>BFEA01000046.1:1949541-1968382 GCA_003427395.1 Chara braunii
CTCTCTCTCTCTCTCTCTCTCTCTCTCTCTCTCTCTCTCAGTCTTCTTCTTCGTCGTGGTCTTCTTGATGCAGGTGCGCGGCGGCTTCTTCCACCTCGAGGTCCGCTATGGCGGACTGCCTCCTTCGGTCGCCACCTCTGCTATGGCGCATCAGCCCTGCACACGACTCGCACGTGGAACAGCGGGTACCAGCTCCGATACCAGTGCAATCAGACTCGACTCATTCACTTTTTGCATGCATGTAAACAGCGATACAGCAAACTGGCGACCTGCGCCCACTCAGTACTCAGAGATATCGGAACCAGATAAGAGGTCTCTTGTAAATGGCTATGGCGTCTGCGCGCCCAAACAACTCACTGTTCACACTCTGGATCACCCTGGATGTCCCACGCACATCACTCTGCACACTCACACAGTACACACGCACTGCACTCTGCACTAAGCTATGGCAGCTATGGCTGCCGCTACCTATTGCTATGGCTACACTGCTTCACTCTCTCCCTCTTCGTCTTCGGGCCTCCAGCAGACCTCCTTGCACAAGACGCTAAAGCAGCGCTTCCGCATGGCTTCCGCAGGAATGAATGAATGGCTGGGCGCAGCCTCTTGCTTTATACTCCTGTGATGCGTTGGTCTGCCTTGTATCCCTTGGCCCACGGTGTGCACAGTCCCAGACGGTACTTGCTTGACTGGACCGGACTGGGTGGACTGGGACTGCTGACTGTACGAGGTGGACTGCCACCACTTGACCACTTGCCTCTGCCTAACGTAGGCTGACTCCGAAAGGCCACTTCTAGAACTCTCTGTTTTGGCCTTTCGGTACTGTAGCAGGTACGACTTTGCCCTTTCAGGTAAGTAGCAGCTGCGACCTTAACCCTTCGGACAGTCTACAGCTACGACCTCTAGACTGTCTAGACTCCTACCCGACAGGTCTACAGTTCGAATCTCTTCTACCCTGTAGCCTACGAAATCCTACCTACCACTGGCGGTCCTACAGGTCGCAGGTTCAAATCTACGGGTTGACACCGGTACTGTACACAGGTAAGATGGGGAACTAGGGATCAAGCCCTGGGATCTGCATCAGCTACTGCGAATTGGTGAATACCGTTTCACAACGCTTATTCAGACAATAAAGAGAGAATTTTTAGACGACATTCAGACAATGTTCAGAATACATTCAGACGATTTTCAGGCAATCTTCACACAGCTTTCAAGCAGCATTCAAACATCATTTTAACAGTGCTCAGACAAATTCAGGGTTTTGTTAGCTCTGCAGCGGTCGCTGCCTATTCAGTGGACTATAGTTGATTTGACCTGTGGCGAACACTTCTCAGTTACATCAGCTTCCTTTCAACTACGAGAGAGTAACCAATTCCCCAAGCACATGAGAGAGATCAACCCCATTACGGTTGACCAATCGGTCCTCGATAATCTCAATCTTATAGCCTCCAAGGAGAGTTTTCCTTACAGGTATGTCAAGATCGATGGGTTCCACCGCGAAGATCTGTCTATCTTCGTCGTGCTCAGTGAGTTTGCCGAAGTCCAATGGGATCAAGACACAACACGAAGGTTAGTCCGCAAGATCGACAAGACAACAGCCGACCACAGGTAAGTATGCAGTGTGCAAGAAACAGCATCAATAGCACAACAACGACGCAATCAACGTCAGTTTCTTCTCTATACTTGTGTGTGTCTCGCTAGGCATATGTCCAGACGCGTGGCACTACAACATTTTCCGCATGTTGTACCGCCTGTCTGGCACCTCACATGCAAGGCGCCTTACATTGGTGTAATGGCGCCCTGCCCTCAAGCAATGAATGTCTGCCACGTCAATAGTGGAGGCCTGCCTGCCTGCCTCGTCTTCAAGGAGGCACGCCACGTCAACTACAGTGTCTGTCTCTGGTGGTATGCCGGTCAGCAAGAGAAGCTCAAGACGTGCACAATAATTCTTGCCACGTCAGCAGGCGATTTCAACCTTCGTGCCTGCTTCAGTGCAGGTCCTCTGTCCATGTCAGCATATAGATGTGGGTTGTGTCAGCAATTCAACTTGTCACCTCAGCAATCAGTGACCTCACCTGCAATGAGTATGTGCCACGTCAGGACCTTCTCTTGGCCTCACATGTCTCTGTCGTGCCACATCAGCAGCATACACTGCCACGAGGCACTTTTTATCTCCTCGCTGGTAGAATAGCTCCTCAGCAGCAATCTTCAAAATGCCGTACTTCTTCCTCGATGGCAAGCACTTCTACATCATCGTCCTGATTATCCCACTCGCCATCATCATCATCACACTCGAAGTCATCGTCAGCAGGCGGTGAGGTAAGTGGAGAACGCTCTAATACCAAATTGTAGTGAACCAAGTCTCATTGAGAAGCCAGTCGGTAATACAGTAGAAGTCTGAACCCAGTGCGTCTCATGAAGTCTCCAACATCAGTTACATGTCCATGTCTCGATCATATGCACAATTCAAGGGTACCGTCTTATCAAATAAGAGCATGAGAGAAGAGAAAGAGGAGAAAAAAAACGAGGAGGAGAGTCACAATGATAATCAATAGTACATGCATGTTTCCCTCCACTTCTGGCTTCTCTCCTATCACCAGCTCAGCAATGTCCTCTGACATAATCACTGTGCAGATCATCACAGCCCCCCAATCCTCCCCCCATGTCAGAAATAAAGTATGGAGGTTGGAACTGCATTTCCTCACCTCATGGAGACTAGCAGCGGCTCACACGTGTTGTTGCCGTAAGTCCAGGTAAGCTTCCCCTCATCTCTCTCCACTTCTGGCTTCTCCCCTATCACCACCTCAGCAACGTCCTCTGACATAATCACCGTGCAGATCATCACAGCCCCCCAATCCTCCCCCCATGGCAGCAATAAAGTATGGAGGTTGGAACTGCACTTCCTCACCTCATGGAGACTAGCAGCGGATCACACGTGTTGTCGCCGTAAGTCCAGGTAAGCTTCCCCTCATCTCCCGTCAGTCTCACAGCCCAGATCCTCCTCGTCACCTAGTCTACATCTACGCGGCTATGGCCGCGCGAACATAATCTCACTCTAGGCCGGCGCCTTCCAGAAGTGTCTGGCGTCAGCATTCCTCTCCAGCAGCCCACAGCAGTAGCATCAAGCTAGCTCAAGGCAGAATACCTTCCCCAGTGTCTGACCGTCCTTTTGTAGCATTGACCAGTGTTGACTGGCGTGGACCAGTCTCCCATTTGACGGTGTCGACACTTCAGATTTGCCCAATCTCGACGGCCTGGATGCAGCCCTGAAGCAGCGGTACCTTTTCCCAGTCGGGATAATCTTCTGGATACCTGCAGACAACCATTGATGGGCATCTGATCTATGGACAAAGCTGACTGTGGGCCTCCTTTTCCGTGCTTGGTCCGACTCTTGAATTTCCAAGAGTGAACTACCTCACGTGGGGGCACTGGATGCTGTTTTTCACCCAGGCCCTGCTACCCCTTGACCTTAGTCCCTTTACTAGGCATTTCTCAGACTTGGGACGAGACCTTTGACCCCTGTTTCTGGCCTTTCGACCAAAAGTTACGACCCAGGCCCGCACCATTGTGTATCTGAACTGAGTTTATTGCACAAGATGTGGCTAATGTTAGTAAATAACATGTATGTATTGAGCTCGTAATTGCACTTCACAGTTACAAAGTTTTCCGATAGCTAAAGAATATGCGTGTTCCTGTGCCCGTCCTTTGGGACATCCGTTAAAATTGGAACGATACAGAGAAGATTAGCATGTGGCCCCTGCACAAGGATGACACACATAAATTGAGAAATGGTCCAAATAAGAAAAAAAAAAGAAGTGTGTTCCTGTGCCATCAGTGAAAGGCTTCATGTGGCAGACTGCAGTATGCAATGTCTGCAGACTGAGATGTTGTGTTTTGGCATCTTTCACTTCACGACTGGTTTCTCGCATGTGAGAATGAAAAGGGTGCATTCCATTACCAATGTGCACTCCATGACTAGAAGTTTGCTGCGTGATTCACAATCTTGTTCCTTGCAGGTGAGAGTGAAATGGGTGCAGGAGTGCTCCCCAATCCCCGAGAGAGTATTCAAGAGTGCTATTGGAAAGAATTACTTCAATGTGAACAAGTTCATGCACGAACTCGATAAGCAACAGGTAGATGATCTTCTTCACCTGATGCTGGGTAGGAAGAGTGGACGGGAACCACCACAGCCAGACAGAACTACATTCCAGCGTGAGCAGCACAATGGCACAGGGAGGATCCACCAGGGAAGAGGAGTCGCACGCGCAATGGAGCCACAACAGGCAAATGAGCCACCTCGAGGTGCATGGGGACGCCCACCTCCATCAGTGACAACAATGCAAGGAGGCTCAAGTTCTTTTAGTCAGTCGACAGGATGGGATTACCATCAGAAGCCAACTCAGCAGAGCCCTCCTCCTTTCACTCCATCTGGCAGGAACATCCCTGATTCTGAAATCAAGCCTGCAGGATGGGGCTCACCACCTAAGGGTAAGCCACAGAGTTCATCTGCGCCTGCAAGCCAGAGTGGCATGAATGACTCTGATTTTGTCGTCGTACCAACTGGATGGGGTTCACCTCCGAAGTCGAGGTCGCAGAGCCCACCTTATGATCAAGACCAAAGAAACCAGTCGAACAGATTGGCAGGTCTAAAGGAGAAAGAGAAGCTTGGATGGGAAGATAGAAGCAATGGTTGGAATGCAAGAGAGCCATGTTATGCTGCTAAACCGAGACCAAGAATTCAAGAGGCATTTGGTGAATGGAAGGGGAATGGGCGATCAGAGTCTGTGAAGGTTAAAGTGGAACCTTCAGAAAGCTCTTGCCCATGTCAGAGTCATAGATCGTTTGATTCGTCAAGCACGGGAAGTGGAGGGAGTAGTGGAAATCGTGGGAAGCGAGAAGGGAAACAGAAAGGAAAAGGGTTTGTGAAAGAGGAATTCCCTCAGGGAGGGTGGAAGGACCACACTCAACGGCAAACTGACAACCGACAGTTGGCCTTGGACGAGGAAACCGCGAAGGTTTTTGAACGGTTGGCAGTTGCTGATCAGCCTTTGGCAGATGCTCTTCAAAACGTCTTGGAGTTATCAAAAACATCAGTGCAACAGGTCAGTTCTTGACTTATGCCTAGCCTGAGCCGTTCCTCTCTCTCTTGCATCTTTTGATATTTTTTTTCCGCTTGTTTTGTGTAGTGTGTCCTGTTGCGAACAACGTATTTCCAATTTCTGAACCATAGAATGTAGTCACAGAAAAGAACCTGTGAAGGGCTTTTGCAGTCTTGCAAGCTATTTGATGTATATGATTGTTATGTGGCTCTCCGCGCGCCACCTGACATGAGAGTCGCGTGACCTCCGCCTCTCCCTCCTCCATCACGTCCCCCCTAGTCCTTCATCGTCGTCATCCCTGCTCACGGTGCCAGCGCCCAGTGACCATATTGACAAAGGGAAAGAGAAAGATAAGACAGTTAAAAGAGGGAGAGGGAGAGAGCCAGAGAGAGGGAGTGGCCACCCAGTGTGGGACCTCACCCAACCTCAGATGATGGTTGTACGACGGTACTGCGACCTCTGCCCCCCCCTCCTCCATGTCCGCCTCTTCTTCTTCCCCGTCTTCGTTCCTCCTGACAGTGGCAGGGACCAGAGAGAGAGAGAGAGAGAGAGGTCCATCCATCTATCTTGTCATTCCATCCATCCATTCGTCTATCCCATATTTCCATCTATCCATCCATCTGTCCGCCTATCTCGCTATCTTGTCTATCCATCCATGTATCTGCCCATTCCATCTATACATCCATATCTCGCCATTCCTGTCTATCCATCCATGTAGGAGGGTCTCACTTCCAGCACCAATGTGAGACGCCAGATCGTAGTAACTTGCAGTCCATAGATTGAGAATGGCTACCTCCCTCAAGATCGCCTACTTGAGGGAGGCCCTCAAGTCACCAAGTGTCTCCCTTAAATCAGATTCCAGGTTCTAGCGCCTCTCACTGTCGCATCTTCCAGCTTGTCGCATGGTCCTCTTGATGTGTCTTGCCGCCACTTACTTCTCAATCAACCTGGTCAGGTTCTATGCCGACCCAGCATGACCTAACCAGGTGGGGGCAGCTTCCCTAAGTCACTCTGCCCCACTTCCCACTTCGGACCAACCCTAACCTTAAGTGGTTAGCCCTTACCACTTAGGTTAGGGTTAGGGTGGATAAGTCAACTCTCACCAGCAAGTAGAATCCGCTCTGATACCAATGTTATGATCCTGGCCAATTTCGAAGTATACATTCATCAGATAGAACAATGCCGTCCAATTGCAGAAAGAAATGAATGAACTTGAGAGGAGAGAGAGGGTAAGAAGAAGAAGAAGAAGAAAGAAAGAAAGAAGAAGAAGATGATGTACACCAGCATAGACAAATGGTAAAGCCCTTCTTCTTCGCCAAACACTCTCCTCCTTTACTCCTCCTCTCTTATTCACAAGAAATAATAGTACAACGTTGAATGCCTGAACCAGAATCAATGTCCGAATCCCTCGTCTACTGCAGGTATCACTTGAGGTCCACCTTAGCCATGGCCGCCTCCGTCACTCTTCACTCTCATAGGCGGAGGCTGTGGCGGACTACTGGGCCTTGCCCTGATGCCCAAAGGACAACCCAAAGCAGCTATGGCTGCTCTAGCTCAGGCCGCCATGCCTGACTCTGCCTCGAAGCTTCTTGGTGTAGCTCTACCCCAGCTGGGGTCTTCCTGCTGCAGCGCCCACCAAGGTGATGAAGATGGCTGCCACCATAGCCAGGTAAGTACCTCTGGCGCTCACCCTTCCTCCTGGTCTTCTTCCTCCTTGTCCTTGCCCTTTCCCCAGCAGCGCTTCTCCAAGCTAGCGCTGCTCCGGCCAGCGCTCCAACCAGTGTGTCGCCAAACTTGCACACCGACAATGAGGCTGGGCTCTTCGGCCGGCCTCGAGATATAGCGGCCTGCTTGCCTCTTGGGCGGTCACTTCCACGCCGCTCGGCCTTTCAAGCAACCGGTACCTGCTCCCTTCTGGAGGGAAACATCATTGCAGACTCCGTTATTTCCCGTACAGGCCCTAGACTCAGACTGGTTGGACTGGTACCCGCCTAGGCCTAGCCTACAACTACTTGGCCTCTCAAGATGCCATTTTTGTCTTCTTCGGCTCGGCCTCCAGTACCCGGCACATCTACCTCTTCAGGGTGTGGTACCGGCCTACCTGGCACTTGAGTGTTTCCCCGCTGCTTCAAGTGTTGCGGCAATCTTCTCCCGCCACTTGAGTGTTTTCCCCGCTGCAGACCCCAATGTCACGGCCACAGATAAGTACCGGCCTGAGGGCCCAACGAACGAACAAGCACCAGCACTCAGACAGTCATGCAGACCAGCAAGCGTGCACACACACAGACATGCAGAACTTAGTAGCAACCGGGTAACTTAGCAAGGCATTCAGTCCATAAGCAAAACTCAGAAATCAACTGTGTCTCTCAGTCCGTGTTTGGTCGGGTCATCACATCGATGTCTTAGTCTTCTTCTTCTTCTTGTTGAAATGGCTACCTCAAGTTTGAGAGAGAGAGAGAGAGAGAGAGAGAGAGATCCATTTGTCTATCCCGCCTTTCAATCTATTCCTCCATCTGTCCGTCTATTCGCCATCCTGTCTATCCATACATGTATCTGCCCATTCCATCTACCCATCCATATCTCGGCATTCCTTCTACTTCTTCTTGACCGTCTTAGTCTTCTTCTTCTTCTTCTTGAAATGGCTACCTCAAGTGCAGTGGGCAGCCACATCAAGCCAAGGGAAAGGCAATCTACGAGAAGCCACCATTTGGGGCAGAACCCCTGTGCCCAGAACAATTCTCGGGCAGCCACAGTAAGGCCAAGGGAAAGGCAATCTGCGAGAAGCTGCCATTTGAGGCAGAACCCCTGCCCCCAGAACAGTCCCTCCCCTCCCTCCCTTTCCTCCCTCTATATTCAACCACCCCTGAAGCTGTGAGGCATCGGGTCTTGGCTGCACCCAGCAGGTGCCGCCTGTGCAAATTGACCCGGCTGAAGCTTGTCCCAGTATGCCCAGCCAACAGAAAGTAACTCCAGCCTGCATTCAACAAAAAACCTGGGATGTTACGGACTCAGCCAGGGCTCGATCCCTGGTCCGCGGGGTACCACCCGCCAGCCTACTATTTTTTTTATATATTTTTTTATTTTTTTTCCTGCTTTCGGTTTCTGACTGTTGGCGCCCTCTGCAGTTGGCACCCGTTTTCAAATCCCTATGGCAGCGCCACCTGGCATTCTGGCACCCAGACTCAGACCTGCGACCTTCAGTTCAGTCCTGAGGCACGCCGAACCTCGGCCCTCCGGACTGAGCCTGAGTCCGGTACTTAAGATCGGACTCGAGCCCCATTGGGGCATTCAGTTTCCGGCCTCAGTGGTTGTGCTTGGTGTGACTTGCTTCGACATTGTGTTCGGGAATCAAAGACTGCGACTTTACGACTTCGCCACTTCGTGTATGCGTCCGTCGAGTCTTGTCGAGTCTACGTCGAGTTGAGTGAGTGTGTGTGTGCTCTCACCCTCTCCTCTCTCTCCCTCAGCCACGCTACTTTTTGAAAATTTGAAAATACTTATCAAATATCTATCTCGACATTTCTTTCCCAAAAATATTTTCTTTTTCAAAATTTTCAAAAATACATAGGAGTAAGCATTCTTTCTCGGCATTTCGTCTTCGAAATTCGAAAATCATTTTGAAATTCTTGTAATTCAAAAATATTTTAGAATGAATTCTTTTCGTTCGCATTCATTAATTTTTTTTTCGAAAGTTTTGAAATTATGTTAGAGTTAGTTAAATTCTTTTTCGATATTTTTTTTGGATATTCAAAAATAATTCTAATTAATTCTTTTTCTCAGTATTTTAATTCGCATATTCCTTTTTGTAATTTTTGTTGAAATTTGAAAAATTCTTTTTAATTAATTTTGAGAATTTTTTACTAAACTCAATTAATTCACGACTGAATTAATCTCTTTTACTCGGAATTAATCACCCTTTTTCGAAATTATACAATTTTACCCCGAACCGAAATCCGAATAAATTTTGTCAGAATTTATTTTTCTCAGAATTAATTATTCTTTTTTTCTAGGTAGAAAATCCGGATATCCGGCAGGCCATTTTATCCGGAATTTCCAATCCGGATGAAAATTCCGGATTAATTCCGGATATGGAAAATCCGGCCCTGCGCAAAACATTTTTTTTTACCGGAAAAAAAAAAAATTCAAAAAATTCTGGAAAAAAGTTATGTTGTTCACATCAATGATACGAACAACTTTTGGCTTGAGGCCATTGTTGATATCTCAACAGATAAAAAGATAACAATATAAAACAGAAAAAGAAGATAATATTTGGATAAAAAATTATAAAACGAATCAAGCATCCCCCCTCTAAACCCCTTCATTCCCTATCTTACCCCCTTTCAACCCTTCCATGACTTACCAAGCTTTTTATGAAATAGGAACATAGTTCTATTGTATTTTGCATGCGCAATATTACTTTTTTTTTTTTTTTTTTTTTTGGCCATGTTTTTAATCATCCGGATTTTCGGATAATCCTAGCCCCCGATAATCCGGCCAGATAATCCGACCAGATTATCCGGCCAGGTATGTCGTGCTACATAGTTTTTTTTTTCATTTGGAAATTCCTGAAAATTTTGTTTTCGTATTTTCTTGAAAACTACACTCGAATTAATTTCAAATAAATTCAAATTAATTTATTCAAAATTAATTCTTGCTTTGCGATTGCTAAATCACTTGATGACGCTCTATTCTTGTAAATAGGACCTCCCAATTCGCCGCCGCCGACGCCGCTGCCGCCACCGCTGCCCCTATCACATCCGCTGCTCCCGCCTCCACTTTCGCTCCGGCCATGTCATTCCCCCCCTCTTCCCCCACCATGGCCCAATCTTCCATCAACATGTCTGATCTTTGTTCCGACTCCGTCAACAGCATTGCGCGCGAACTCGCACGCGATCAGCCAACTTCGACCACCACCACCGTGGAACTCGCAACTATCCTCCAAACGTTGACCGCCCTCACATCCTCCCTCGCCACCATCAACACCACGATGGCTGCCATCTTCAATCGTGTCACCACGCTCGAGGGAAACGCCCCCGCCATCACGGTCGTCACCACGACCACACCCCCTTCCTCCACACCCCAACCCACCCCCTCCTCCGGACAAGCCTCCGCTTCAACCTCCACACCAACACTGTCCACCTGTACACCCCCACCCTCATCCACCACTACCTCCACCATGGTCGCTCCACCTCCCCCCTCTCCCAAGACAACAACCCCTGCCGTCACACAATCATCAATCGTCCCCACCCAATCAAAACCGCTCTTATCCACCTCCACTATTACCTCAACCGACCCCAACTATACCTAGATCATTCCATAAGCTGGGTATCCCGCTCCTCTACTTCCCCCAAATGCTCTCATTCCCACCAACCCCGCCAATGATTTCACCTTGTTCGACTCTTCCTCTCCCACCCTTGATTGCAATACCCTTGCCACCATTAACCCCAGAGAAGGCAAAATCCCCCCATTATTCCACGTCAACGAAATCCTCACCTTCTCGGGCCAACCCCATGAGGATGTCCTCCTCTTTCTCACCAAACTCCAACAAGCCTTCTCCCTCCACGACATCCTCATCATCCACTGGCTCCCCATCGCTGACGGCCGACTTCTAGACAACGCTGCTCGCTGATGGTACACCGAAATGTCTAATCGTCGTCACGCCGATCTCCGGCCTCACACCATCCTTGAGTGGGGCACCCTCATCACCTCCACCTTCCAATTTTGTCGGCTGCAACAAAACGGACCAACCAATCGTTTTGTGCAATATGTCCGCTCGCTTCGTCAACATATCCCCTTTTGTAAGCGCGTTTGTCGCAAAGACCTAGCGGCCGCCCTTGTCCACGAGCCCCCCATCCCCATGACCCTAGTCGACCTCCTCACTCGTACCCTCCAACTCGACCGCATCCTCTCCCTACAAGACCGCACTTACATCGGCCCCTCCCCGCCCTCGCTTCTTCGACAACATCGCCTCCGAGGACACCACCTCCACCACCTCCTTGGACGAGTTCACCTCCCCGGACCTTGACACCCTCTCCGATCCGCCAGACACCACATCACTCTCCCCCGACGAACTCTCTGCCATCACCCTATGCGAATGGAAAAGAGAGATCGCTCCAGCCGCCATTCTCTGAACACCCCCTTGGGCCGCCTCAAGAAAATCACATCCGAGGAAAGAGCCTACCTTCAGGCAAAGGGTGGATGTTTCTGTTGTCGTCAGTTAGGACACCAACAAACTAACTGCCCTAGTGCTGGACAATTCACCCGCCAATCCTCGGCCCCTCAACCTGCAACCTCCACGTCACACCCCTCCGCAGGCGCGGGTCCCTCCTCGTCCTGAACACGGTCCCAGGACCTCCTCCCAGCACCGGCCAACCCGCCGGTGACATCCCCTGTCCCATTGACGGCCCATTTGGCATCGACAATCCGTCTGCCTACCCCCTCCCCGGTGACACCCTCTCCATCGGATGACCCCAAGGCGTCGCAACCTTAATCACTTGAGACGCCCCCCACTGCTTCGTGCTCCTCCACCCTCCTTCCAAATCCATCGTCTATACCTTCTCCGATGTTGTTGAGGAACAAGCTCGACTCGATTGGCTTATCCGGTTTGGCAACAAACAACGCCGCCTCAACACTGTTATCTCCACCACCAACTCATGCCGTTTCCACCTCAAATTCATCGCCGCCACCCTTGGTGCGTCTACCACTAAGTTTCGGGCCCTCCTCGACATAGGAGCGATTGGTAACTTCATCACCAACGCGTGTGTTTGGAAATTCGGTCTTACCTCTACCGGTTACGACTCCTCGATTACGATCCGTCTAGGGGACAAAGACACCGTGGCCGTAGTGGACCGCACGGTTCCCGAGACCACCATGACAGTAGGAACCCTTCGCAGTCAGGTCTCATTTGATGTCATGCATTTGATGTGCGACATCGTTTTAGGAACACCGTGGCTGGACCGCTACATGCCATACGCATTCCACCCCAACTTCCTCCGCCTCAACAACCCTCCCCGAAACAACTATCGACATTCCCTATCTCCCATATTCGATACGCCCAAGGCTACCTCTCTTGCCTAGACTTCGCCACTATCTACAACAAGCTTCGTGATCTTGACCCAGTCCCCGACTACTCCCTTTACGACAACCTTCTCTACAACGATACCAAAGGCACTCGCCGACTTTGCATCCCCGACGCACGTGGTCTCCGTACTTAACTCTTGGTCGAGCACCACGACGCCAAGACCGCAGGACACCTCGGTTTCCAAAAAGCCTTCGACACCATCTCCCGCTACTTCTACTGTTCTTCCCTGCTCACCGACGTCAAAGCATACATTCGCTCATGCCCCACATGTCACGTTGTCAACCTCTCGAATCGAGCCAAACCCGGCAAGCTCCAATCACCGGTGGCAGTCTATCTCCATGGACTTCGTGTGCGGCCTCCCCAAGACTGACCGCGGGCATGACTGCATCTACGTCATTTTCTGCCGCTTGACCAAACATGCCCACTTCAGTCCTTGCACGACTTCGCACAATGCAAAAGACGTCGCCACCCTCTTCTTCGATCATGTCGCACGCCATCGCGGCCTCCCCGAGAACATCATCAGTGACCGTGATCCGCGCTTCCTCTCACACTTCTGGAAACACCTCTTCAAAGCATATGGAACCACGCTTAAGTATAGCACTGCATTCCACCCCCAGACCGATGGACAAACCGAGAAGATGAACGATACTCTCCAAAGAGTCGTGTGGAAGTATTGTCATCCACACCAACACGACTAGGACCAGTTGCTCACAACCTCCGAGATCGCCTATAACAACGTCGTCTGCCCTTCCACTGGCATGTCCCCGTTCTACCTTGACCTTGGCTACCATCCTCGCTTGCCCTCCGACTTCCTGCTTCCCTCGCAACTCAACCCCTCCACACCCTGCCCTTGTGGAAAAAATTCCTACAGAGAAAAATCGGGTGGATGCAAAATTAAATGGAGAAAAGAAGAAGATGAGAATGTTGATGGGACAATTGAAGAGTCTGCCTATGTAGATAACTTCCTGAATGAGGAAGATGATGAAGATTATAAGGCTCCAAGTTCCTACAAGTGGAGCTTATGGCCTGAAGAAAGAGACAGCTGGGGAAAAATCCTTGATACCTATGTCTATGAATTAGTTCTTGAAAAGGAAGAAGAGGAAGAACAAAGCGATTGGTACGCAAAAATGAATGCAGTAGCTGTAGCTGCCCATGAGATGGGGGAAGTTCTGGGTCAAAGAATGAGGAAGAAACGGAAAAGAAAGAAGAAGAGATCTCTTTCATTCTTGAGGAGTATGATGGAAGTTACCAAGAGATTGGGAAGAAGATGGAAAGAGAACAACTAAAGGAGTATTACTGCAAAGACTCGAAGTAGTTCAGGCTAAAAGTGACCTCTTCGTGGATGGCAAGGGAGGATTGCCTCTATTAAGAGTGGTTTATGGAAAAGAAGACAACTGGAAATGATTGTTGCTCTACACAAGGGGGTTGCTGGTGGCTGTAGAGTTGCTGAAGGGACCTACTTCAAGACGGTAAAGCTTTACTTCTGGTCTGGCATGAGCGACATGATTTACAGATTCTGTAAGTCATGTGTGTTATGTCAGAAGAGGTACGCAACAAGGATGATTGAGCCTTTGTTTCCTATTATTCTGGTGGAGTCAGGCAGTCGAGGCCACTTAGATCTCATCACCATGCTCCTAGGCAAGGGTGGTATGAGATACAGATTGAATATCAGGGATAATTTCTCAGGATATGTTGAGGCAAAGGCTCTGAAAAGAAAGACAGTCGAGCAAGTGGCTGACTGGATAGAGGAAGTCTATCTCAGGTACCCTTTATCAGAGGGGTTGTCTCAGATAGAGGATCCGAATTCAGGAATGAGATCGTTAGAAGAACCAATCTCAGACTAGGAGTCAGAATTCGGTATGTAACCACCTATCACCCTCGAGCAAATGCAGCAGTCGAAAGAGGTCACATGACGCTGAAAGATTCATTGGCTACATGGTGTGAAGGAAACCTCAATAATTGGCCAAAAGTATTGAGAGCTGCAGTTTATGTTGACAACATCACCATTGATTATGCTCCATTCACTCTGTGGTATGGTCGGTATGCTACTTTGCCTATTGAAAGTATAATCAAGACATGGTCGAGCCAAAAAAGTGACAAAGAGTACTTCATTTCAGAACTTCTTCAGATAAGAATGAGACAGATATCAGAAGTTGACCAGGCAGTAATGGACGCGGCAGAGAGAATGACAACCACTAGATTGGCAGATCAAGAGAGATGGTTCAAGAAGAGATATATAAGGAAAAAGAAACTGAAAGTTGGTGACGTTGTCCTCTTATTCGACAATTCCCTTGAGACTTAGTGGACTAAACGATTGGAGCCTAGATGGCTCAATCCTTACAGAATTACAGGTGAAGCTGAGGGCAAAGTTGATGAGATATCAGAGATGGATGGTTCAAGAGTTCATGACATGGTATCAGGGTCAAGACTTCGTAAGTTCATCTTCAGAGACCATGACTTGGTCCCTACAACGACTTCAAAAACATGAAAGAAGAATCAGCCATCCAGTAATAGAGCTGCTTCAGAGGACTGAGAAAAATATAATGAGATGGAAAGGTACAACAAAGACAAGAACTTCAACCGATTTTGACTATTCTTGCATTGTCAGTTCAGTATCAGCATGTCTGATTTTGTCATAAAGGACTAGAGAGAGACTTTTCAGATGACATGCATTCGTTTCTGATTCTAAACTGATTTTATTATTTTCTATAAACGATGGAATCAACGAGATCGAAGTGTTATGCATGTTGAGCCGCAGTCGACCCACGAGCATCAGATCCCTGAGTGGGGAGTAACTGTAAAATGCAGTTGTAGTGATATTAAGTTAAGAGACCTCGTGGCTGTGGTACATCAAAAGAGTAATCAATTTTGATCTCGTGAAGAAGAGGGGATCTGGCGGGCATAAAAGAAGTCCAGCTCTACCTGACTAGAGACTTGTCAGTGGAGGGACTTCATGTCTTTTGACTAAGTTTCCTATCCAAGAGAGTTATCAAGAAGATGGCCATAAAGAAGTTCAGCCTTGCTTGACCAGAGAGTTGTCAGCATGGGGACTTCGTGTTTCTAGACTAAGTTGCGTATCCAATCAACGGTAAGGTCCTGTCAATCCTAGTCCGGTCCAGCAAGTACCACGAGGGACTGTGAGCACCATGGGCCGAAGGCAAAGGGCAGACCAACGAGTTTCAGAAGTATAAATCAAGAGGCAGCGCCCAACCATTCATTCATTCCTGCGTGAGCCATGCGGAAGCGCTGCTACAACTTGTGCAAGGAGGTCTGCAGAGAGCCCGGAGCTGAAGTGGGCGAGAGCGAAGGAACGTAGCATAGCGATAGGGTAGTTGTGGCCATAGCCGCCATGGTTAGAGTTAGAGTGTAGTGTGTGTGTGTATGTGTGAGTGCAGAGTATCGCGTTGTTGAGCGCATCGGTCCCACACGGCGACCCTCCCGGCCGCGTCACGCAGAATCTGGCAGGACTTGTCGCGGAGAGCGTTTGCCGCTCCGGCTGAGTGCGCCAACCGTACCTCTCAAGAGCCCCTACGATAGGACAGGGTCACGCGAGGCACCGCTTACCTCCACCTGCGGGAGCTGTCACGATCCCTTAGGTGGGTGTATCCCTACCGAGCTACTGAACCACATGCGAAGGCTTTCCGTATGCAATCGCAGAGGTGACCCAGTTGAGGGCGTTTCTCGTTCGCTGTAGCATAGGGGGTACGCGCGGTTAACGCCCAAAATCGAACTTGCACGCAAATCGATGCGCTGGGGGGTTGAGGTCCCAAACGCGACTCGACAAAGGTCGACTAGGACGCATCCAGATGTTACACCACAACACTCACACACACACAAAAACAAATAACACAACAATACAACAAACCAACAACACAACAACACTCCTAGTCCCTTCAGTATCCGACCCATAACTTTCTGATGCGAGAATCAGATAGGTATCGCGCGCTGGGCTTTCGTATAAGAGTCGTGCGAGCGCATGGCCTCCTCATATCTACCAGCAATGCATGAGTACGCAAGCAGTCGCAACGATGGAGTACCATGTGGTACCCATAATCGCGCGATCCTCGATAATCTCGAGGGTCACGTTCGACACTCAAGTGTCGGCTGACAAGCGCCTTGAGGAGTTAATCTCCCGACGCTAGACAACCGCCATGCGCGGGTGTAGACCACACCCTCTTCTGCGCCCTGAGCAGAGGGGTTGAGTAGACAACTCCAAGCTGTCGTGGCGGCCAGAGATCAAGGGGTTTGACTTTGACGGCTGCCACGGACTACAATGTCCAACCATGCTAACTCTAAAAAGCAAAAAGTTAAAAAGGGATCTCTCTTTTCTCTCGATGTATAACTTATTTAATCACTGGGCGCAACCTCAATGGGTCGTGCAGACACCAGAAAATATGATATAAAAGTTATGAGATAGGAGATGATCACTTTCATAATCACAGTGCGGCTTCCTTCAAAAGTATATATATCTGCAAGTCTGGATTCAACTGACATACCTGCAATCACATCAAAGATCCACATCAACAGAGCACACACTACACGGGGTCAACTTCAACCGTTCTCTGCGCTCACACCCGTCGCTTACGCCATACAAACCTCACTCTTTGCGCAACTCTCAAAATAAAATACTCAACATCTTTATTAAATGACCATTCAATTAAAGTCCGGGTAAAAACACAACAAAACAAATCAAACCACATGGCTAAAGCCTTTAGGTTGAGTAGCAAGAGTGGAATAGAGTTGAGCCGGAAACCGACCTGTTATCTAAGGATAACAGAAGGTGATCCTTGTAGGATCAGCTTGAAGCTCGTCAAGCCTTGAATCAATCTGAACAAAGGTGACCTGCAATGCAGCACAGCCCAGTACCCAAGCCATGCTCGAGTGATCAAGAAATAATCCTACCTTCCTAACTAACCTCTGATGTTTATCTAAAAATGTAAGAAATTTCGGCAGCATATCCTCCTCTAAACAGGATGGATTGCCAGTCTTCTCATAGTTGAAAATAATCCAACTCTCCAAATTCTACAAGGCAACGCTTCCCGTAGGAAATGTGCCTTTCCAGAATTTCTAGGAGTCCAAAAATAACTAACTCTCTGAGATTTGTAGAAATTTCGACAGCGCTTCACGTAGGAACAGGAGGCTGTCAAGATTTATACAAAGCTGAAAACAGAAAGACAAAGCAAAGCTATACTTGGGACTAACTTCTGACACTTGCTTTGATAGTTAGGACTGAAGATAGTTTATACGATCCCTTCCAGAAGATGGTATCGTGAGGTATCATCAATTCTATCTTCAAGTAAGGTCAGTCCTATCTTTATCCCAAGCTCTTCTTCCCATCATCCATCTCATCTACCTATGGCTCCAGCACTTGGCGAGCATCTAAACAGCTAACCTATTGAAAAGACGTCCCAGAGTGAGAGCGCACAAGCATGCATAAACAAACATCTCTCACAATCCCACATCAGTTTGACCCAAGTAGTTCGTTAGATCACTCATTTCTTCTCCCTTTGTATGTCTCTCTTGCTTATGGCATACAATCAGACAATGCCCTAATTTAAGGGTATGTCCAACTTGCCTAAGTAAACAAGTAAAGGTACGCACATCCGGACTGCCCTAACTTAAGGGTATGCCTATTCAGCTCTAAACAAAGTTACATAGGGCGTAGGATTAGGCTGCCCCAACTTAGGGGTGTGCCTAACCGGCCTAAAACAAGTACGAACGACGAATGGTCAGACCGCCCTAACTTAAGGGTACGTTTAACCCACATCACGTCAACGACAAGGGCATATCGCTAGGCTGCCCCAACTTAGGGGTACGCCTAGTTAGCCTAAACTATTTAAGTTACATAAGGCAACGCGACCAGACCGCCCTAACTTAAGGGTACACCGGATGCTTGAACAATCACAAACGACGTATGGCTAAGCCGCCCTAACTTAAGGGCACGCTTAGTCTCCGCAACGACAATATAAGATAACAACCATGAATACCTTTGCACAAACTTTATAATTTTCTCTCTTGTTAGGCAGATGATCAGACCTACCCAACTTAGGGAGACATCCAATACTGCCTTGTGTTTAAAAGGGAAAATAAAATAAGATTTATATTAACTCTCTGCTCCTTTATATTATCACGAGCATAGGACTGAACCGCCCTAACTTAAGGGTACGCTCAGCCTGCCCGAATTACCTTCATTATATTCTTCACTTGCTTCTCTTCTCTTTTTGTTCTACCTGACTTACTGACTGACTTTCCCAATTTAGGGTGCCCGGTCTGCCAGATGGTATGGATTCGTATAATATATATCAAAATTATATACTTTTGGTTGGTCTTTTTGTTCATGGCTTATGACCGAGCCGCCCTAACTTAAGGGTACGCTCAGTCTTATGCCTTTGTCCCCCTCATAAGAAAACACACACACAACTGGCTCTACGCAACTTAGAATATTCCCAGCTTTGTTTTCAGCAACCCCAAAAGAAGCATCAGGATTCCGAACCTTTCCAACTTAGGGTGCCCGTCGTCCCGTTCAAAAACCCCAAAGGGAAACAAGTGGCTGGACCGTCCAACTTAGGATAGGCCCAGTCCTAAAAAGGTCATGCAATCAGCCTTGCAAACATAAATGAAACACAGCACTGAACCCACTCAACTTAGAGGGATTCAGCCTTGG
>BFEA01000046.1:1972583-1986548 GCA_003427395.1 Chara braunii
GCTGCCTTACCCTCTCGGAAGGCACTCACCATTAGCAACGGAAAGAGAGATCAACCTCTTTATTTATGCGAACCAGCGTTGTGTCAGGGCCATGCTAATCTTCTCTGTATGGTTCCAATTTTGTTTTTTTGTTCCCCTTGAAGGGGAGGGCCAATTTTGTTTTTTTGTTCCCCTGGAAGGGTCGAGCAAGCAAGCCTACCCTTTTGACCCCTCCGTGGCCCAAAAAAAAAAATGATTTAATATCGTCGTGGCCCGATGGACCACAGATCAGATATTAACCTGATCAGAACAGATACTACACTTGATCTTAGACAAAAGGCCGAGAAAGGTATATTGTCCAATTTTAACGGATGTCCCGGAGGACAGCGCCAAAGAGTCCGGTCCCAGGCAATTCAGACTTATTTGGTTTTACTCATCATGTTCCATCATCGGGGTTTGAACTTGGGTCTGTATTTCAACAGCTCATGGGTGTATCCACGGAGCTAGGCTCTTGGGTACTTTTGCCAGTCCCGGAACCAGGGCCGTGTCCCAAACTGGAAACAAAGGGGTATACAAAAATAAATAAAAACAATAAAATAAAGCAGCAGGACGGGTGGGTTCCATGTGACCAGCTGGCTACAGCTGCATGCCTCCCCACTCAAAAGCTTCCGGGTTCGAGCTTGGCCACTTGTATTAGCAGTTCGGGGGTGTACCGGCTGTGCTCAGCCAGCGGGTCCTTGTGCAGATCTTGGGAGTGGTAACAAATCCTTAAGTGAGAGCTTTTGAAGCCTGAAGTAGAGAAGGGTTCCAAATGCTCAGCTGGACAAAGTCAGTGTTGTTGCAGCCACCGTCCTGCCCTGCTGTGCCCAAGCACAGTCCTTCGTTCGGGTCCCAATGGGAATGCTCACACTTTGGCCCCAAAAATCTGCGAAAATGCAGTTTTTGGGACTGTCACATACCAATTGAAGGTGTTGGGCATGGTTCAGGTCACACTGCTGTACTCTTTCAGATGGGACAAAGCCCTGGCCATCTGCAGCAACAACAAAATGGTACTTGAACTGTGCAAAAGTTCTTGCCTGCTCAAGCATAATGCCAAAATAAATAAATGAACGTAGGGTATCTGCGGTCACCCCCAGATGTGACGGCATATCCCCTTGCCCCACGGCTACGCATGCTGTTGACAATTGGGCACACATAATGGTAGCCTTAGGATCTTTGACAAGTCTGTGTGACCGGTCCCGCACCTTGTCACACCCTACAGGCATGCTCAGTCCCCAACCTCTCACTCCAGATCGTGGGTGTACTCAGTTTCCACAGCAATGGTTCCAAAACCAGCACCGGTACCGGCACTGGCCCCATCAACGTGCCCATACTCAGTTCCCACAGCAGATCGTGGTTGGCGATGGTGCAACTGCGGAGGGCCCACGACGCCAGGCTACCCAGGTTTCTTCCGCGTCGTGGGGTAATCACCCACCGGCTTACACACACGTTGAACTCCTCGGCCCATGTCTTAGACGGGCGTAGATAGAAGAATTTCGCCAGCATCCCGAACATGCAGGAACCCAAACTGGCCCGCCAAAAGGGGCGCGTGGTCAGGGTCCTCGACTGCCCTGACGGCCACTTTGCGGAGATTGCAATCACTGGCCCCTTCAGCCCACGCTAGCTGGTACCCCGCAAACAACCTTGGTACCGAAGCTGGTGCCGCGTCCCAAATAAAACGGGACAGGCAACTATATAAAAAATAAAAATAAAAAAATAAAAAATACGATGGTGCTCTTGGGAAAGGGAGACCGCCAGTACCACTCTCAGTTCCGCCGACCGGGCCTACGGATGGGCCGGCAACAAAACCAAAAGGGATAGCCCCGTCGGGCCCTCAACCCTTCGGCATCTTCAACCGCTCCAAAGCTCCGCTGTCGCCGGTTGTTGCCCTCGATCCTTGTACTTCCGCCCTGAGAGTCCAATGCCGTTACCAATAGTGCTAGTACCCAAGGCTGAGATAATCCACTGCAAAATTTAATATAAATTGTTGCCGCACGGCATGCGGGCCTACCAAAATTCCTCGAGGCCACTTTTTCGCCTACGGACCAAACTCACGACTGCCGACCTATGACGCCCGCTGCTCATAGGGCCTGGCCCCATCCACGACTGTCAACCTCTCACATCTCCCACGCGGAGGTCACCGCTTGCGTTCTACTGCCCGAGGCAACACCACTTTCGATGACGCATGCCGGATGAACGCAGATGTACCATGGTCACTTCAATAAAAGAAAACTTTTCATAACTTTAATTAAAGCCAAAAGATTTTGCCGGTGGAAACGCCGACTCTATAACATCAAGAATAAAAATCATCACGCACTCACCCACTCTCTACTCCTAGTCAATCATTTAGACAGTGTGAACAAAATACAACCGCGAGTCACGCAGTGTACTCGAATTTCAAACAAAACCTATTTTCTGTCACTTGCAACAACCAGGGCGGATACCCTTGTAAGGGTATTCGCGCTGACAGCGTGTGGAATATCCAGGGTGATCCGGTGTATGTGAACAGTGAGTTGTTTGGTCGCTGAGTCGCCATAGCCAATTGAAAGTGAACTCGTACTTGGATTGTCATATCTCTAAGTTTTGAGTGGGCGCATGTCGCCAGTTTGCTGCGGTACTGTTTACATGCATGTATAATGTGAATGAAAGCGAGTCTGATTGCAAGTAAGAGTTTGACAGACCTCACCGTAGTCAAGAAGATAACAGGTGGCGGCGGAGGAAATTTGGGAGATGGAGGAGATGATGGAGACAAGAAGAAGAAGGGTGCAGAGAAGAATGAAGCGGAGGAAAAGAAGAAAATTAAAGTGGAAATCCCGTGGACATACACAGGTCAGAAGGAGGAAAGTATTTTCCATTGGCAAGCAGCAATGGTTACTTACCTGTATGCGCAGAGAATTCCTTATTGGGATAGGGTCTTGATGGCAAGTTCATGCTTAGCTGGAGACGCGATGAGTTTCGCAATTTCATTGGGAAAAGAAGCCCAATGTCAGTCCATGGTAGAGTATTCACAGCAAATGCACGTTGAGGACTTTTTCAAAGCCCTCAGAGACAGGTTCGAAGATAAGGACCTGGCCCGTAGGACTGAATCACTCATCTTGAACATTGCAGATCGCAAATGGAAGAGTGCGTCAGCACTCAAAGCAACCATGGATGAGTTGCTTCAGCGTCCGGACCACAGATTGACGCCAATGCAGATTCTCAACAACTTCGCTAGGGCCCTGCCAGAACCGCTTCGCTCCCAACATTATTCTGGAACTCGAGAAGATGGAATGACCTATGAAAAATTTAGCAAGATTGCTGTAGATCACGCAGGCTTCCTACAAGAAGCCAACCTCTGTCATTATTGGAAGGATCTGCAAGTAGGCAAGAAATGGCAGAACCGTACTATCTCTGGCAACATAGCCGGGAAAGACAATCACCTTCTTACTTTTGAAGGAGTAAAGTCCATGCCGTATGATTGGATAGATTACGGACCAGACGGGGACAACAACGGTCAAATAGTTCACGAGGGGCATTATGCGGCCGTTGCAGCCTGAGGGGGATGGCGACAAGGAGGTAGAGGCCGTGGTAGAGGTAGAGGAGGCCTGCGGCTTTCTTGAATCTACAGACTGACCATTCACTAACAGCTAGGGCTAACTATGGACTGATGCTTACACTACCGAAGAGCCAGGTAGAGACTTCCAGAAGGGCCCTAACTAAGCCTAACGGTAACACACAAAACTACTAACACGAGGGTCTATGGTTCAAGACCTACGGCTGACTAACACCCAGACTAACTAACTCATGGGATTTAGGGACAGGTCGTGGGTTCAAATCTCACACAGGGTTACAGGGTCAATGTACAGGGTTACGGGGTAGGGCCAGGGATCGAGCCTCGATGTCTGCGTCTGTCAGGTAAAACTGGGTGAAACCGTTTCAAAATCTCTCAGGATCACTAAGTTGTTGTTCTTGTCCCAGTTTTTCACTTATACTTTGCAGTTAGCGGAAGTTGTTCTGCTGTAATGACATCTCGGAATTCCAACCAACTGCACCTGCATCTTGTAAAATGTGGAGTGAAATATATCGTTGGTCGCTGGTACTTGCTCACTGGACGAGGTGGCCCGGTCTACTTTCTGACTCAGACGCGGTAGACTAGGCCTATGGCTTTCTAGAATCTACAGGCTGACCGTTCACTAACAGCTAGGACTAACTACGGAACAGCTAGGACTAACTACGGACTGACCGGTACACTACCAAAGAGCCAGCTTGAGACTTCCAGATGGGCCCTAACTTAGCCTAACGGTAACACACTAAACTACTAACACAAGGATCTATGGTTCAAGACCTACGGCTGACTAACACCCAGACTAACTAACCCATGGCCAGGTCGTGGGTTCAAATCTCACACATGGTTACAGGGTCAATGTACAGGTTTATGGGGTAGGGCCAGGGATCGAGTCCTGATGTTTGTGTCTGTCGGGTAAAGTGGGTGAAACCGTTTCAAAATCTCTCAAACTCACTGAGTTGTTGTTCTTGTCCCAGTTTTTCCCTTAAGTTATCCTTTGCAGTTAGCGGAAGTTGTTCTGTTGTGGTGACATCATGGAATTCCAACCAACTTCACCTGCATCTTGTAAAATGTGGAGTGAAGGTGAAACCGTGTCAAAATCTCTCAAACTCACTGAGTTGTTGTTCTTGTCCCAGTTTTTTTTTTAAGTTATCCTTTGCAGTTAGCGGAAGTTGTTCTGTTGTGGTGACATTGTGGAATTCCAACCAAATTCACCTGCATCTTGTAAAATGTGGAGTGAAATATATTGTTGGTCTTAACTCATCTGCTGTGATTGTTCTTTGGACATTCTCTTTACAGCTAAAACTTTCAGCAGATCTCAGCATCTGAGTTCTTGTCCCAGTTTTTCCCTTAAGTTATCCTTTGCAGTTAGCGGAAGTTGTTCTGTTGTGGTGACATCTCGGAATTCCAACCAATTGCACCTGCATCTTGTAAAATGTGGAGTGAAATATATTGTTGTTCGTCTTAAACCACCAGTACATGTCCCCAGCCTTGCAGAAAAGTAAACTTGTTGCCACAAGAGAAATTGGAGGCTCAGGGAAGGCCCGGTAGTGCATCGGGGGAGAAAGAGGTGGGCCCAGCAGAAAAGGCAAATGGACTGTCGTTTTGCCCGCTGGTACACGTTCAGTCTGTGACTGTGAAAACACATGCACCGACGAGGCCGAGCTATAGCAAAAAAAAAAAAAAAACTGAAACAAAAGGAACAGAGTGGCCAAACGCCCGCCACATGGTGGGCATGCACTATACGGGGGCAGAAAGCCCTCAAACTTCAGGAAAAAGGGCAGAAACGCCCGCTGTAGGCAAGTATGCATGTATCCGCGCCCATTCTGTGTCTGCGTACGGGCGCAGAAAAGTAAGGGCAGAAACGCCCGCTGTAGGCAAGTATGCAGTGATTCACAGGTTATGTATCCGCGCCCATTCTGTGTCTGCGTACGGGCGCAGAAAAGTAAAGTGCTCCTGCCTCGTTGGCATCGAAAAGAAAGGAAAACTGAAAAAAAAACTGGCTCAGGAAGTGTAAACTATGAATCGAGTTTGGACTATGTGGCAGCACAGCTGTCAGAGGACAAACGAGGTGCCCTAAGATCTTGCAAACAAAAGAGCACTGGTTTATTTATTTATTTGGGAAAGCTTTGCGAACAGGCAGCCATTCATGACGAGGCGCCTGCATCTGGCACCCGATATGTGCTACATGTGGGTGCTCTCTCCTGTGGGTGTTTGGCTGGGTGTCAAGGAGTGAAAACAGCGGCCCCTTTTTATTCCATCGCCTGACAGCAGGTCCAGCACAGAGGCCGGTACCAGTACCACCCCAATTTTCCAAGAGCTGCTGCCCATGGCTTTCAGGCTCTCTGCAAAATTCAAAATTTAGGCTCGTACATTTTAGGGTCGGGTGTACTGGTGGTTTAACTCATCTGCTGTGATTATTCTATGCACCTTTTCTTTATTTGCAGGCTCTGCACGAAGCCGCAGAGGCCCGACAAGCTTTGGAAACTGAATGGAAGGGAAAAGTGCAGAGTATAGATGCAGAATGGAATGAGAAAATCCGAAAGATGGACTTGGAGAGGCTTAGAATGGAGGTGAGCTGAAATGATTGCACATCCGGAGAACCCAAAGCTGATGTTACAGAGTGCACCCATATAGTGCAGTTGTTGAAAATGCACCTGTTCTTTCTTTTCGAATCTACAAAGTGCTTGTAGTTCTGGCTTTGCACTTGTGGGGCATAACATTCTGGTGCTATGTTGATGCTCAAAAAGTGTGGACCTGGCTGTGATAGAGGCCAATTCGTGCTTTCATATCAGGAATATAGCAGTTATTGGACTGCGCTGATCTGGTTTTGGAGGGTGTTTAGTCTACTTATCGGTCTGCCTCATGATAGCAATTTCTTGCTGCGTTCTCAAGTGTGGGCAATGACTTCTTATCTTCTCGGAAACAGTTAACCTGCTGCCCAGTCAATTATTGCTGTTGTACTGTGTATGGTCAGCAGCTGTTCAATGTTCTGCTGTAGGACAACCAGTCTCTGCTGATTCAAAATTTGCTGCTCTGTACTGTGTTTGAGCTGCATCGTTGATCTTAAATACATTAGGAGAGGACTTATGTTGAGCATGTCTGACAGTGTTTTTTTCAAGGTGAAATGCACTGCCTTGGGGAAAAGGTGCAAGAGCTGAACAGAAGTTCAAAGCTCGGCACTTTGCTGCTGTTCTCGTGAACACCTAGCATTCTGCCCATTTGACTGTTGCTGCTGTCGTGTGTATGGCCTGCGGTTGTACACTGTAGTGCTGTAGGAGAACGGTTCTCTCTTGATTCAAGTTTTGCTGTTCTGTATTGTACTGTACTTAAGCTGTGCTCTTTCCCACACTTATAGAAATCGTTAACGTGAGAATTGGGCAATCCGGGCCGTCCGCGGTCCAACCGGCTTTCCGCGCAATCTTAAGACTTTGCAATAACCCATGCCATATGTCTCGTGGAAATCTGAGGGCCGACCTGGCCGCCCTCAGCCAGGCCAAAAACGAGGTAAGGGACCCCACACAGGGATTCAGGGCCTGGGCGTGCCACAGTTGACTTTTGTCAACTGTCGCAAACCCAACAGTCAAAGTCCACAGGTACTGAGTCCAGGCCGTTGGTCAAGCACACACACTTGTTTGTATGCAGGTACCAGACATCATCAAGTCCAAGGGGGAATGCTGCAACTGTACAATCCGGGCCTTCGGCTATGACTCAATCTGGACGACTGAAGGGAGGAGACTCGAGGCCAGAAAGCCTTGCCAAACACTACTTAAAGTCTGGCCTCAAGGTGGTCAACATTCAGTCTTGCTATGCTGGTTCAACGCTGGCTTGACTTTGACTTGAAGCTGGCATTGTGCTAGCGTGACGCTGGCTGGACGCTGGCTGTGCATCGGAGCTGCGGACGACGGCATGAGGGAGGCAGCGGGCTGGCATTGTACGACAGGCTTGCTGACGTGACCTGCTGATGTGGCACTGCCTCTGGTATATGTGGCGCTGCCCATGGTCTACGTGGCATGCTGATGTGGCGCTGCCTCTGGTATATGTGGCGCTGCCCATGGTCTATGTGGCATGCTGATGTGGAGCTGCCTCTTGTATATGTGGCGCTGCCCATGGTCTACATGGCATGCTGACGTGGCGCTGCCTCTGGTATATGTGGTGCTGCCCATGGTCTACGTGGCATGCTGATGTGGCGCTGCCTCTGGTATATGTGGCGCTGCCCATGGTCTACGTGGCATGCTGAGGTGGCGCTGCCTTTTGTATATGTGGCGCTGCCCAAGGTCTACGCGATGCTGTATTTGGTCTTCATTGATGATGTGGCATATGCCACCTGTCTTGGTTGCTGATGTGGCATTGTCCACGCTGTCTAAATGAGGTGACTGGTTGCTATGAAGAGGAAGATCAGGACTGTGGAGGGATCGTGACTACGTACCTGATTGTCTTCATGTCGACATTGCTCCAGAGTTGATGTGGAACTAATTAGATGTGCCTCTGTGGCACCTTGAGGTTACTTCAGATACTCGTTCAGACTGTTGATTATTGAAGTGGTGCTGGAGGAGGGAGCCCGAAGCAGAAGTGGGCATTGCATTTTCTGTCTCCTTTGTCTAATCTCCCTCCTATCTTCTTCGTCTGTGTATGTTTATCTCGTCTCATTCTGTCTGGACACGGTCTTGATTATTGGTACTCATTATCTGTTGACATTTATCTGGACTTGCATTGTTGATAATTGTTCTCACGATCTGGGTTAATTGCAACTTTAAGATCACGCGACGATCCAGACCGCCCGCCCTGCCAGGCAAGCCCAACTTGAGTCAGAAACCCCAAAAGGAACAGATAGACCAAGCCATTCAGCTTAGAAACAATGCTTGATCTTGAAAATCAGCCAGGCAAGCCCTCTAAAACTAAACACAGTGACAAGGCTATTCAACTTAGAAACAATGTTAAGTGCTTCAAAAAACAGCCAATAAACATAGCATTGGGCCATTCATCTTAGAAACAATGCCCAGCCTTTGAGACCCGGTCAAAGGCATGCAAAACCACCTAACTCTCACCTTTACCAGTTCATCCCTTTGTCTGCTTTCAGTCGGAATAAAAAGAAACTGAATTTTACGCATGCGTTCCTTCAAACTAATCTTATCAAGTTATGAAAATCATCAGGGAGCACATGCATTTCTCTTAGTCAAACTAGAATGATGTAACCATAAGGTTATAGTGGGTTCACACAGCCGAAAGAAGGTATACCTGACAGTTCCCTGCCTCCAAAACCTCGCCCAGGTCTCGGCAGAGCTCCCGCAATCGAAGAAAAAACCTCCCACAGAGGCCTTGGTACGGATTACGGGTTTCTATCATGCCTGCTGCCTTCCTCTTTGAACCAAATAGACTAGACTGAGAATAAGAAGGACAAAAGGAGAGAAGTTAAACCACCAGTACCTCCTGAAAGTGCTCCGCATTAACGGCAGCCAAAAGTGGAAAACGCTTCGTTTCCACTTGGCTGAATCGGGCCTGCCGGCCCACGCTTGTTCATCCCAAAATCAATGCCCGTGAGCACTTTAAGTCACTCGGATCCCTGAAAGGTGCACTCAGACTCGTGTGAGAGGGCCTTGAAACCTTCCACTTCAGATGGCCCTGCAATGGTGGCTAAAACACTATGATGAAGGCAAGATTGCAGTCAAAATGCCAAGTGATTGTACCCTGACGATCTGACCCCCTTTGCTAGCCTGATCACCCCCTTCGCTGCAGCTTGGGCCTTGAAACCTTCCACAATGTAACTTCGCCTCTCCCCTTTCCCTCTGCAGTAGCCTATAGCGTCCAAATGTATGTGGCGGCCTGCACGACCAGATACAGGCAGGCAAGCTCCAAGTTGTAGAGGAGAAGGCCACAATTATAACGACCCTGCATCGTTGAATCTCTTCACTTTGACATTAAAGCGTAAGGCGGAATCACTCGGCGCCAACATCCATTGGGACCATCGTAAGCTTTGCTTTAATTAAACAGTCGGATTCCCCTTGTCCGCATCCATTCAGAGTTGACAGTTTGACGCTTAGGGAGAATCTCGCGTTTGCACTCGCTGGCGGCCCTGCAGTTCGACACGTAGCCCGACTTTTGGTTCATCCCACGTTGCCAACTTGCCATGTAGGCTCTCTCTCTCTCTCTCTCTCTCTCGCGCGCGCGCGCGCGCGCTTTCGCGCACACACCTGGTCGCCCGTTGTATTTGAACCCACGTCTATAAGTCATCAATTTCATGCATGCATCAACTAAGCTGTGTAGCATCGTGTTCTGGTACGGTGACCGAACCCGAACGTTCGGGACCGAGCGTGAACAAGCGCCGAAACTCTTCGAACGCGAACATAAAAATATTTATAAAAAAAAAAAAATCTCCAAAAAATCTGAAAAAAATATATGTGATGTAAAATAATAATACAAACAACTTTTGCCTTGGAGGTAGGTATGCTCAAATTCGTAACCAAACTCGTGTTAAAAATCGAAACCTTTTTTTTTTTTTTTTTTTTTTTTTTTAAATATGTTCGGCCGAAAACGTTCGGGTGGCGTTCGGCCGAACACCCGAACATGTTCGGACATTCGGAAAAGCTCCGAGCATGTTAGGTGTGCTACACAGCAACTAAGCAGCCTGCCACAGCGAGAAGGAATCTTCTGCAAGAAGATAGGAAGATGCACCGCGACTGACAGATGCCTTGAAAAAAATCCCGGTGTGAGTACGGACTAGGGAGCTGGCAAATGCAAATGCCATCGCGTGCACATGCGCGCGCGAGAGAAAGAGAAAGGCCTCTTTTATCAATAGGATGAGCAAAATTAGAATGAACCTTCCGCTCGAAACGGGAGGAGACACCCGCCTTCCAGCCTTGCGTGCAAAGAATCAAAGAGCAGCTACTCCTTTAATAGGATGAGAAAAATCGGAATGAATCTTCCGATTGAGCATGGAAATATACATTGATTGCCAGCCATGCGCAAATAGCTAGAGAGAGCATACTTCGTTGGGATGAGCAAAATCGAAATGAATCTTTCACTAGAACGCGGAAAGATACATTGCCAATCCGAAGCCTTCCCTCCCAGGCGCAACGCACAACCTCCATATCGCCGAATCACCCACTATTTGATCCGGCTTCAACATCCAATATTCCCATCTTCAAAACCCTCGAACAATATCTTGATTCAATAAGAACGGCCGAAAATGGCCGAGTAAGCTCGTCATTCAATTTGCTCGACTGAAATACCCCAAAATCGCCTTTTCCCTTGCTCGATTCTGCTAAGAATCGAGCGAGCTATGCATCCTCGACTACACCCAACTCGTTGTTCACTATTTCCTATTTTGAAGGTATCTGGCGCGGATCCGCGTCAGATTATTTTCACTTTTCTATGCCTTCGTCTCGTCCCCGATTGGTGCCAACTGCATGCTAACTCGGACATTGCAAAGGTGTCGATTGGTACAGACAGTCGAACTATGGTAATGGAAGTCGAAATCAGCTAAGAAGTGTGTAACAACTCACCTGCCGAATCAATCAGCCCCGAACTGCAGCGCACGCCCTATGCTCGACCGTCGTGGCGGTTCCGACGCACAGATAATAAAAGAGCAGCTACACATGCCTTCCAGCCTTGCGTGCAGAGAATCAAATAGCAGTTACTCCTTCGATAGGATGATAAAAATTGGAATGAATCTTTCGATCGAGCATGGAAATATACATTGATTTCCAGCCATGCGCGCAGAGAGTTAGAGAGAGGCTACTCCTTTCGTTGGGATGAGCAAAATCGAAATGAATCTTTCGCTAGAACGCGGAAAGATACATTGCCACTTCGAAGCCTTCCCTCCTGCGCACAATGCACAATCTCCATACCGCCAAATCACCCACTAACTCCTTGATCTGGCTTCAACATTCAATTCGCCCATCTTCAAAACCCCCGAACAATATCTTGATTCAATAGGAACGGCCAAAAACGGCCGAGTCACTGAAATTTTTCGCTCTCCTCCTTTGAGCTCCTCCATTTGTCTTTACGTCCTCGTACACATCTCCTTTCACCGAACTAAGCTCGCCATTCAATTTGCCCGACTGAAATACCCCTAAATCGCCTCTTCCCTCGCTCGATTCCACTATGAATCGAGCGAGCTATGCATCCTCGATTGTGCGTAACTCATTGTTCACTGTCTCCGACTTTGAAGGTATTTGGCGCGGATCCGCGCCAGATTCATTTCACTATTTTATGCCTTTGTCTCATCCTCGATTGGTGCCAACTGCGTGCTAACTCAAACACCGCAAAGGTGTCGATTGATACAGACAGTCGGATGATGGTAATGGAAGTCGAAATCAGCTAAAAAGTGTGTAACAACTCACCTGTCGAATCAATCAGCCCCGAACGCTGATGGCGCTGCAGTGCACGACCTATGCTTGATCATCGTGGCGGTTCCGACGCCGCGATGAGTAGGAGGGCGCGGGGCCTGCTGCGAGCCTGCAATGTGAGCCTAGGTGAGGCGGGTCCCGATGCAGATCTTGGTGGTAGTAGCAGGTATTCAAATGAGAACTTTGAAGATCGATGTGGAGAGGGGTTCCATAAGAACAGGGCCTGAGCTAAGCGCCCCCCTTGCCTGGTGCCCAGTGGCCTCTGCCCAGGCTTAGTCCACCATCTTACGGGTCCCAGTGGGCATGCTCAGACTCAAACCTCTCACAACAGATCTCGAGTGGCCGCTAGTGCGCCTGCCAAGGCCCCCCGGCGCTGATGCTCCTCCCACGCCGTGTGCCAAAGCCCCCGCCAACGCTCATGCATGTTGACCTTCGGTCTGTGTTTCAAAACAGGTAGGATAGAGGAATTTTGTCGGCATCCCAGACACGCAGAAAACCCGAACGGGCCTGCCAACGAGGATGTGTGCTCAAGGTCCTCGTCTGTCGTGACGGCTACCCGTGTCCGGCGATGTAGCAATTGAGCTAGGCCCGTGGGTCCCAATGTCGGCCTCGAAACCGATTATCAAACAAAGATAGAAGTAACAAGAAAATCAAAGTGAAAATAAAAATAAAAATAAAAATAAAAATAAAAATAAAAATAAGATGAAAAACAAAAAGGCAAACGAAAAGGATGCCGTTGTCGCTGGCCTTTTGACGCCACGCAGCCCTAGGCCTCACATGGGTGCACCTTGCCATCGACACACCGCGTGCGCGGCTCACCTGGGCAAAGACTCGATTCTCACCCACGAGTGCGCATTCAACTTCGGACGAGGCCGCAGTGACGCGACTTGCAAAAAGCACGCCAAATACCGACAACGCTCACACACACGCACGCACACAAGAGAGAGAGAGAGAGAGAGAGAGAGAGAGCCCCACTATAACACCGCTTTCTGATGAAGGCAACGTTCAAGATGCTGAGGAAGGCAAAAGATAATGAACATGAATTATCGAGGACAAGGTAAGTAGTGCCCTCCTTTCAGGAAAAAAAAAAAAAAAAAAAAAAAAAAAAAAAAAAAAAAAAACGGTGCTCGCCTACCTCCCCACGGTGAGCGCCGACCTCCTCTCCACCTCCGCCCACCTCCCTCCCGCCATTGGGATCGCCATTCTCCCCTCGGCCTGTGCTCACCTCCCGTCCACTTCCTCCCGTTATCTCCTCTCTCTCTTTCTTTTTCGACTCTGTGTGTCGGGGTTCAACCTCCTGGTGAAAGTTCGATGAAACAGTCTGGCACAGACCTGCTTCCTTTGGTGGAGTTGTGTACAGCGAACATGGCGACACACGCACACAAACTGCAGCACACTCACACACACGCACACAAGAAAAGAGAGAGAGAGAGAGAGAGAACCCCGCCATAACCACGCTTTCTGATGAAGATGCTGAGGAAGATGAAAGATAAGGGACATGATTTACGCGGACAAGATAAGTTGATAATGAAATCAATATCGAGACACGGGAAGGAGGATGAGTGCATCGAGGGAAGGGAGTGGGTAAAGGTGTACAGGAGGGGAAGGCAAGGAGCAGGAAGTGGTAGTTTCGTTTCTATCTACTTCCTGACTCCGATTTGGGAAGGGAGCATAGGCCGGGCAACATCGTGAAGAAGTGGAGCCGCACATGACGGTGGGACATGATGATGGTGGATGACCGGGGATTGTAATGCAGTGGGGAGGGAGAGGAAGCCGTGGGGGAGGCGGGTCAGGGGAAAAGGAAGATGAGTGTGGCAGTTGGGGATTTGAGGTCAAGGCAAATGAGAAGTGCAACCACTTGTGGGGAGAAGTGCAGCCATTGTGGGGAGTTGAAATCAGGGGAAAGGGGACGGGTACACCATCTGTCTCTTATACACATCTAGATGTGTATAAGAGACAGGCCTTACCCTCTCGGAAGGCACTCACCATTAGCAACGGAAAGAGAGATCAACCTCTTTATTTATGCGAACCAGCTTTGTGCCGGGGCCATGAGCT
>BFEA01000046.1:1995917-2055200 GCA_003427395.1 Chara braunii
CCCAGGGCCACCCCGGGCTCACCAGGGGTGGGTGTAGCCCCGGGGGGGGGCCAAGGTGGGGCCAAAACTGCAGTTTTGTAGTTCGGCCCAGGCGGTGCAGGCTGCCGTTGCGCACCCCCCTGTATTTTATATATATAGTCGGTGAAACTCCGACGAAACAGTTTGTCACAGCCCCTCATTTGTTGTCCTCTTCTCCCTCTCTGCCTACGGTTTACCGGGCAGTTCTATTTGACGATATATATATATATATTTATTTTTATTATTATTATTATTATTATTTTTTTTTTTTTGGGGGGGGGTGTTACGGAGCCGGGGTCAGGGGTGCCCACCCCCGGACCCTCGCACCGCCGTCGGGGCCCCAGGGCTGCGGCTCGATAACCCTACCCTGAAGGAAGAGCAGAGGTAGTTAAATATCTCGACAAAAAGATTGTTTCCAATGTTGTTGAATCCGCTGACGGACCATATGTTAATCCCCGGTTTTGCTTTTGAAACGAGGGGGTGGTTTGAGATGGATACAGTTTTTTTAGAAGCTCTCAGTGACGGTACGCGATGTAGGTAGCCTACCTGATGTTGATCTCCTTTCTGAATGCTTTGTTGGTCGATTATTCATTAAATGATTAATAATCTGACTATGATCAGTTTCCTATTGATCCCACTCGACGATCAACGACTTTCATCCACACGCCAAGGGGGCTTATTCAGATGTGCGTGGTATCTCAAGGATGGACTAATGGGGTGGCAGTGGTCCAAAGCGATATGATCCGGTATAAAAAGACATGTAGTAAGAAACAGGATTTTGGTTGTTGATGGTGTCAGATAGTTTGCCTAGGAACATGCGGAAGGTGTAAAGCTGGTCCTAGAAAGACTTCATAAATATAATTTGGCTGCCCGCGGACCAAAGCCCATTTTCTTTCAAGCAAAGGTAACCATCTTAGACAAAGCGATAAAATTCTGAATTTGCAGTGGTCCAGAGCGATAAAATTTTGAATTTGCAGTGGTCCAAAGCGATAAAATTCTGAATTTGCAGTGGTCCAGAGGAGTTATAACCCCAAGATGTTTCTCCGGCCCGGAGGAGTTATAACCCAAGATGTTTTTTGGGTGACAGTGGTCCAGAGCGATAAAATTCTGAATTTGCAGTGGTCCAAAGCGATAATATTCAGAACTGGTCCTGGCCTCTCAAATGAGTGACAAATGTCAGGAGTTTCTTGGGTGTTTGTGGATTCTTGAGGATCTTTATTACTCTTTTTGCTACCCCTGCAGAACCTCTAAGAGAGATGGTAAGACAAGGGGCTGATTGATCTTGGACAGATAAAAAACAGGCTGCAGAAACTTTACAAGAAAAAAAAAAAATGGAGGTGTGGTGCTGGGAGTACCTTATTTGGATGATGAAGAGGGAAGAATTTTTATCATCGAGGTTACTCGTACATAAAGATGAGAATGGAAGAGAAAGGTGAACTTTGAATTCCACAGAAAGTGGTTACACCCAATTCTGGAAAGAGGTATGGACAATCATGCATTGTCTCAAGTGTTTTAGGCATTATGTACTTGGAAGGAGATTGAATCTAAGAACTGATGCATCTGTTGTGATTGGTGCTATAAAGAAGCGTCAACAAGTAACTCCAACAGTAAGCAGATGGAGATATTGATGGAACCACTGAAGAGTCTGCTTATAAGTGGATTTTGTGGCCTGAAGAAAGAGGGAGTTGCGGAGAAATCTCTGGTTATGAGATAATTTATGATAAATACAAATAGGAAAAAACAAAACGATTGGTATGCTAGAGTTAACACAACAACTATGGTTGTTTATAAACTGGAAGAAAGTTCTAGTTCAAAGGACGAGGAAGAAGTTGAAAAGAAAGAGGAAGAAATATCATCCATCTTTGAAGAGTATGATGAAAGTTACCAAGAGATTGGAAAAAAATGGAAAGAGAAAAGATAAAGGATTACTAAAGAACTTATGGTTCAAAGGACGATGAAGAAGTTGAAAAGAAAAAGAAAGAAATATCATTCATATTTGAAGAGTATGATGAAAGTTACCAAGAGATTGGAAAAAAGATGGAAAGAGAATACTACTGCAAGAACTCAAGGAAAAAGTTCAGATTAAAGAGAGTTCACCTCTTTGTGGATGGCAAGGGAAAATTGCCCCTATTAAGAGTGGTATGTGGGAAAGAAAGGCAGCTAGAAATAATTGTTGCCCTACACGAAGGGGTTACAGATGGTCATAGAGTCGCTGAAGCAGCCTATTCTAAGACAGCTAAGCTTTACTTCTGGCCTGGCATGAGAGTCATGATTTACAGGTTTCGTAAATCGTGTGTACTATGCAAGAAGAGATCTACAACGAGAATGATTGAGCCTTTATTTCCTACTATTCTGGTAAAACCAGGCAGTTGAGTTTATTTGGATCTCATCACCATGTCTGTACGCAAAGGGAGCGATGAGGTACATGCTGAACATGAGCGATAATTTCTCTGGATATGTTGAGGGAAAAACTATGAAGAGGAAAACAACTGAACAAGTGGCTGATTGGATAGAGGAAGTCTATCTCAGATATTTCTTCATGAGAGAATTTATTTCAAACAGAGGATCTGAATTCGGAAATGAGATTGTAAGAAAAACCACTCTCAAATTGGGTGTCAGAATTTGATACGTAAGTACTTATCATCCTCAAACAAATGCACCACTCAAGAGGGGTCGCAAAACTTTGAAAGATTCGTTGGCTAAATGGTGTGAAGGGAATTTCAGTAACTAGCCAAAAGTACTAAAGAGTTGCAGATTATGCTGATAGCATCACTGTCAAGAGGACCACTGATTATGCTCCATTCACTCTGTCGTACGAACGGTACGCTACCTTGCCCACTAAGAGCATAGTGAAAAATTTGATGAGTCAAGAGAGTGACAGTAAATATTCTCTCTCATAACTTCTTCAGATCATAATGAAGCAGATATCAGAAGTTGATCAGGAAGTGATGGATGTTGAAGAGAGAATGACTAGCAAACTATCAGATCAATAAAGATGGAACAAAAAGAGGTACATACGAAAAAAGAAATAAAAGGTTGGTGACATTGTCCTTTTGTTTGACAATTCTCTCGAGAATCAGTGGACCAAACAGTTGGAGCCCAGATGACTTGGTCCCTACAGAAATTCTCTCGAGAATCAGTGGACCAAACAGTTGGAGCCCAGATGGCTTGGTCCCTACAGAATCACAGATGAAGCAGAGGGCGAAGTCTATTATGAGATATCAGAGATGAATGGTTCAAGAGTCCCTGATATGGTATCAGGGTCAAAACTTCGTAAGTTCATCTTCAGGGACCCTGATCTGATTCCTACAATGGCCACAAAGAGAGGGAAGAAAAGTCATTCATCCAGTAAGAGAGCACTTTCATAAAATTGAGAAGAAGTATACTGATATAGTAAGGCATTGCAAGACTAAAGTTTCAACAGACTACTATTCTTGCATTGTCAATTCAGTTTGTCAATTTTCAGTATATCAATTTTGACACGAGAAACTGAGAGGAGAACCTTCAGATGATTTATGTTCGTTTTCGCATATAAATCATTTTTCTTATTTCTGCAAGGGACAAAACCAAAGAGTCTAGTATTATTGGTGCAAAGCCATTGTCGATCCACGAGTATGAGATACCTAAGTGGGGAATGACTGTCAGATGCAGTTGTAGTGAGAAAGTGATGAGAGATCACCTTCCAAAATATTGAGGCAGTCTCAAATTCAGGAAACTCGTGGTTGTGGCACATCAAAATGTAATCAGTATTATTCCTATAATAAAGAGAAAGCTTGAGAGGTATATATAGAGGTTCAACTCTACTTGACCAAGTAGGTGTCAGTAGAGGGACTTCGTGTCTTCTGACTAAGTTGTCTGTCGAAGAGCGTTATTATGAAGATAAGCTTTGTGATTTTTAACCAAAATGCAATCTTCTATCTCAGATGAGGGAAGGGACCTCTTTGGGAGGAGTATCGTTATACTTGAGACTGATGAGAGGTAGTTCTCAAATGAGGGAAGGGACCTCTCTGAGATCAGCACCGTCCTCTTGAGGTTGAAGGGAGGTCTCTTGACAGTACCTTGTTGATTATTGTTTGTTCAATGTCATTTGAGACAGAAGGGACATCGCTTGAGAAATGTTTATCCTGTTATTTGGGGCATGGGCAGTTGGCTTGTGGGTTTTGACATATGCCTGTTTGATTATCTGTGCCTAGGGCTTTTTTTTCTACATAAGATGTCGATGACTATCGAGGCTAGCCAAAGCCCTACCGGAGTAGGTTGCAATCCGGTGGGGTCAGCAGGTCCTCGACTCAAGTGTCAAATTTCGTAGTTGAACACACTGGTTGTTTTTCTCAGGAAAGAGAGAAGTCCATTTACACTCTATTTTATTTAATTGACATAGAACTTTGAAATTATCTTTTCCTTTGGACCCTCAACGTTAGGCTAAGACTCTAGGAGTTTGGCCTGTGAGGTCAAAAGGGGTCAACTGGAACGTTACCGTAGTCAAGGTTGCAATTTAGTGGGTTTGCCAGAGTCCGGATCGTAGTTAGACCGGGTCCTACGTTCAAAATTTGGGCGGGGCAGCTAGCGCCCTAAGCCGAAAACTGGTGCGTGAGCCGGTCCCCGACCGCAGTGCTCAACCGGGTATAGGGCAGTCGGACTGGCGGGAGGTCTACTGTCACAGGGTGATCAAACCCGCTATAGTCTGGGCGTCCTAGCGTGAGGCGCGCCAAAGGGCCATCATACTCGAGTAGTGGGTATGATCGTTTTGACCTGCAGGCAGGTTAAAGGGGTTGTCAAGACAAATGGTATGATTGGTTCTGGCCTGAGGCGGGCCGAATGAGTGATGGCAGGCTGACGGGAGGTTTGTCACCCCTGGCTAGTGGTGGGCCGAAACCAAGGCAATCGATGATTTCTGGGTGTGAAGAACTCTTTGTATTGTTTATATTATTTATTATTTTATTATGGGTTTTTTATTTTACTTATTTTACATAATTGTTGGTTGGCCATTGCTTGTCAGGGAATTTGCATGCTGGGATCATGCTTGGTGGTGTGTGGAACTTGTTGTTTTGCGGGCTCATGCAGGTTCATCAAAAGTTCCCAAACCAGAGGAAAATAAAGAGGTTTGGTATCCCCTTTTTTTTTGTCTGAGAAGTTGACGACACACATCACTCAGATCAGAGAAAGAGAACGGGGTTCAGTATCCCCTTCGATTGCCTGAGAAGTTGAGAAGACGTCTCACTCGGGCCAGAGAACAGAAAAAAGGTTTGGTATGCCTTACCCTCGATACTGATGACAACGAGTGTCCATAACACTAAAGTAAGATGGGTAATATCCTTAAAATCACGGTCGAAGATGAAAGATTAGGGAACTTCTTCGATGTAAAAGTTCACGGAAAGCCAGATTTCAAGACCACGTTGCAGATGACAAAACTGATGTATGATCCTTCTTAAATTTTGTTTGGTGGCCGATAGAGCGGTCTGGTTCGCGAGGAACCTGCATCCCCTGCCTCAAGGTATTCAAACACTTAAGTCCGGGACACCATGAAGTGTGAAAAGAAACAGAAGGTTAAGGAAAGAAAGTTCAGAGAATTCAGGGAAGGATCTCGTGAGTATACAAGATGTAGAAGATAGCCATGAACTCAGCTTGGAGTAAAGGAAGGAAAAAGAAAATGCAAAAAAGAATAGAACTACTAAGACAAGATTGAGGGGGCGCTGCGCAAGTAATGGAGGGAGGCGATATTGGTATTAGGGCCTTACTCGCTGAGGGAGTAATTGGGGCGCTGGGGGAATAAGGAGGGGAGCTTGGGGCGCGATAACGTGTGTCAAACTTCTTTTGGTAGTACTCCATCCTCGTTGGGGATGGAGATTTTTCATACTAGATGGCAAAAGGCTGACGCAGGTATGGCCGTGGGTGAGCCTCATAACACCGCTCGTCTTCCTCGTCCTCTGAACTGTACTCGCGCCGTGCGAGGGCTGGTGGCTCTTCACGAGACTTAACCCCCTCTTCTACCCCTTCCTCTTCCCTATCCTCGACGCGCCTCAGGCATGGTGCAAGAAGAGTCGAAAGGAAAAGAGGCATGCAACTACGGTGGCACAACGGAATAAGAAAAAGTGCGTTGTACGCAGCGGTAAACGTGAACTAACAACTAGCTCAAAATTGCGATAAGAGCCCCACTAGGGATTGTTGTAGTAATAAACAAATGAGCTCCTGGCTGTCACTGTTTTTTATTATTTGTGTGCTTTGTCTTGGGCCCAACGGGGATGCTGGGTGGGGGGTTGGTATCATGTCGGTGGGCTCAGTGTCTTGGCCCTCCGCTTCGTATCTGTCTCCTGCTCCGGGACCTCTACTGTGTACGAGTCTCTGACTCAAGAAACTCCGTGGTTTGCCAAACTCCTTACCTGTGGGTCTCTGCGACGTACCAGGCGTACACTGGTTGTACACTGTTGTGGACCGGTCCAGCGGGCGCTTGCCCTGGCAAAAGAAGGGGGTGCGCCACTGGACTTTCCATTGGTCCACGTAGGCTCAACGCCCTGCTGTACAGTAGAGCACTACCGACATGTGGCCGTGGTAGCCACCGGGCTCCCCCGGGGACACAGTTGAGCGTTGAGCCATGGATCCCTGCCTAGATATAGATCGTTTTTTTATTGCCTCGGGGTCAAATGACCTTAGTAACGTCGCGGCGCAAGATAATTTTGAAGCGTTGTTTCCTTCTGTTTGTTATTATTACTATTATTATTATTATCTATTTCTCTTATTTAATTTTTTTTTTGTCACCTCGCGGGGGAGGATTAACGTTTCAAATTTGAACCATGACTTTCGATTAGCGACCTGGATTGGGTTGTCCCTTCGCGGTTCGCTGTTTTTGATGCAGTCCTGGAAGGTTATAAGCCCCCTCCTTAGTAGGATCCCAAACGAGGGGCAACCCGCGACCGCGTTGGTAGGAGGATTATCACCTCCCATGGAAGGTTATAAGCCCCCTCCTTGCCATCAGACACGGGTACCCGTTGGGAATAATCTTAAGGTTCTTTTTGAGGGAAGGAAAAAGTTGGTCTGGCCCGGTAGTCATTTCACGCTCGGGGACATGATCGTTGAGGCAAGACTTTATTCTGGTTTAGTAATGAGCGAAACTTAGAAGATTACATGTGTACCCGGCTTAGTACGCAGGGATCGCGGTCCATATTAGACTTATAAAAGTGGTAGTTGATGCATTACTTGCTACTGGCCAGTGGGTGTACATTGGGAACTTCAGCGCTAATTCTAGCAATCAGAGATAGTAGAGCGGAGTGGTAAGGTATTCAAGCGGGGCTCTATCTGTGTGCGCGTGCGCCTGGTGCAAAACTTCGACTATTCTGAGAGTGTGCAGCTATGGCCTACCGCAATGGGTGGCACATCTATAGGCCGGATTGCTGGAGGCTCATAACGCATTGGTCCCCGATGTTGGGAGAGGGCCCCTGGAGTACTATCCCAAACTACGATGGTGGAGATGAGGTCAAGCTAAAGATTAACGTGGAAGGAGCGAGAGAGGAAGAGATGAGAGGAGACCCAAAGTTGCAAGCGGTTGTCACAAAAGCCAAGAACCGAACAAAGTGAAGATGTAGGAGGGATGGAGTCACAACGGAGGTCCATGTAACGATCTCGTATCATGAGATCAGGACCTCCATTGGGATTACCGAACGTGAGCAGGCGCATCTGGATCGGGACTCTGAGGCCGAGTCGGGGGTCAGTGGGGCAGAGACCCATTGGAGCAGTGGCAGCAGGACCACCCGCCTGCTGGGCCCGTGGAAGACGGCCGAGAGGCCAGTTCGCAACGGCGACGAGATTGAGGCCGTGGGATTAGTGACGGTTGCGCACGCGACAGTCGCGAGCAAGAACGAGAGAGAGAAAGTGGTTCAAGTAGGCGGGTACTGAAGGTATGCTTAGGCTACGAACACTGCCCTCGGGGGATGCCATCACGGGCGTGGGGGATGATTACGAGAGGGATCGAGAGAGAAAGAGGGATCACGCTCTCCGGTTGGTGACAAACGCCACTTACCAGTGACTTCAGCCACGTGAAGTCGATCATCCCAGGCATGTTTTCGTCATGATCAGAATAAACGCTCCCGCTTACGAGTTTTTGTTGTTGCCACCATTGGTTCTCAGAGTGAGCAGACGTGAGAGAATCGGCGTGTGTGCCTTGTGAAGTTCGTGTGTGATAGGCAGCATGCCGTACTAATCACTTTATGTGCGAGAGAATGGGGAGAAGCTAGAGGCAGGAGAAACGAGACCTTTAGGTGGATACATACTGCGCACGCTACCATGATCAAGAAAAAAAGGGGGAAATCAGTGGGCGCCAGAGATGTTAGAGAGAGAGGGTTTGCTCACCTTGTTTGTTTAACGGTGCTCACTTGGGGCATGTGTCCTGTGCCTAATGTAGACTCATATCTTATCTCTCCGATGATTGAGGGGAGCCTACACGCATGGGCGGAACATCAGCAAACGAGGGAAGTTGTCGCAACAAAGTTTCAAAGTGAGCAGAGGAGAGTGACCCGCGCGCTTTGTATGGTTGACGTCACCTGTGTTCAGAGGGAATCAGTAGTGAGCTCTGGATCTACCGAAGAACAATGAGGACTAGATATGAGCAACGCGGCGTTAGCCCAGGGAAGTATGCAATATGGGTGTTGGACCGGATTTTCGGCGGAGGGTGCACGAGGGGCCGAAGAGGTCGATGTGCTTCATTCCTCTTCTCTTGGCATGATTAGTCGGAGAGCTCCGACACGAGGTACGCATCTGCTGACGTCACCCCCCCCCCCGGAGAGCTCCGACTTGAGGAACGTGTCTGGTGACGCCACCGCCTCCCACCCCCACCCCCCCCTCTCCGGGTGTAAGTTGCAGTACTACAGACGAAGTAAAGAAGATACTCGTGTCGGTTACGAGCTGTAGCAAGTGACGTGTATTAGAGACCCTCGTCTTCTTCTGTGTGTAACTCTTCATTCACCGATTGACTTTTAGGCAGTATGTTGCATACTGTAACGTGCAGATCGGAACAAAAACCGACCTCTCAATACAAAGTACAAGATAACACAGCGGAAGACTTAGATGCCAGTGATCCGAACAATCAATATTGCAATGCAGCCCTGAACATCCATCATCATCATCGTTACATGGTGTGAATGGGGTCTGGCGCTTCACACAGGAAGACTGCGCCAACCCCTACCATACACAGACGAAGAAGAAGGGGTTAGACGAAGAGGAGGGGGAAGATGGGAATGTCGTCAACACCAAGTCTCGACACAGGCCCAAATAGTCCCTCGTCGAAATGTTTGAATCCCAAATGTCAAGTCTGGATCCAATGTCGTCAAGTCTCAAGTCACAACCGCTGGCCTCCGCCAGCCATTTCTCCCAACTCCACGATCTACCACCTAATAGCGCCCAGCGCTGAAGACTACAACTATGGCTATGGGCGCCCAGCGCCGAAGACTACTGCTAGCGCTATCCTACTGCCTAGCGTTGAAGACTACTGCAGCGCTCCTCCTGAGTGCTGCGGCCGAATCCTGAAGACTACTCGTGCGTACTGACAACTACGTACCCGTGAAGTGCATCGGAACTTCCTATGTACTACCGGGTGTGCCTCCTGACTCGTGCGAGGAGTCCAGGAGGCTGCTCTTGCCAATGCCGAAGGCAGGCAGGGGCTGCAGCTGCAGCTCCTGCTCAAGCCCGTGAGGAACAGGCTATTTCTGGCCTGTTACGAAACTCTGTATTCATGCCTGAGTCTTACTGGTGGTCGAAACAATGAGGGCCTGAAAAAGGCCCTCCGTTTCAGGCTGGAAAAACTCTGGGCCTGAAAGGCCCAGAAATAGGCTGAAACGGAGTAGGGCCTGCAGGCCCTCGTATTTCAGTTTTTAGGCTGAACGACGGGGGCCTGTTAGCCCTAAGTTTTAGGCTTTTAGGCTGAAAGTGCGGGACAGGCCCTGCAGGGCCCGTGTGGCTACGCAGTATGCCACMCCCCCCCCCTCCTTGAAAGACCGAGCTTACCTGCGAGGGCGAAGCTGTCAGTCTGAGGGAGGGACCACAGTCCGGGTGGGAGGGGCAGGTCGTGGAGGTCCCTTAGCTAACCTTTGTCGCTCGTAGTGCGCGTAGATCAGCGGTGCGGATGCTTTCAAATCTTCTCCTGAAATCCACCGAGTGTCGTCGGGATCGCATGCTCKGAATGKAACTTTGTACTGGCGCGGCTTGCTGCCGTACTTGCGATCCGTGATGACGCGGTCAACTTCCTGATGACCATCCATAGAAGGAGGGTCCTGCGATTGTCGGCCCGGGAAGTTGTCGCTCTTAGCTGGTGTATATGTTGCCAACTTCGAGGCGTGAAAGACTGGATGGATCGTCAGATGCTCGGGAATGTTGATCACAAATGAAGGGCCATCAGGCTCATCGTCCGCGACTGCTGTCACAGACCAAGGTCCAAACCACTTGGGAAGCAATTTGCGTGAAACATCCTGTTCCAGTGCAAACTCTTCCGCGGAGACCCAAACCAGATCACCGGCGCGGATGGGACATGGTACGAGATGCCTGTTGGCTTGCTGTTGCATGCGGACTTGAGCCTTTTGCATGTTCGCGCGGGCTTGAGTCAGCAATTCCCTGTACTTTCGGACGCAAGCGGGAGAGCAGGCAGCGTCAATATCGGCTGGTTGAGGGAGGAGAAGGTCGCCGAAGATCCGGCCTTTCCGTCCACCGTGGTGCAACTCGAATGGAGTCACGTCGATCGCCGGATGCACCGAAGTGTTGTAGGCGAACTCGATGTCGGGGAGGCGGTCAACCCAATCTTTCTGGTCCGGACGGATGAGCGTACGAAGCATCATTTGAGCGGTCTGATGTGCCCGCTCCGTCTGCCCGTCTGTCTGTGGATGCCGAGCCGAACTTGGCTTCATCTTCGTGCCGGACTCCTGCATGAGTGCAGTCCAAAATGCCGACATGAAGCGAGTGTCGCGGTCGCTATCTTCCAGTACACCATGGCCGCAAATCCAGCCGGTGTGCAAGAGGCGTGCCAGCGCGGGAGCCGAGGAGTAGTACTTGCAAGGAAGAAAACGCGCATACTTACTCAATCGGTCCACCACCGTGAGGATGCCGTCGTGCCCGAGCTGGTCGCGGGGAAACGGACCGGTGACGTCCATGGCAATGGAGAGACCAGGTTCCCGTGGGATAGGCATCGGGCGTAACTCGCCGTAGGGATTGCGGTTGCGGGGCTTGCTGCGTCGGCAAACTTCGCAAGAGTCGCAATACCAAGTGACATCGGTAATGAGATCGGGTCATCGGAATCGCCGTCGAAGCCGTGCAATAGTGCGGTTAACTCCGAAATGGCCGGCGAGTCGCGAGTCGTGGTACTCCCCGAGAAGGCGAGTCCGAAGACGACGGTCGCGTGGGACACACAATAAGTCCTTGCCTCTCGAGTGGAGGAGCAAGTATCCGTCGGCAATGCGATAGTGGCTGGACGGCGGGTGATCCAAAGATAGTTGTGCGTATAGCGTGGCGAAGTTCGGATCAGACTCATGTGCCCGGATGAAGTGTCGCTGAAGCTCCTCGTCGAATGCGAAGGCATGATGTGTCATAGCGCAAAGATCTGGTCTTCGCGAGAGTGCATCTACTGCGCGATTTGAGAGGCCGGGTAGATGTTTCGGTGTGAAGTCAAACTGGTCGATGAAGAACATCCATCGTCCGATCGTGCTGCTCACCGTATCCTGCGTCTTGTAGTAGGTCAATGGATTGTTGTCCGTAACCCATGTGAACCTACGACGCCCAAGGAGGAAGTGCTGCCATCGCTTGAGAGCCATGACGAATGCGAGCAGCTCCTTCTTCCTTGCATCATCAAGCGAGTTGATGGTAGGCACTTTGTGGATGAAATACTCCACAGGGTGCCAGTCGTCGCCGTCGTGCTATTCCAAGACTGCCCCAATGCCATAGCCAGAAGCGTCCGTAGTCACTCTCGTCGGCAGTGTGGGGTCATAGATGCTAAGGACGGGTGCCATACGCATAGCCGTCTTAAGTGCTTGGAATGACCGRCGTGCGTCGTCATCGAATACGAATGGCACCTTTGGCAACTGTAAGCTCGTCATAGGTGCAGCAATCATGGAATATCCGGTGATGAAACGCTGATAGTAGCCCGCCAATCCCATGAATGAATGAACGTCCGCGGTGTTGGTGGGCTCGGGCCGTACTCGTAGGGCCTCGATCTTGTCCGCAAGCGGACGGATGCCTTGCGGCGTCGCATAATGTCCCAAGTACTCCAGCTCCTGCCGCGCAAATTCGCACTTGTCGCKGTTGGCTTTGTACTTGGCTTGTCGTAGCCGCTCCAAAACGGTGCGCAGGTGTTCCACATGCTCCTCCAAACTCCGGCTGTACACCAGGATGTCGTCGAGGTAGATAAGTACGTATCGATCCAGCATGTGTCAAAACTCCGTTGTCATAGCAGCTTGGAAAGTGGCCGAGGCATTCGTAAGGCCAAATGGCATGACCAGCCATTCGAAATGCCCATATCGCGTCTTAAACGTGGTCTTGTAGTGATCCTCCTGCCGGATCTCGAGTCGGTGATATCCCGACTTGAGATCGATCTTAGAGAAGAACTTGGCGTCGCCCAGTTGCTCGAGAAGATCGTCGACGCGTGGGAGTGGGCCGGCGTTTCTGATTGTCTGCATGTTGAGCTTGCGATAATCGATGCACAACCGCAAATCCTTGTTCTTCTTCCAGACGAAGAGAACAGGAGCACCGTATGGCGATGAGCTAGGTCGAATCCAGCCTTTCTCCTGAAGGTTGTCGAGTTGTGCCCGAAGCACACTTAACTCTTCCTCGCTCATTCGGTAGATGCAACCGCGTGGAGGTATGGCCCCGTCCTCGAGGATGATCTCGTGGCGGATGGGTCGATCCTGTACTACTCCGTGCGGGCCTTCGAACGCGTCGCTGTAGGCGTCGAGAAGCTCGAATATGCGTGGATCCGAAGATGAGTCCGTTGATGACGCGTCTTGGGGCGGGAGGGCGTGGAGAAAACACATCCCCATCTCCTCGATGTCGTCTCTGATGATGGAAGCTCGCATGCTTGCGGCGGATACCACGTGACAGTTGACTGAAGGGCGAGGAGCTACCGTGCATAGGACTAGTAGTCCGTTCCGATCACGAATGTGAACGGTGCGGCGGTAGAAGTTCACTGGGTGGTCCTCGCTTCTCAGCCATGACATGCCCAAGATCATGTCGAATTTGGTGTCCAGAATGTCAAAGGACACCGCCTCACTTGCGTGAGGGGCAAAGTACACTGGGACGTCATCAATGCACCGGACAATTGACTTGTGCGTGTGACCGTCCGCCAACGTGACTTGCGTGGGCTGGGACTTCCTTCGGACTCGTGGGCCAAGGTCGGTGCGTACCATGAAGTCCTGACTCATGTAGTTGCGAGATGCTCCGCAATCAATCAAAGCGCTGCAGGTCGCCTCTCCGATCTGAATGCGTAGATATAGAATGGTGCGTCGATGTCGTCGTACCGTTGCGTCCTGAACTCGTGGTCGATCTTTGCAATGTAGGCGTGAAGGTCGACAACCTCGACTCCGGCGTCCATCAACGGAGTCGGTACTGCATTGTGCAAGTAATCCGGCAATTATGCTTTGAGCACGTTGCAATGCGGTTTCGGCAAGCGACCGGACCGGGGCAGGGGCATCCATTGGAAGTCCTCAAAAGTCAACGGGTCGAGTTCTTGAAGACTTGACCATGACGTTGAATCCCCGGCGGTAGATGACGGCTTAGCTGCCGAATCGGTTGCCGATGGTGATGAAACCGTGCATGCGGTAGATTGTTGCACGTGTAGCGGTTGGTCCATCGGTGGAACCAAGTGGACAGCATAATCCTCGTAAGTGGACCGAGGACTTGCGACATTCGCATCCTCCCCAGATGTGTAGGAGGCCGCTAGCAAGGCGGCCGAATCTGGCGGAGTGGGGGGAGTCGCCTCACCTCCCGCGAAACTCAGTTTCCCGAGTTGAGCCCAGGCCGCACATCCTCCTTGGCCTGATCGTGGCAAAGAGAGGTCTTGTGCTTGGTGTTGTTGCACCAGTAGCAGCAGCCGTAACGGCCGCGGTACTTGTACTCGGGCTTGGTCAAGCCGAACTTGACCCATGGTGGTGCTGGGTGTCTATTTTCGGCCTGCGATGCTGGTTTCGCCTTCCCATTGTTTCGGGACTTGTTGTTGCTTCGCGGCTAGACAGCAGCCACCTGATCTCCCTCACGTGATGCTGAAGTGGCTGCTGGGTCTTCTCCACTGTTCGATTGGACTGCAGCGAACTGCTGCTGTTGCGGACCAGTTCTTACCTTCTCCACATAGGTTGGCTGCCACGTCGACTTCTCGTGTGCAGCTGCCCTGTTGGTCTTGATGATCTCCCTCGCCTTGTTGATGATCTCTGCGAAAGTGCTGTACTGCTTGCGATCACCAAGTGCGAGGCTGAGAGCGGCGCATGACCTGTTGTAGAACTCACGGCGCAGATGCGGAAATGGCAAGTCCAAATCGGGCGTTGCCACGATCTTCTGCCAATCCGTGAGCCAATCACGTGTCGGTGTGCTCCCTTGAGCCATCGTGAAGATGCGGTTGATGGCGAGTGTCGGGGCATCGTCGACGATGAACCGCTTCTTCCATTCCTTTGTCATGTCCTCCTAGGAGACCTTGTACAGGTCTGAAACTTGGACTCCGTGGATGGTTGCCATGTGGCTGAGCCAGATCTGACATCCTCCCTTGGTGTTGATGAACAGAGCACTGATGAACAGATGGTCAGGGACCTTGTGAATCCCCAACTCCGTTGTAAATCCTTGCAACCAGACGACCGCGTCTTGATGTGTGTAGTCATCAAATTTCTCGATCCGGAACGTCGGCATCTTGTATGGCCTCGCCGAGCTGTTGTTGTGGCTGTGGTTAGTCTGCTGTTGCTTACTGATCTTCGTGTCCAGCAACTGAAACCGCTGGCTGATGGTGGCCGGCTCTGCGAAGGCACTTAAGTCTCCTAGCATTGCCACTACGTGGTCAACTCGTTCCTCCAGTTGGCGGCTAGAGGGTGCACTGCAGGAAGCCCCAGCATCTGGTTCTGGTACAGCCTGTTCCAGGTCCAATTCACGGGCGTCCAGTGCCCGTGTGCCATCCTCGTGCTGAGTCTTATGGTTCCGCCCGGCCCGCTGGAGGTTCGCCAGCTCGGACTGTAGGTGGTTACAAGTATAAACCAACCTGGTCACGAGCTTGGCCATGAACTCCTTATGCTGCTCTTCCGGTGTTGCCCCGTCGCCGTTCGGTTCAGTGCCAGAACTTGAGTCTCTTGATGTTGTTGGCTTCATGCCGCAGCAGCAGATCTTGGGGCTTCCTTGCGACGAGCCTGGGCATCTGCGTCTGCTTCGGCCTGTAGCCGCAGCTTCTCTGCTGTTGCTGCTTCTTCAGCCTGTAGCTGGGCAGCCTTGACTGCCAGCTGGCGTTGTTCCTCAGCGTCGATTGCAGCAAGTTGAGCCTGGAAGCACTTTTTGTAGTCGTCAATGGGCTCTTGGCCAGTTGGCCTAGCAGGCCCGTCATGTTACTGACGTGGCACTGCTGACGTGGCACTATGTTTGACATGGCACTGCTGACGTGTCACTGTAGTTGACGTGTCACTGTGTCTGACGTGGCACTGCTGACGTGTCACTGTGTCTGACGTGTCACTGTGTCTTACGTGGCACTGCTGACGTGTCACTGTGTCTGACGTGGCACTGCTGACGTGTCACTGTGTCTGACGTGTCACTGTGTCTGACGTGGCACTGCTGACGTGTCACTGTAGCTGACGTGTCACTGTGTCTGATGTGACACTGTTGACGTGTCACTGTAGCTGACGTGTCACTGTAGCTGACGTGTCACTGTGTCTGATGTGGCACTATTGACGTGTCACTGTAGCTGACGTGTCACTGTGTCTGACGTGGCACTGTTGACGTGTCACTGTTGACGTGTCACTGTTGACGTGTCACTGTACCAACCCGGAATTGCATGCAAAGGGTGGGTGGGAGGAAAACGTAGGTAGGCAAAAACCCAACAATACTTTCCTCCGGCCCTAATCAATAGATAAAATAAAATAAAAACATAAAAGAGGACTACTTTCTTTTTTCTTCTTTTTTTTTTTTGTATATCTGTCGATCAATTCTGAGTAGGACATGTCAGAAGAGTACTATGAACGAGATCTAGGCTAGGTTCCGGAAGGTTTCGCTTTTACAAACTGCGATCTTGGAAAAAAAAAATTTTGCGAAATGGAGTAAAGATGCGATTTTCAAAAAAGAACGAAATTCGGTTTCTGAGAATATAGCAACCTCCGAATATTCCTAACGCAATATTGGTAGTCAAAAAAAATTCAGCGGATTTTGGTTTTCAAAAAAAAATTGCGAGATAGAATGGAAATTCGATTTTCATAAATGAATAATTCCAGTTTTCGAGAATATGACCACTTCTATCGTTATCCCAATATGCCTAGAGAACGAAATACTAACTCCAGAAATTTCAGCTATGTATGCGAAATATCAGAGAAACGAAAAGCTACTATATGGAATTTTCAGACAAAACGAAATGCGATTTATCAGAAAAATTCAGATATTTGTATCGTAAAAAAAAAGGAGCTATTAATATTAGAAATTTTCAGGTTAAACGAAATGCGTTACTAATGAGTGATCACTAGGTCAACGAGCTGGCTACTTGATTGAGCGGGTCCTCTGAATGAGAGGTCCGCTCCGATACCAAACTGTTGCATACTGTAACGTGCAGACCAGAAGAAGAACCGACCTCTCAATACAAAGTACAAGATAACACAGCGGAAGACGTAGATGCCAGTGATCCGAACAATCAATATTGCAATGCAGCCCTGAACATACATCACCATCATCGTTACATGGTGTGAATGGGGCCTGGCGCTTCACACAGGAAGACTACGCCAGCCCCTACCATACACAGACGAAGAAGATGGGGGTGTCAAAACGTAATCGCCCACTCACTATTTTGTTTTTTTTCACTTTTTACTTTTTGTGTCCACTTTATTTCGGGTCCTAAACAATTTTATTATTTTTTGAAACAATTTTAATGAGTTATTGATTATGTAAACTAGATATCTGTAAATTTTCAGGGCATTTGTCAGTGCCAAAAAATAATTAAAAATCGGCAAAGATGGCGGTGTCGAAAAGGTGCTGGCGAACTCACTCATTTTAATTCTCTTTTTATTTTTTCTTATTTTTATCATAGTGTTTATTTTCTGTATTGGATTTTTAATTTAAATTTCGTAAAGAATTTGGATGTAGTACCCAGGCAAATGTTGTTTAGTTTATTTGTCTCCATAACATAGTTTTTTTTCGGAGTTTTTTGAAAACTTTGTTTATTTTTTTTTTATTTTTTTTTTTTTGGTCCGCGTTCGGCCCGAGCGGCCGAACGCCTCCCGAAGGGGTCCCGTACGTTCGGGCGTTCGGCTCGTCCCGAACGCCGGTAACCCTGATTATTATTATTATTGTTATTATTATTATCATTATCAAGGTTAACAGCCCGTACGTACGGAGGCCCCCGGGCGGACCTCCGTACGTTCGGGCGTTCGGGGTCCTGTACAGGGTCCGAACCCGACGGCGTTCAGCCCCCGCCAAAAATTATTTCGGGGCCTAAATTTTTTTTTGTAAGTTCTCTATGACGTGAGGTACATGCCTATAAATTTTCAAGGCAAAAAACACAGCGCCCTTCAGCTCCGAAGAACCACCTTCGCCCTCACCTCCCCTGCGCCCTTAGGCAGCCCGGCTATGGCCGCCAGCGCCCTGTGCACAGGCAGCGCCCTACCGCCTAGCGCCTGCGTGTTCTCATCCTAGAGCAGCGCAGCAGCTCGCATTAGCGCAGTGCCGACATTGCCCGCAATGGCCAAGATCCTTGCCCACTCGCCCTGCTTGCCTATATGCCAGTGTTGCGTGTGGGCGGCCTCCCTTGAGCCTGCGCCTGGGCCCTAGTACCTGTACCCAGGCCCAATGCAGTTGGGGCCCGCGCAGTACAGTTGTGCCTCTTTCATCCAGGCCTGCGCCCAGATTCAGGTAGTGGACCGATTTCCCATTGGCATTTTCGGGCTCTATTTCCAGTATGCAATGTCGGCCTCACATTTATGTGTCGAGGGCCTAACCAACTGCAAAGGCCCTGGGATTTCTGTATTTGCAGAAATCCGAAACTCGGTGCACTCCAACCAACTGGCGTGCTGGAACTGTATGGACCCCACTTCGTGAAATGTTTGCTCAGAGGGCTCTTGTTGATTTGCTGGCCCGCCTTCACTTAGGGCGGGCACGAGGCTTGCTGGGGGCCTTAGCCCAGAACATGTACATCTGTACATCACGGCAAGGCCCCTTCTTGAGGGCTCAATCCTCACATTCCATCCCCCTTAGCTTCGAAAGTCCGCTGAGATGCTTACTTCGCAGGTGCCTTCCCTTTCAGCATCCTCTCATATTCTGACACCACCTGAGGAGCTGTGTCTCTGGTAAACCACCGGTCTTCTTTTGGATCCGTATGATGCCTGAATATGACCCAATGTTGTCATCCGGGTTTTGGAGGTCTCCCTCTGCCCAGAGGTCTTGGAACAGGCATATCTCTGTGCCCCAGAATGTCGTCGACGTCCACGTGGTCATTCATGATTGGGGGCAGCATTGATCTACCTGAAGGAAATTGACGTGTCTCAGTGAAAGGTGCAAGCTTTGAGGCGTGAAAAACTGGGTAGTGCACAGGCGATAAGGGATACGGATAATGTAGGATGGATCATCCAAATCATTCCCCACTACATCCAAGACGTCCCGAGATGGACCAACTAATCTCTTATTCCCTGCCTTCTCCAGAAAGCATAACCCATCCACAAGGAGATGGTCTTTCTGGTAGGCTTCGACCATTGATTGAGTTAGCGCGTGAGATATGCCAATTTCATAAACTAGTGCCCTACGTGACAGCGCATCAGCAACTTGTTATCCTCCCCTTTCAATTACTCTAGCTTAAAATCATATTGTCTATGACCTTATTCTAGCGTTTGAGGGCATTGGAGAGAACAGGTTGACTCTTAGTCCACTTTAGAATCTGATGATCAGTCCTCGAGTAGAAGAATCTACTCAACAGTTAAGTGTTTCCAGTGGATTAGAGCCTTGTATAGGGCATAGAGTTCCCTCACTTAAGTGGAYTTAGCCTACTTTTTAGATGACATYTTTTTGCTCATACTCAATYGGCCTCAACTTCTTCCCATCCTGTTRAGCCAGTACYGTGCCAATYCCATACTRGTTAGCGTCAGTGGTTACTATAAATGGTCYYTGAGGATAGGGAATCCATGAGAAACTCGTGATTCATGAGTGCGTGCTTCAATCGTTTGAAGGCAGCCTCACACTCATCACTCCAGTCCCATGAGGTGTCAAGGCGAGTAAGATCTGTCCAAGGAGAGACGACTGTAGAATAGTTCTTTACGAAATTCCTATAGTAGTCGCTCATCCCTAAGAAAGATCTATCCTCAATCACAGTCTGAGGACGTGGCCAGTCCCTAATACTAGCCACTTAGAGGCTCTGCGTTCTTCACTGTGATCGTTTTGAGGCCTCTATAGTCAAAGCGCATCCTCAAACTTCCTCCCTTCTTCGTTACAGACAACACTGGGGATCCGAAGGGAGAAGTACTTAGGCCCTATACATCCCTTTTCTGTCAGCTCCTTCAGTTGTCGATAGAGTTCGTCCCTCTCGACCGAGGCCATCCTATAGATTCTTCCCTTTGGGGTTTTACTCCCTGGAATTATTTCTAGGGTGTAGACTATCTCCCTTTCAACGACTCCTGTGGGCCTCTTGAACAGATCAAGGAACTTAGCGACGATATAAAATAGGTACATACCCTCCTCTTGGTTTTGTGGTATTATAGAACGTTGCTGTTCATAAGCACGCATAGGACTCAAACAACCTACTAGCCTCCCACTTAGCTAGTCTAATGGTTCTCCTATCAGGCAACTCATGCTTCAGCACTTTCTTGTCCCAGTCCAACTGGGGCTTGGCAGCCTCAAGGTAGTACTTTCCTAACAGCATGTCAAATGACAACTCGTCACTAATCTGGAACGAAATCCTATGATAAGTTCCCCTCCTCCAAAAGAGAAAATCCAGACTACGTCCTTGACATAGTCTTCTATTCACTACTAAGCGCTCGTCGTTGGCCAAAGTAGATGCTACCGGTCTACTAAGGTGTTGTACCTGGTCCTGTGGCGCAGCCTTTCCATACAGTCAGAGCTTATGTAGTTCCGCGTGGAGCCAATGTCAACGAAAGCACCACATTTGCGGCCTCCTACACCAACTTCCACACACTTCTAGGACCACAACTTTGTGCCACCCAGGATTCTCTAGGGTCCCTGTCTGACCACTCACTCTGCGAATCCTCTAAGGCCTCAGACACATCTAAATGTGAAAAGCACATTTTGGTCCAGATGAGTCTGCGGGGTGACTAAAGAGTCATTAGCCTTGGCCAACCTCAGAAAGTGGGGAGGGTATTCCCACTTCACCATGAGTGGAAGCAGTTAAAGCTTCCATCGGCCACAACTTTGTGCCACCCAGGATTCTCTAGGGTCCCTGTCTGACCACTCACTCTGCGAATCTTCTAAGGCCTCAGACACATCTAATGTACAAAGCACATTTTGGTCTAGATGAGTCTGCGGGGTGACTAAAGAGTCATTAGCCTTGGCCAACTCATGAAGTGGGGAGGGTATTCCCACTTCACCATGAGTGGAAGCAGTTAAAGCTTCCATCGGCCTCACGTGTTTCCCGAGCTAGAAGCCTGGGAAGAAGGCAAACCCTCCCTTAGGGGTATCTTCTGCGTGACCTTCGCATTCTTGCACTTATGCTGGGTGTGCTCATTCTCACCTAGTTAATGCAAGCTTCTATGCGATCGGCGGTCCCGCCACACTAATCTAAGCCAGCCTTAACCCAATCCTCAAACTTTGGACTGATTGGAGGCGGCCTGCCCTTGACTCTTTTGATGGCCCTTCCTTTGGCCACCCGCCTTAGTCTTATACTACTGCGGCAAGGGTGCTACCCTCAGCATGATCCTCACCGTCATTCTCTGGTGTGTCCATCAGGTTAGAAAGGTTGTTGACCTCATAATTTGTCTACCCTTCTTCTTCCACTCCTGTGGACTCTCCTTTCTTCTTCCGTCTACTGAAGGGTGATGTGCCAACTGTGTTCTTAGACTTCTCAAGGAGAAATAGCGAATGCCTGGGACAACAATGAGATTCTCAACGGTAGTCGTAAACTCGCTGATTGATTGTGCCAGCGAGCTTCTACCCTGTCGGCGAACTCTCCTATGCGTCCTCCATACCCGGCTTTCGCTATGAACACACTAAGCCAGTTATCACTTCTCCAGCAAGGTTCTCTTGACCCTCACCCACATCGGAAATGATCTCAACCTGAGATTGAGATCCTCCTCCTCCTTAAGGAAGGGGAGCCCTCTTCGGGGTCTTTGAGAACAAGGAACTTGCTGTTGTTCCTGTGGTGGAACAGGTTGCTGTGGCGGTGATTGAGTAGCTGACACCGCCTGACTAGAAGAAGAAGAAGCTACAGCCTGTGCTGCTGCTGCTGACGAACCGCTTGGGTGTGTGCCAGCTTGGGGATAGATGCCTATAAGTGCCATCTTAGGGAGTGGCAATTTATAAATTGCGAGCAGCCTAGAGCTTAGCTGCTGCCACTGAGTCAATGTCTAATCCAAGGTGTCTTGCATGAAGTCCACTTTGTTGACTACGCGTGCGTGTAGTGAGAGCAAACTAGACCTCAACACCTTCATTGGGTCAAACAACGCTGTCTCATCCGTTGCCTCAAGTGCAGTTTTCTCGGCCTCTACTCTCTCCAACCTGACTATCCTCTCTCTCTTTCTCTTTGTGGCTTCCTGAAGTTCCCTCACTAGCCGTGCACGGATCCTTTTGACTTGCTAGAGTTCCCTCAACTCCCGCTGGCATGGGGTCAACGGCCTTAACTGTGAGCCCGCCATTTGACTGGTGGAGACAATAGAAACTACGGTACTAGAGATGCCCGGGGACCAGGTGAGCATTCCCAACTGTGTCCCAGACGAGGTCCTAGATGAGAGGGCAGCATTGGATGTTGCGGCGGTAGCCATTGCAGTTGCGGCGGCCTGTCTAGGTGCTACGTTAGCTGCTGCTGCCAGCTGTGCAACTTCCCTTGCTGCTCTCTCGGCTGCTGCTCGTGCACGGTCTCTTTCTTCGGCCCTAAGCCGTCGCTTGACTTCGGTACCTAGGATCTAGAACACGAACGGAACTCTCTTTAGTTCCGACCGTGAGTCTCTCATCATCAATTCTACCCTCATGGCCGTCTGAACAGCTAGGCAAACATTATCTGCACTACCATCCCCTTGTGGAGTCCTATCACAGTATGTGTCTGACCGGCACCTAATTTTCTAAAAATAAATGTGTCTGGCAGGTATCTTCACCACGGTCAAGCGATCGTCAAACAATATACACATAGACTGTACACATAATCTAATCCCATCATTGATTCGTTCACTTACAGCAGCATTAGATAGAATTGGCTATGGTAGTATACAACAGTCCTACTCTAATCTGTTTGTGAGGTGTTAGCAGTTGTCAACCAACTAATCAATAATAGAACAAGACTATGTTGTAGATGTATGATTAGTGGGTATGGTTGTGTTTCCAGTTGAGCACCAATTAGAACCTACCCTCCCCTCAATCCAACTCACCGAATAGCATCATTGAGCAGTTGTGTCTTTGTGTGCAATGTCGGCCCACCCCTGTGCCCAAGTCATTGCCAAGCAAGCCAGCCAGTCCACTCTTATTTACCCTTGTACGGAACGAGCCTTACACCCGGTTGATCTGGCTGATGAGGAGGAATTTAAGGAGAGCCCCCATCTCCGCAGGAATTAGTTAACGTCGCAGACAGGACGACGATCACAGCTAGAATCAATCCGAGTCCCCAACCAGAAATGTTTATAGACGGTTTGGTAAGCGTCTCATAAAAGGCTGGCACACCCGGCAGGACTTCTATCAGCCCAGCGAAGTGCCAAAATGGACAGCAGCCATCGCCTGCGTGACCTACTCCCATTAGGTTGGCATGGTGACCGTGATCCACTGCTTCGACCAGGGCCCTTCAGCGGCACCGCCCTTGCTCCATTCAGATGCTTTCGGGAAGATTCATTGCATCGTATCATCTAGAAGAAAGGGGGAAACAGGTAGAGGAAGGAGAAGAAGAAGAGGAAGGAGAAGGAACGGGGGTGCACACAGTCCCGCGTGGTACTTGATGGCTGGACTGAGTGAGACCTGTCTCTTATACACATCTAGATGTGTATAAGAGACAGCCCTTGCTCCATTCAGATGCTTTCGGGAAGATTCATTGCATCGTATCATCTAGAAGAAAGGGGGAAACAGGTAGAGGAAGGAGAAGAAGAAGAGGAAGGAGAAGGAACGGGGGTGCACACAGTCCCGCGTGGTACTTGATGGCTGGACTGAGTGAGACTGGGACTAGGAACGGCTGACTCAGCAAAAGGGGGGGACCTCGACACTTGCCCACTTCTGCTTCGGGCGACTGCAGGCAACCCCGCACGAGTCGCTCAGGCAGCACTTCCGCAAGGCTTATGCAGCAATGAAAAAAGTTGGTCGGGTGCTGCCACTTGATTTATACTTCTGTTCGTAGTTGACCTACCTCATTTCCACCAGTCCCCGGTACACACAGTCCTGCTTGATACTTGCTGACTGGACTGAGGAAGATGTCTAGGCACCGCTGACTCAGCAATGGCAGACTAAGCCACCTGCCCACTTGCCTCTGGTCTGCTGTGAGCAGCATTTAAAGGGGCCGCTTCCGGACCCTCCGGAAGACTGTGGGTTTGGCCTTCAGGACTGTAGCTGCTACGCCCTTGATCTCTCAGGACTGTAGTAGCTATGACCTTGACCTCTCAGGACTATAGTAGCTACGACCTTGACATTTCAGGACTGTAGCAGCGACGACCTCGACCTTTTAGAAGTCCTGCACAACTATGAATTCTTGGTGTTGTGACTGGGTAAGAAGGATATGCGCTATGCTGATGGGGCGCATGGTGGTCCTTGGGTGCTAGTGGCATTTGTGTGTTGCTGAACGAGGTTGTGAGTGTAGCGCGAGACATACCCGGTGTTGGAAGCGTGCGACAATGGTCGCCATATGCTCGTACTTCGAGAATGCTGTTGACATCGTCTTTCGGGTTCGTAGTATAGGCTAGATAGGATCTCCCACATGTAGTCTGGGCGCCGAGCGCCGGATAGTATATCAACTCTGGTTCTTCGTTGATGATGATGGGACTATTTCAGCATCGTCATCTATGAATTCTTGGTGTATTCTTATTTGGTGAATCTTGTGATAAAATTCTGCTGTTGGTTCGAGGTCACAACTATCTGAAGTTCCCTGTTGCACATTTTCCTTGCATTTTGTATTATTTAAATTTATTATTTCTTTTATTATTATTATCATTGATTGATTGGTATTATCGTTATCTTTCTTCTTCTTCTTCTTCTTCTTCTTCTTCTTATTATTATTATTATTATTATTATCATTATTATTATTATTATTATTACTATTATTATTATTATTATTATTATTATTATTGCTATTATTGCTATTATAAATATTATTATCATTATTATTGATTTGTATTGTTGTACCAATCCTTATTCGTAATTTCGCTTCCGTTTGCGAGTTTTTATTTTTTTTATTTTTTTATTCACTATTGCGATTTCCTCCCGTTTGTAATCGAACTTTTTTTTTATTATTTTATCAGGAAACTCTCTTCTTCCGAGATCTTACCATTGGAGAGCGTAAGGACACTAGTGAGGCCATTGTTTATAGCAAAGTAGGAAAAGTAGATAAAAAGAAAGAGGGGATAATGCTGAAACGAAATAGGAAGGGAGGAGTGATGTGGAGAAGAAGGAAGAGGAGCCAAAAAAAGGGAAGAGCGGCGGTCTTCTTCTACACACACACAATGCACCCTTTGACAGCCTGCATTTACCGAAAGTATAGGCTGTGTACCTTCGATGTTGTGACCAGATCAAGGTAAAAGGGACAAAGTACAGTCAAGTATAGACACACAAGCAAACAACCGGGCACTGACACAAATCAATAGACAGGTACAAAAACTGACAAACAAGGATGGACAGACATAATAGGCATTGATTGACAAACACAGACAAACAGATTAGACTGACATACAGAAAGGCAGACAAACAAACGGCGACGGAGAATAACAGACAGGCAAACGCAGATAGACTGACGTAGGTGAATAGACAGACGGAGAAGCGGCGACATTGGATACTGTGTTGATGCGACATGAGGGCTTGAACATTTGGCTCATGAGTTCATTGTATTGCCCTTATTGGATGAAAATCACGGTGCATTTGTGCTCTCTGCTAGTAGAATCAAGTAGACGACTGCTTGGGCATCTTTGTGATTTCGCAACCTGGCTTTCTGTATATCTTTCCCACTCATATTCCTTGCAGGGGAATAATGTGTTCATATTGATTACATCCCTGCCTTTTGTACACACCAACCGTTGCTCCTACCGATTGAATGGTCCGGTGAAGTGTCTGAATTGCGGTGATCTCAGCGGGTTGCCGCTGAGAACGCTGTGAGAAAATTCATTGAATCGTATCATCTAGAAGAAAGGAGGAAACAGGTAAGGAGAAGAAGAAGAGGAAGGAGAAGGAACCGAGTTGCACACAGTCCCGCGTGGTACTTGCGGGCTGGACTGAGTGAGACTGGGACTAGGAACGGCTGACTCAGCAAAAGGGGGGGACCTTGACACTTGCCCACTTGTGCTTCGGGCGACTGCAGGCAACCCCGCACGAGTCGCTCAGGCAGCACTTCCGCAAGGCTTATGCAACAATGAAAAAGATGGTCGGGCGCTGCCTCTTGATTTATACTTCTGTTCGTAGTTGACCTACCTCATTTCCACCAGGCCCCGGTACACACAGTCCCGCTTGGTACTTGCTGATTGGACTGAGGAAGATTGTGTTTGGGCGCCACTGACTCAGCAATTGCAGACTACACCACCTGCCCACTTGCCTCTGGTCTGCTGTGAGCAGCATTTAAAGGGTCTACTTTCGGACCCTCCGAAAGACTGTGGATTTGGCCTTCAGGACTGTAGCTGCTACGCCCTTGATCTCTCAGGACTGTAGTAGCTACGACCCTGACCTCTCAGGACTATAGTAGCTATGACCTTGACATTTCAGGACTGTAGCAGCTACGACCTCGACCTTTTAGAAGTCCTGCACAACTATAGACTTTACTCTTACGGAACAGACCTACCGTCCGAGACCCAATAGCCAGACACAGACAACTAAAAAGACAAACAGACAATACACAGACAGATACGGATGAAGAAATTGACAGACAAACATGGAAAAAGGGAGAGAGGAAAGGGGAGCCACAGGCAAGAGTCAATCTACAGTCAAAAGTCATGTTCTATAGATGAAAAACCGTGACTCACGGACTCGAGCAGCAGCACTACTGCAAAGATCCGACCATGACAGTCTGAAGCAGGCAGGCCGTAGGCATGCGGTACCAAGTCCGGGTCAAGCCAAGGGATGCATTGACTGAAACGAGGTGTGACTCAGTCCAAGTCAATATAGGGATTGGCCAGCCACAATTCAGGGAGAAACTGCTCATTCGTGAGAAGCCTGGAAGTGTCGCCGAAGCACGTGTGCGTTATCTGCCAGTAGCTTTCGCGCGAGAGTGTACTAGGCAGCGTTGTGCTGAGGATGAGGGAGGTCACAACAACAAAGTTAGTAATAGGGATAGACCTGAGTAGCAGTGGAATGTATTCAAAAGTCAAAGAGAGGTCACAACAGCAAAGTTAGTAATAGGTATAGACCTGAGTAGCAGTGGAATGTATTCAAAGTCAAAGATTCTCAAAAAGAGAGAGAGCCAGAAGGAGAGAGATGAGGATGATGATGCAAAAGCACCTACTTGGCCTCGACGACAGTCTGATATCTTAATGTGCTTCGGTTCTGTTGCTGACGTCAGGTGAATGCATTATCGATTTATAGGGTACTTGTAACCTAGGTGCTGATTGCCTAAGTAGAGAGGGCTCTGATACGTAGGCCGGCGGAGTCAAGTGTATGCTTACTAGCATCCAGATTCAATACTTTGGTCCTCAGTTGATGTAGTACTTATACAGTTTCGACAGTATCAGGCTCCTTGGCATTCAACGTGGTGTTGCAAACTGGAATGTTATCTCGCTATTAATGGTTCTCTGACGTTCTTATTATCATTGCTATTATTGTTATTGTTATTATGATCTATTATTATTACTATTATTATTATCATTATTGCTATTATTAGTTGTTGTCTCATTGTTGCAACATCATGAGAAAAGCAGGGGTCAGAGAGGAAAAGAGTGCGGGGCACTGGAGAGGAGAGGGACACTGTCACCGTGTGACGGTGCCAACCTCGTCCATCCTCCTTCATTCTTGTCCTTGATTGGTCCTCTCATACGCCTACCTCTTCAACTATAAGTGTTTGATAATGATTTACACTGAGATAATCAGTCAATTGCATAGACTTGACACGATCGACAATAGGGCGATTGCGGGAGCTCTGACGGAGTTTAGGAGGAACTCTGGAGGCAGGGAACCATAAGGTACGCATGTTTCATTCCGTTCCCGTATACCCATACAAGTTACACCCTTCTACTGGATTGCCTGTATGGGTGGGTTTTTTTCAGGATTAAGCGTATCAAAAGGGAAAGAACTATATGATTGAAGTAAAAATTCTGCCTGATGAAAGGAAGGAACCTGGGAAGAACCAAAAAGGAACCTAGTCTGCTTGGTTTTGAAACATAAAGCCGTGTGATGGAGGCCCTCGTAGGTTCGTCACACTGCTTGTATGAGATAACTAAACTGGATGATGAGGTGCTCGCCGTGCGAAGTTACCCTGCCGTTCGTCCGGCTAAAGTAACAAATTGATGCAATGTGTGCTGATTTCGGCGCTTGTGACGGGAGGCTGCCGTGCAGTTCGCTCATTACCTTACAGGCTAGGTCTAGCAAGTGATCCGGTACTCCCGTGGGGTACACTTCTTCAATCATTAACAAAAACCAAGTGATTCGGTACTCTCGTGGGGTACACTTCTTCAATCATTAACAAAAGCGAAGTGATCCGGTACTCCCGTGGGGTATACTTCTTCAATCATTAACAAAAGCCAAGTGATCCGGTACTCCCGTGGGGTACATGACTTCAGACATTTGACAAAAGCAAAACTAATCCGGTACTCCCGGTGGGGTACATGACTTCAGAGACCTGACAAAAGCAAAGTTAATCCGGTACTCTCGTGGGGTACGTGTCTTCCACGACTCACAAAGGCAAAAGGTAGCAGGAGGCTCCCGTGGGGTTCTCCTATCACCGATCGAACCAAACTGGGAAAGGAATTGAGTACTCCAGGGTGAGTACTCGAACCCCTAAGTTTGGATTGATCTGTCCGACTTCCCGTGGGAGTCAACATACCTTTTGTTCAGTTAGGATGCATACCTTTTGTTGAGTTAGGATGCATAGGACAGTGAGGTGAACTGTCAGGGCAACTCAACCTAGGGTTGTTTTGATTGATCTCCTACGGATCAAACTGGTAGTAGGAAGGCTCCCGGGAGGGTTATCCTAATACTTGTTTGATTTGGGGATCGACTAACGGGGGGTAGGGATGAGGAGATTGTGTTTTGGACAGTAGAGGGATACTCCCGGGTGAGTAGCCCTGCTACTTGTTCAGGTAGGACTTATAAACGATATAAATCTATTGATTCAACATTGAAGTAGGAAATGGGAGGCTCCCGTGGGGTCATCCTGTTGCTTACTTAACTCAATCTTAACGGGTCTAACAAGATGCTCCAGCAAAGGGAGGATCTGGTGTTTGCTCGAGTCCAGTAACATAATCCTGGCCTGTCTGACCAAGGCTCCCGTAGGGTCGTCCTATTACACTTTTGAGGGAAAGACTGAACTCTGATCAAGGAAATAATAGGAGGCTTCCGTGAAGACCGCCTATTACTAATTTTAATCTTGAATTGACACTAGGAGCTGGAACGTTTCCTGAATATTGGATCAAGCGTCGAGATGGTTCGACCAGGACCTGCTAACTACTTGCTTAACTAATATAAGGATACTCCCAGGTAAGTTATCATGTCGCTTGCACTAGATTTTTTGAACTGCTTGGTTGCATGAGGACTGGATGGACTTTGAAGAATGGTTGAGTGCTCCCGTGGGGGTACTCGACGACTTCTTTGACTAATCGACTGTCTGGAATTGATCAAGTAGTGGAAGATTCCCGGGTGAGTCAACCCACTACTTGTATATGTCAGGACAAGAAGAAGAAAAAGGGAAAAAGGGAGTGTTCCAACGGGAGCGACTCCAAAGGTTCTTTAAAAGGGAACGTAAAAGAAGGCGAATACCGCGGGGAAAAGGAATTAGAGAAAGAAGACAACCCGTGGAGCCACAGTTCATTGGAGAAACCGCCACTGGCTTGAGTTGATCTCGGCCAGACTACCGCATAAGCACCAGAGGGTGTGCTTATCCACAAAAGAGAAAATGCAAGGACTGTGAGTAGGGGAAATATGAGTTTTCCTGAGACAATTCAGGACATGTCAAAGAGACTCCTTGAAACAAAAAGAGAATGGGTGACAAACGACTTAGGGTAGATAGAAAGTAGGGGTTAAACTTTGGGATGTTGATCCGAAAAAGCTCACAGGCCAGATCTAAGGGTGTTGAATCTTTGCTGACCTGTGTGTGTGCAGGTCCCTGTTTTTGATTTACTGCAATTGAAGGAGAAGTCCTACGAAGAGGACTCAAATTTTTTATTATTACTCGATAACAGGTCGGTCGTTGCCGATTCAACTTTTCCTCCTTTGACTTTATACCCACATCTAAAGTCAAACCCTGTGGTCAGTAAAATTGTCACATGTGGTCATTGCCTAAATGGTCCTGTTCACTCTCAAGGGTCCTTTGAATAAATGTGAGGGGGCTGGGCTTGCATCTCAGACAAGATAGAGTTGTCATACATGGTTTGGGGAGTGAGGGACAATGCCAATGGTTGATGGTTGACGTTGTTAGTGCATGGCATGTCAACTGTTTTTGCATTATGTTGTGCAGGTTTGTCTCGTGCATAGTTTTCCATATTCATTATCAAGTCTTATTTAACTTTTATGTTATCTGATGATCAGTCATACGTTGAGTAAGATAGAATATCTCTGGTAGTGACAAGGTTTTGTTTTGATACGTTGATCATAGAGGTCAGAAGGAGAAAGTGTTTTGGGAACAAAAGCGGAAATAGACGACCATCTCAAAGTTCGACCTGAATATCTAACGGGTCAGTCCTAGGCGTCTTACCGCGAGTACCCCATATTATGCTACAGCGATGGAGCAAACGCCGTCGGCCGACCTACCTCTACACAGGCATGTAAAAGCCTTCGCATGTGGGCCGGTAGCTCAACAGGGATACTCCTACCTGAGGGTGGTGACAGCCCCTTGGGTAGAGGTAAGTTGTACCTCGGGCCGACCCGGCCTGTCGTGACTTGTTGATTCTTCGAAAATAAATCCTGCGTGACACGACTGTGAGGTTCAGCGCTCCCATCGGGGTGCGGGACCGCCGCGCATGACAACGGGGAGAGGGAAACGTTGTTGTTTTTCCTCTTTTTCTCGTTTTGTTTTTTTTCTTCCTGGCCCTGTCAGCAAGGCAACGCATATTCCTCTTGTTCAAAACGCGCTCGCTGAGGGCATACTCACACTTGCGATGTTAAAATGCATCCAACCACTTTCACGACGAAAGCGTTGTTGGCTTTTTTTCGTTTTCTTTATTTGAGAGTCCGATAGTCATGCTCCCCGTGTTCTACGTTCTGCTGAAGTGCCCTCACTGAGGGCAAACTCGCACGAGTACTCCAAAAAGTGTATCCAACTGCAATCATGACCAAAGCCTTTTTTTTTTTTTTTTTTTTCCTGAGAGTCTGATAGTCCTGCTCCCTGTGTTCTCCATTCTGCTGAAGTGCCCTTACTGAGGACAAACTCGCACGAGTACTCCAAAAAGTGTATCCAACTGCAATCACGACCAAAGCTTGTTTTGTTTTTTGGGACGTACGGATTTGAGATGGGCCCAAAAATCCGAAATCCTTTTGACGCTCTGACCCTGCCCCGAGTGTGCCTTTTACTTCTTGTGGCGACAAGTTATTTTGTTGTAAGGTTGAGGCCGTGTACTAGTGGTTTGAAGCCACTCTGCATATCGCCCATGCTGGCTCCTTGATTAGGGACTCCAGCAGTGCCAAGCTGCACTCTGTACAGAGTATGAATGGGGCCCAGTCCTTGGCTAATTTAAATGACACCAGATGTTGGTAGTAGTTTGTATGTCATCCGAGTGGTGTGCGCTACTGACTGAGCCTACTCGCTACCAACACGGAGTCGTCTTCGGTACCCCTAGCTGTACATTTGTAGAAATGCATATGGTAGATGAATGGAGACTTCTGTCAGTTACACTATGTTTCACATGGATTTCAATACCCCATTGTTGTGCCGGTGTGGAAGCTACCACGAGTTGTACCTTGAGCTAGTAATCTATGCCTTGAGCAAAGGTGAGGTATATGCTTAAAGTGTCGACGTCAATCACGACTCGAAGATCCATCAAGTCGAGTTTGAACATGTTTGAACTCTCGGAAACGTGATTCTCGGTGTTGGCTTGGTTAGTGATTGGATTAGTCTTTATAAACGAGGCTAAGTTCTAAGTTGTAAAATGACATAATGTACCGAGACGAGTCCTGTACTAGGATTTTACCATCCGAATGAAAGGACTATAACCGGAGCATTACTCTTAGGGACCTGCACTAAGGGTCGAGCGTACTGATCAAGGCTACTCGATGCACTGACAGGCGTTGTGCAGGAGATCTTTAGGAAAGTCTTTCTGAGTAATATCTCGGATGAGATCTAACCGGGTAGGTGCCCATGGCTTCTAGTGGGCTGCACAAATTGTACACGAAGAGTTATACAAACAAGGGCTTCTGGTTAAGTAGAGACGGTCAGGGACATCCCTTTACCTCAACAAACCTTTATACTTGACCATTCATTGTGCATAATTTCGGGGTAAGATTTGTGCTCTACTTATTGTACACCGAAAGAGGACAGTGGCCTGACTGTGTTTCAAGTAATTCACTACTCTGTGCTATGAACAGAGAGGTAACGTATTAGCGTTCTACGCTGTAGGGGCCGTACCCTGAAGGACTTTCGAGCCTCGGTCGACCCCACTGCGGGTCCCACTTGGCTCGAGCTGCCCACGCTCAAGCCTTCGGCGCGGGCCGTTCGTCCCAGGGGCACCCCCACCTAGTGCTACGAGATGGATGGGGATGGGCCTTGTGCGAGAGGGATTTACATTGGGGGATGTAGCTCCGCTCTCGCATCAAGATGGTAGCTCTTTAGGCACTCGTGGCGCTTTCTTGATTCATTTAGGTCTGACCAGGCAATTGCCCCTTCCAATATGCAGGCAGTCTAGGGAGTTCATTGAAGTCTCATATTCTTATCGTGTGTAGGCCAATCGTCATCCATTGGGCCACGCACCTTTTCACTAAGCCTAGCGGCTCTGGGCAGCCCCGGCGGCATCCTTGGGGTAAGGCGGCGTCGCCCGAACCCCTAGCCGCTATATTTTTTTGCGAGAGCCACGGTCTAACGTATGCAAGACTTGGTCGACCAAATGGACCTTGACCACGTGCCTGGCGAATGCAAGAGCACTCATACAGCAAAGGGATAGACTGGACTTTACACCAGACTTATGGAACCACCACTATTTCCTTTGCCTCTCTGAGTGTTGGGCAGCCAACAATCGTGCTCCCTAAAATCAGGTCAAAGGGTAGGTTATCCCCTTGAGGGTTGGGCAGCCAGAACTCATGCTACCTAAAATCAGGTCAAAGGGTAGGTTACTCTCCACTAAGAGTGTCAGGGAGTGCAAAACTCTCTCTACCTTGTTCTCCCCCTCCAACCGGAAGTATGCGTTAACCCCTTCGACGTAATCCCAAACTCTCATTTCGCGATTGACTGGGAGCCTGCTCACTACTGGCTCGTCCAACTTCTGAACCTTCATGTTGAGGTACATCTCCTTCTATCCCCTTCGGCTTATGTAACTTCACATTGACCCACTATTGACTAACGCGCCTACTCGCTCTCTGCTAATCTCTACATTTGCTAATATAAGTTGCCCTTTAGTCTTCTTCTTCATTTCGGCCCAAGCTTGGCTACTAGTGATCAGCTCATCGCCTATGCCTGCGAGGGAATCACCCGGAGAGACCCTAGCACAAGAGGTCTATGGATAGCGTACTGGGTGAGGGCCTACTACATCAGTCTTTACCATTGGGGCCTTCGCGCAGGAGCGTGCCTGACCTGTGCGCGCTTCTGTCTGTCTGTCTATGTTTGAAGGCTCGGTAGGAGCGACTGCTACTCCTACTGGCTGTTTCCTTTCAGGTGGCCATAATCGGGGCAGAAACAAACGATGTAGTTGGGATCACCACATTTGAGTCATTGATCCATCTTCAGCCTCTTCTCCCACAACGACTTTTGTATGCCCATTTCCTTCCAAGGTTCGCCATCAGCAATCCCTGGATGTGCTGGCCACGATTTGTCTATGTTTGAAGGCCCGGTAGGAGTGACTGGTACTCCTACTGGCCGTTCCCTTTTGGGTGGCGGTAATCGGGGCAGAAACAGACAATGTGGTTGGGATCACCACATGTGAGGCATTGATCCACCTTCAACCTCTTCTCCCACAACGACTTTTGTATGCCCATTTCCTTCCAAGGTTCGTCATCGTCGATCCCTGGATGTGTTGGCCACGCTGTGTTCCCTCTACCCCTTCCGTCTGTGGAGTAGGATCCATGTCCACCTTGCAAGGAACCATAACCCCTACCTCCCACGTAGTAGCTTTCTTCGTTGCTACTCCCCTAGGTGCCGCGTCCTCGTCCTCCACCTCTGCCTCGGCCTCCTCTTCCTCCTTGTTGTCCTCCCCTGCGGGCTGCAACAGCCTCGTAGTCCCCTCCCTGGGCTACTTGGTTGTTGTTGGGCTCTTGTAGTCCGTAGTGTATGTTCTCATAGGGCAGTGTCTCGACTCTTCCCTCAAACGTGACTGGAAGGCTATCTATTCCCTCTATGCTGCCTGCAATGGTCTTATTCTTGGCGGCATGTCCACCAAGACACGAACTCGCCATCAGAACACGATCCCAATACGGAATCAGGTGTATAGGTAAGTGCCCATGTGTGCTTCCTACTGAAAGAAATTCTCTTCCCTCTTCCTTGCGTATGTCCATGAAAGCTTGACCTTTATCTTCTCCCTTCTCTCGCCCCCGTCAGATTGACTAGGATCGACCCTTGTGTCCCCCTCCTCCTTGGGATCTCCATCGTCGTCTCGTCGACCATCTCCACCTCCACTACCACTTCCTGCTTTCAGGGTGGCGACAATGTCTATCAATTTCGTGGTAATTATACCTTGCTGGGCATTCCCCTCGACACGTTGATCTATTCCTTGGGCGGCGACACTCGGATAGTTATTCGAGGTGCCCTTAAACCACCAGTACCTATCGGTTGTCAAGGCTCGTGGCTCAGCCGACCGGTATACTGAACCTTGCCGAGCCTCGGGCTACCGGTAGGCCAAGTGGGAAAAAAAAAGAGAAAAAAAAATCATTATGGAAAGTAAATAAAAACAAAAAAGAGAAAAAAAAATCATTTCGATATCGCGCACAGGAGGGAAGAGAGAGAGAGAGAGAGAGAGAGAGAGAGAGAGAGAGCACCACGGCGAGTTTGCCGCTGGCCCGCGTGCATTTCGGCGGGTCTCTTCTCTCTCTCTCTCTCCCGCGCGCGCGATGTAGGCCCGCACGGAGTTTCTTGGAGAGTGAGAATGAATCTTTCACAACCAATGGGAAAGATTCATTCGAACTTTCGAAGAAACCCCGCACGGGTAGACAGCGTGCGCACGTGAGAGAGAGAGAGAGAGAGAGCACCATGAGGAGTTCACCGCGGGCCCGCGTGCATTTCGGCAGGTCTCTCTCTCTCTCTCGCGGCGCGCGCTAGGCCTGCACATAGATTCTTGGAGAGTGAGAAAGAATCTTTCACAACCAATGGGAAAGATTCATTCGAACTTTCGAAGAAACTCCGCACGGGTAGACAGCGTACGCGCACGTGAGAGCGAGAGCAACAGAGAGAGAGAGCACCACGGCGAGTTCGTTGCGGGTCCGCCTGCATTTCAGCGAGTCTCTCTCTCTCTCTCTCTCTCTCTCCCCAGAGCGCGCTCACTTCTATTTTCGTTTGTTTTCTTTTCAGATTTCGACCTTTTTCATTTTTTTTTGTTTTTGGTCCTCCTGTTCTCTGTGTATGATCCTCCAGCCTGCCTTCGTCTGGTTCTTCTTCCTCCTGTTCTTCTTCTTCTACCACGTCCACCTCTTGTTTTTGCTTTTCCAGTATCTTTAACCTCTCTTCCAACTCTTTCCTCTCCTTCTCCAGTCTCTCCTTCTCTTCTTCTTTCCTTTTCCTTTTCTCCTCTTTCTTCTCCTCCCTCTCCTTCCTCTTCTCGATCAATTTCCTATCAATTCGGCCTGTTCCGCAGAGGAGTGGGGTTGCGTTGACCTGCCGGAATGGCTCACCACATGCATGCCGAAAGTCTGGGCGAACCCCAACGGGAACAGGAATCGAAGGAGGGGGCCCCATATAGCGGGTAGGGCCAAAAATCCATGGTGAGAGATGGCGCAGTAAAAGTCAACTCTTCTCCTTCAGGCGCACAGTGCCTAAGTTGCCGTAACGCACAAGCAGCATCAGCGCCTCCGCATCTCGCAGAACAAGTGACGAGTCGCTGCACTGTAGCAGCTAAATTTAGGATTTGTCTTCGCTTGGCTCGGCCTTCTTCAGACCGGTACCGGTCAGCCGCGGCCTGTCTGCTGCAAACATTTTGTCGGTCCGGTACTTTCCAGACTTTCCTGGGACATGCTGCAATTTTGGACCTTGGACTGTCGAACTGGACCGGATGCTTCTGGACTTTTCTTGTCGGTACCGGACTCCTACCTACCTACAACGTTTTGGACCCCCCTTGGACCCGACGACCTAGCCTACCGGACTGCCATAGGACTGGGCTTGTGGGGACCCTTAGACCGGGACTGGGTGTCTGCCGCATGAATCCTTTCAGTGAGTGGGGAGCCACTACGTTTCAGATTCTGGATTGGTTGTTGCATTCTGCAATAACTCAGCTCAAATCTGCATCAGCCGTGGGCGGAGGGCCGTCACTTTTGGTCAAAGGCCAGAAACAGGGTTCAAAAGTCACGGCCCAAGTCATGAAATGCCTGACCGAAAGCCTGATGCTGTGGGGAACTGAAGACGAGGTCAAAAGTGGTCCTCAGAGGCCCTACGTGAGGCAGTTGACCCTGGGAAAGTCAACGGTCAATTCCAGGTTGGAAATTCAGGCCCAGAAGTCAAAGTCAACCCGTTGCCAGCCTCTATTGTAGATCAGATACACATCTTTGGTTGTCTCAATCTGCAACTGTACGCAATCCAGGCCATTGGCTGACAACCGATCTGGGCGGTCGCACCCGGAAGACCAGAGGCCGGTCAACCTGAGTCAACATTATAAGTTGAACCAGCCCCTGCGAGTGATCATTCAGTCTTGTGCGTGCTGCTGGACGCTGGCTTGACTCTGGTGCGACAACATGAGACTGGTGGAGCTTGATGATGGGGCCATTCTCTGTCTGCGGGACCAGCCCTGTTTGTGATTATGCTGATGTGGCTGCGGCCACACTGATTCCGACATTGATGGAATGTTTGCGAGGAGGAGGAGGATCAGAGCTGTGAGATTGGTTCGATAGTTGAAGGGAAGCGTACCTGGTTGATCATGTCGACACTGTGCTTTGCTGATTGTCTTCAGAGTGAAACGGTATTCACCTGTTAGCAGTAGCGAATGCAGATCCCAAGGCTCGATCCCTAGTTCTTACCTTACCTGGGTATAGTACCTGTGTCGACCCCGAGAGTTGAACCCATGACCTCTGTGTTCGCAACAGTTGGTAGGCTGTCGTAGGTCCATAGGTGGTAGGGGTTCGATCTGTAGACCTGTCGGATAGAGGTCTTAGGGAGTTCTAGAAGCCGTAGCTGTAGCTCCTCTGAAAGGTCAAGTTCGTAGCTGCTACAGTCCTGAAAGTTCAAGGTCGTAGCTGCTACAGTGTTGAAGGGCCAAGTCCACAGACTCCCGGAAGGTCCGGAAGTGGCCCTTCCAACGTTGCTCACAGTAGATTAGAGGCAAGTGGGCAAGTGGTGAAGTCCACCCTTGCTGAGTCAGCGGTACCCAGTCCCGGTCTCACTGAGTCCGGTCAGCAAGTACCATGAGGGACTGTGTGCACCATGGGCCTGGCAGCGCCCAGCCATTCATTGATTCCTGCGTAAGCCATGAGGAAGCGCTGCTTGAGCGACTTGTGCGAGGTGGTCTGGAGAGTGCTCGAAGACGAAGTCGGCTGAAGGGATAGTTAGCCATAGCTAGTGAGGGACAGCGGCCATAGCCGCCATAGCTGATAGACGAGTGTGTTAGTAGTAGTAGTGTGTGTGTGTGTGTGGGATATCCAGGGTGATCCGGAGTTGAGTGAGTGCGAACAGTGGTGCTGAACAGAGAGGCGAGAGTTGGGATGTACAGGCGCTGATGCGCCATAGCCTGTTAAAGCGAGCTTGTATCCAAACTGTGTTTTCGACTTCCATATCTCTGAGCTTTGAGTGGGCGCTGTGCGCCAGTGTGACTCACCATCTGTTTGCATGAGTGCGAAGTGGAAAAGAAAGCGAGTCTGATTGCAAGAGGAAGGAGCTGCGCCATCCTTCTTGGCCACTGCTGACGTGGCTGGAGGATGGGCGCCCTGCTGTAACCTGCTTATTTGTCAGAGATTGTCAGGGAGGAACCGATTGCTGATGTGGAGAGTTGGGAGATAACGCCCGAAGCAGGAGTGGGCCAGCAAGGGGTCTCTACTCTATGATGAGTTTGGAAACTCTCTCTCTCACCCTCTGAAGTCTCTTCTCCCTCTCTCCTCATCTTTCTCTCTGTATTGGGATGCCACATGTACAATGAGTATGGTTTCACAAACGATTTTTGGAGACTTTGATTCTGCGCTATGACAACTTGTGTCTCGACATTGATGAGCTTCTCATATGAATGGGTTCATTGCAATTCATATGCAGCCAGTTCAACTCCTTGTTTGGAGGGCCACAAGCAGTTCTTCCATTGGTGATGGTGTGGAGCAGTTGGTCGGGTAGGTCCTTTGATAGTGCTCTGTCTGGAGGGAAGCTTGCCTGGATTGCATAACTTCACCTGATGGAGGCTGTTCCTTTGAGAAATCTCATACCTGGTGTATCCAGTGCTTGGAGGATCTTCGACCATCACGAAGCTCTAAACTTTACATTAACTTTGTTTGGGAATTGGAATGCTTTGGGAAAAAAAAATGGACTCGCTCATTCACCTGCCGGTTCCCATGAGATAGAGACCCCTGAGCCTCCACTTGACCTATTTGGCTAATTCATTCCTGGCTTGTGTGAGTGGGGAGCCAGTACATTTCAGATTCTGGGTTGGTGTTGCATTCGTATTCAGCCACTCCAATAATTTCTCTCAATGCTCTCCCTTTCTTTCATCGCTCGGTCAGTTTGAGGGATTTTCGAGACAGTCCTTTGCTTATGTATTGCAATGCCTTGCCCAAGTCAATTGGTGTCAGCCTCCACTGGGAGAGATTCCGGGCGCAGCGGCCTTATCTCGTGGGTCATTATTTTATTCTTTTTTCTGAAAAACACTGAGCATATTATATTCCAAAAGTCGTGTGTCATTTTTTTTCTGTAGCTGGAAACAACACATGAGGGGATGAGGCATAGTATTTTTGACAGCGGCTCCAAGACTGTCCAGTGCACAGATGTTTTTTTATGACACCAGCTGTACATATGTCTCTCATCATAGATTTGCATATCATGAATGATGTATGTGTGACAGCGGTCTTTTCAAGATGAAGTCCAGACCCTCAGGGACGAGGTGCAGGACCTTCGGCAAAAGCTCAAAATTATACAGTTTGCAGAAGCTGGGAGGGAAGGAGCTGTGTCATTGCAGGTAATGGTCGCAAGGGATGTTACTGAGGAGCGGGATGCGAATGAGATGGTTGGACATTGGGATTCTAACAGAGAGGCATTGGTAGAGAAGACGTCACTCTCTGACGTTGCTGGGGATATATACCTGATGGGTGGCTTCCATGACCATAACTGGCTGGCTTCTGTCGAAGTGTTCAATCCACTTTTGCGGAAATGGAGGAACGTTGCGCCGATGGGTGATCCTCGATCATATGCAGCAGCAAGTGTGCTGGACAGGAAAATCTTTGTTTTCGGGGGAGGCAGTGCAAAAGACCTCTGGTATGACACAGGTTAGTCCAGGTCTCTCAAAATTGTGCAACAGCGTATTGCACTTAAATTGAATGAAGGACTCTCTGAAATCCAGCCGTCTCCAATCACTGCCGTATCCATTTGAGAAGATCCCTGTGCAGTCTTTTTCGTTGCTTGTTTCAATTATTTTACAGAAACCTAATTAGTTAAAACACATCTCAACGTTTATCTTGTATTATGATGACCTTGTTATTTTAGTTTATACTCGATGTACAGATCGAAGTATGTCTGTTTGATTTTGCAGCTCCAGTTAGGGAATTGTCATACCAGGACTTCCAATATGTATCACCGCAAATGACGACAAGACTCTGATGGAATACTCCCTCATTTGATACTGCCTGAAGTGCTCTTGGTACTTCGGTCACATAAGTTCCTCTGTTTCTGCCTTTCCCTGGCGAAGGCTTGGGGAAATGTCTCATTGTTACTCATTTATTGGTTTTCAGTGGCTGTGTGCGGAATGATTTTAGCAAAACTGTCTAAGAAGTGACTTATGTAATGACCTGCCATAACACAGACTGAGAACACTGCTGATTTCTGAACTTCTGCTGATGGAATGGATGCCTTGCTGAGATTCCCGCATTCTGCTGAGTTTTCTAAGTCTGTATATGTGCGTGCTTGTTGACCTGCGTGCCTGTCTGAGTGCTTGTCGGTATGAGTGTGTGTGTGACCCGCAAGGGTACTTCCTTGTTTGGCAGGCCCGTAGGGCAGGTACTTACCTGTGGCCGTGGCATTGAGGGTTGCAGCAGGGAAAACAGCGGAGCCAGGGGCCCGCGGTGCTTAGAGCAGCGGAAAATCAGGCCGGTACCGGACCCGGTAGCAGTAGATGTGCCCAGTACTCGAGGCTGAGCAGAAGAAGACAAAGTTGGCATTTTTAGAGGCCCAGTAGCGATAGGCTGGGTCCAGGCCGGTACCAGTCCATCCAGTCTGAGTCTAGAGCCTGTACGGGCAATATCAGAGTCTGCAATGATGTTTCCCTCCGAAAGGGAGGAGGTACGGGTTGCTTGGGAGGCCGAGCGGCCAGGAGGCAAGCAGGCCGCTATATCAAGAGGCCAAGGGAAGAACTCGGCCTCATTATTCAGGGTGCGAGTTGGGTGTCACGCTGCTGGAGCACTGGTTAGAAGAGCGCTGGTTGATTCAGCGCTGCTGGGAGGAAGAAACCGGGAGCTTCCACGTTGGCTATGGTGGAGCTCTACCGGTAGGAGGAGGGAGAAGGGCACCAAGGAGGAGAGTGGCGAGGTACCTACCTGGCTATGGTGGACACCATCTTCATCGCCTTGTTAGGCGCTGCATCTGGAAGGCCCTAGTTGGGGTAGTGCCGCATCAAGGAAGCTCGGGACAGAGTCAGGCATAGCGGTTGAGTTGGCAGCGGCATAACTGCCTGTTGTTGACCTTGGGACAAGAGAGCAGCGACATACCTGCTTTGGGTTGTCCTTTGGACAGGAGGGTAGAGCCGTCAGTGCTCTGCCATAGCCTTGGCCTATAGAAGAGGAAGAGGAAGGGTGGCCATGGCTATGGCGGACCTGATGTTGTGCCTGCAGTAGAAGTGGGATTCAGACATTGGTTCTGGTTCAGCCATTCAACGTTATTATTGTTATTTCTTGTTTGAATAAGAGGGGAGGAGATAAGGAGGAGGAGATTGGTCGGCGAAGAAGAAGAGTCTTGTCATTGGTCTATGCTGTCGTACATCATCTTCTTCTTCTTTCTTACTTCTTCTTCTTCTCCCTCTCTCTCCTCTCAAGTTCGTTCATTTCCTTTTGCAATTGGATGGCATTGTACTTTCTGATGAATATATACTTCGAAATTGGCCAGGATCGTAACACTTATTATTTTCATTCCATTTCTGTGGAGATTTCTTCCTCAATTCATCTGGAGGCCTCGGTGAATGCTCCAGTTCTTGACTGGGTGGACTGGAGGAGACCAAGATTGGAAATGTATTTGTCTGAATTGATGGCTTAGGTGTGACATGGATGTGTCTGGCTGCAAGGTCAGTGCTCTCACCAGTACAAAGATCTCAACTGACTGGCAGCTTTTGGAATCTTACCGTGCAGATTGCTACTTTTGTAATGACCTGCCAAACACAGACTGAGACACACAACTGATTTCTGAGTTTTGCTCATGGAATGTATGCCTTACTGAGTTTCCCGGTTGTTGCTGAGTTTTCTAAGTCTGTGTGGGTGCATGCCTGCCAGTCTGCATGCCTGTCTGAGTGCTTGTCGGCTTGAGTGTGTATGTGACCCGCAAGGGCACTTGGTTGTTCGGAAGGCCCAAAGGGCGGGTACTTACCTGTGGCCATGACATTGAGGGCTGCAGCGGGGAAAACACTCAAGTGGCGGGGAAAGAGGCCCGCGACACTTAGAGCAGCCGAAAACACTCAAGTAGCAGGTAGGCCGGTACCACACCAAGAGGAGGTAGATGTGCCTGGTACTCGAGACCGAGTAGAAGACAAAAGTTGGCAATTTTAAAGGCCAAGTAGATGTAGGCTAGGTCTAGGCGGGTACCAGTCCAACAATTTGAGTCTAGGGCCTCTATCGTGTACGAAGGTCCGTCCTGTCCACCTTTGACTTCTAGAACAGGCCACGGTCCCCTATACGTGGGTAACAGCTTTTGTGAGATGTTCTCTTCTAGGGCGAACTCCTTTGAATTCACCCAGACTAAATCACCTACCTGGAGGCTGGAACTGTGATGGCCGACGATGCTTATTATCTTGTTCTATCATCTTGTGTTGAGCCCTCCTCAAATTGTCGGTCACTGTCGCAATTTCGTTTTCAGGGCGCTATGCAAACTCTCTAGTTTCGGTTGGTAGTCTATGGACTTGCTCTGGATTCAGTCCTTTTAAGAGCCTACGTGGTCTAAAGGATTTATCCAGCTCATTTGGAGTTCGGCAAGTAGCTATATGGACACTGTTATTGTAGGCGCTAGCTACTTTGGGAAGCATCTCATCCCAGGTTGTCTGGTCTGGTCTAATATAGATCATGAGTATTTGCTGCAGGATCTTATTCATGTGTTCAGTCCGATCTTTAGTCTCTGGATGACGGCCAGATGACATTGACAACTTAGAACCATAGACTCTCATCAGTTCCTGCCAGTTCTGACTGGTAAACCGTGTGTCTCTATCACTAACTATAGATAGCGGAATACCATGTTCACTTACCCAGGAATCGAAAAACGTTTCTATTACTAACTATGTGCGTGCCTCTGAAGGCAAAGGAACAAAAACTGCATACTTGCTAAAACGATCTATGATAACCACGACTTGGCTCTTGGCATGCCTACTCCTTACCCCGGCATCCATGAAATCAATGGCACAGTCTGTCTATGACATCAGTCTTCTCAAATAGTAACTTGCTCGTGGTGTGGTAATTAGGTTCACTATCTGGAACTTTGCAATCAGACTCGCCTTCGTCTTCGTTCAGCATGCATGCAAACAGATTGAAATCCACACTGGCGCCAGGTGCCCACACAAAGCTCAGAGATATTACAGCCGAGAACACGGTTCAGATACGAACTTGCTTCACATTGGCTATGGCGCCTGCGCGCCTACACTTCCCTGATCTGTATTCACGACGACTGTTCACACACACTCAACTCAAGATCTCCCTGGATATCCCACGCACATGCACTCTGTACCACACACACACACCCTCACTACTATGTAACGCTAGCTATGGCAGCTATGGCCGCGGGCTACACTCCCTACAAGCAGCAATGGCTGCTCTGTCTTCCGTGCAGCCCACTTCGACTACGGGCATCTGCAGACCACTTTGCACAAAATGCTTGGGCAGCACTTCCGCATGGCTCACGCAGAAATGAATGAATGGCTGGACGCTGCCTCTTGATTTATACTTCTGTTGGTCGCTGGTCTGCCCCTTTCCACCGGGTCCATGGTGCACACAGTCCCACATGGTACGTGCTGACTGGACAAAGTGAGACTGGGACTGGGTACTGCTGACTAAGCAAAGTTGGGCTACGCACTTGCCCACTTGCCTCTGGTCTAACGTGAGCAACACTTGAAAGGCCAGTTCCGGACCTTCCAGAAGTCTGTGGACTTGGCCTTTCGGGACTGTAGCAGCTACGACCTTGACCTTTCAGGACTGTAGCAGCTACGACCTTGACCTTTCAGAGTTGCAACAACTATGACCCCTACACAGTGGTGACCTCTATTCGACAGACCTACAGTTCAAGACCCGACAGCTACACAGACCTACGATAGACAGCAGTCGGCTACTAAAACACAGGTCATGGGTTCAAAACACACAAGGGTCTACCTAGTACTGTACATGGGTGAGGTAAGGTCTAGGTATCGAGCCCTGGGATCTGCATCTGTTACTGCAAAGGTTAAAACCGTTTCACTCCCGCCGGCCTAAATTCGAGGTCCTTCGAGAATACTCAAGGCTGAACCTTTACCTTTCTTATCTCTCTCACAGGCTCGAACTATATCGGGAGTGGTCTCAAGAAGCTCTGTTCGTATTAACCAGCGGTCGTCTTCTGGTTCCTGAAAAGAGAATCTGACTTTATACTGTTTCTGTGGACAACCTCTACCTCCTGTTCTAAATACATCTTCACCTCGTATGCGGTCAATGTCGTACCTCCCATCCCTGTCCGGAGGGATCATGGACCTCCGTGTCGGAAACTGTCGACCTGTGGTACAAGGCAACAACTTTGACGCATGAAAAACTGGGTAGGTGTGGAGGTGTGCTGGAATTTCGACTCTGTAGGACAGTCCCTTTCTCTTCGCCCTTAACGTCTAAGACTGGCCACGGTCCTCGGTATGCAGGCAGTAACTTCTGCGAGATGTTTTCCTCAGGAGCAAACTCTTTTGACTTGACCCAGACTAAGTTGCCTACTTGGAACTGTGACGGGCTCAGGTGCTTATTGGCTTGTTCTGTCACCTTGTGCTGGGCCTTCTCGAGGTTCTTTGCAACGTAGCTATTTCTTTCTCGTGCTGAATTGCGAACTCCCTCGTAACGGGTGTTAGCCTCTGGACCTGATCCCGGTTTAGTCCCTCAAACGGTCTGCGCAGTCTAAAGGACTTATGCGACAGGTTGCTGAGTGCACGCTATTGTTGTATGTGCTGGCTACCTTGGGAAGCATCTCATCCCAGTTCACTTGATCGGGTCTAATATACATTCTGAGAACTTGCTGCAGGATTTTGTTCATTTGTTCAGTCTGACCATTAGTCTCAGGATGACGGCCAGATGGCAACAACAACTTAGAGCCATAGACTCTCATCAGTTCCCGCCAGTTCTGACTAGTGAACCCGGTATCTCTGTCACTAACTATCGATAGTGGTAGACCATGCTCGCTGACCCATTGATCAAAGAACTTATCTTTAACTAAATTTGTGCGTGCCTCTGCGGGCAAAGGAACAAAAACTGCTTACTAATCTATCAACTATAACCATGACTTGGCTCTTGCCATGTCTACTGAATATCCGGGTCCCGCGGGAAAAAGGGGCTCGCGTAGTGGTCTTATGTCGTTGGCGCACTTTGCAACTGCGTACATATGCAGTCGGCTTTCATACCTGGCCACATGCGCGGACGAATAAGGTTGGCTAACATCTGTTGCCAACCAAAATGTCCCTTTGTGTGGTGACGTTCCCCTAAGATCAGAGTATGGATCTCTTCGTTGTTGGGAACGTATAAACGATCAACTATACGAGTCTTCTCGAATAGCAACCCATATGTAGAGCGGTAGTCTGGCTCAGACTCTCGAGACTCCTTACTTCTCTTGAGGAGATCACTATAAATTGGGTCCTGCGCGTAGGCTTCCTTCACTTTATGTTGCAGCTCTCGCCCTATATCTAGATAGTGAACTAGCGCTCCTGAGTAATCAGCTCTCCTACTTAGAGCGTCCGCAATTACATTACACTTCCCTTTAACTGGCTTGAGCTCGAAGTCAAACTGGTCTATCTCTGCGGCCCACCTTGTAAGCTTAGGTGTCATCTTGGCCTGCATCTTTAACCACCTCAGCGTCTCGTGGTCAGAATAGACTTTGAAGTGCCCCCCAAGCAAGTAGTGTTTCCAGTGATCTAGTGCTTGCCTGAGAGCGTAGCGTTCCCTCTCATAGGTAGATGTCGCTACCTTTTCTAAAGGCATCCTAGCAGACATGAATACCCATCGCCATCGGGGAATGTACCATCCCCCCGGATCTCTGCAGCGGCGCAAGCACCTGTTCAATTTCCTGTTCAGATGGCACTGCCGCAGCAGCCTCCTGCCATACAACCGAATCCGCAGGGCTTCCACTTTGGGCATGGTGGAAGCTTGACATCAAGTGGAGGCGTCAAAGGCATTGCTGCTAATAATTTCCCAAGACCGGGAAATCGTGCGTACTTCACTAAGGAATACATGGAGATCTTGGAGAGCATCAAGTCCAGTAAAGCTATAGACGAAGCAAAAAAGAAGCTCGGAGTACCGAGGAACGGTGCTGCAAAGCAGAGCGGTACCCGGATAGTCGAACCTCATGATGAAGGAAGCAGAGACGATGCACGCTCATCGGAAAAAAGTGAAGATATGAAAGCTTGGGCTACCGCTACGCTAGGCGACTTGCAGAAGCTCATCAATTCAAAATTGGAGGCAGTCGACAAGAAGTCGAAATTGGACGCTGCGGAGCGGGACGAGTTGGAACGCCTGCGAAGGGGAGCGCAAGGAGGCAAGGACAACAAGGAACTCTCAAGCAATGAGAAGCGGAAAAGAAGTGTCATTTGCACTCCAGTGGAAAATTCTCCATCCGCTGCACGTGTCAGGCCGAGGTCCATGGGCAACTCAAAGACCAAGCCGAAGCGCATTGAGCTCTCTAATGACGAAGGTCCTTCTGATACTAAACAAAATCTAGCCTGTTATCCTCGGCGTACCTTTGATCCGTTGATCGAAAGCCCTTCCACACGGGGCCCCCGGATCACTATGGTCGGCTTTCGTCTCTGTTCGACTTGTAGGTCTCACAGTCAGGCAGGCTTTGACCATTACGCTCTATAGTTGCGCAAAGCGCTAGCTTGAGCCTACCTTCGCGCGCCTCCGTTACACTTTTGGCAATTGTCTTAATCTAATCCCGCTTGGAAATGAAAATTGAGAAAGCACAAACAACAAGTTAGCCAATATCAAGCAGATGCTCGTTGCGCTCATGTGCGGCCAACAAGATCTGAAAGGAAAGGTTAAAGTAGTCTATCCAAGGAATACCAAGGAGCGTCCTATAAAGGGCGAACTCGAAGACGTCGACATAGCGCAAAATGCCCAAGGTGACGAAGACGAGGAAGACCCTGACGAGGATGGGTTTGCTGCATACATGAACGTGCGAGCCGACTACTATGGGTCTCTACACTAGACACGTGTGCAGGAGCTGTGTAAAGAACGTGACATTGAGTACTTCAAAAAGGATGTCGCCGTGTGGGAACTTGCTAGACAAGACCTGCAGGAATACGCCGATTCGCTAAGGGAAGATTTGGGAACTCGTGATGGTGAGAAATCACGCAGAAAGGGCACTCCCGTGGAATCCGACCATATGATCATATGGGTGATGATTGTGACACGGTAAAGGGAAACTGAGTCTTGGTAGCATCGGATCTATTAGGCGAGCAATTACTCGAATAATCGATGCAAAAAGAATTGTTGATCCTACGCTGTTGAACCTACTTGAATGCATTCAAGTACTTCTGACTATCCTAGCTTGTCTAAAGGGCTATGTGCGATGGGGGCTAACGTATGTCCGATTTTGGTTACGCCTAAACTGTGACGAATGGGATAGATTGATCGATGCACACAGTTGCATTTATGTACTTCTGTCAGTTAACCATAAACTTGTATATGTTGGTAAGACGGCTAAGATCGCTTCGCGAGCGCTGAACCGAACATTGTCGCGCAGTCCGTGGGAATAGTAAACAAAAGGTTCACTCTTGGTTTTGTAAACTTGGTATTGATTCGTACATCCCTATACCAATCTGGTTTGGGAATGATTTTGAAATCAAATGTATGGAACCCGGGTTTAAATGCTCGTGGAACCGCGAAACGCCGGCAGCCACGTAGATCTCGTGGGAATCGTCCTCGTAAGCATTCGAGCACGGTTAATATTTTGGAACCCTTATTGTTTTCATATTCAGATGTGGATGTGAAGAATGAACCCGACTTGCTTCGTGTTTTAAAAATCTTGGTTAAACCACCACTACCTTTCACAGGCATACGCGAAGTTCATCTAGTAGCCTACTCCTTAAAACGCGGGGCTCGGGGCAGGGTTGGAGGCCGACAAAATAAAAATGAAGGAAAAACAAAAAACAAAAAACAACGCAAGTTTCAAATCCAGGGACGTCGGGGAAGACCCTCATGAGGGTGGAAGTTGCAGAGGCTTTTGATGAATGTATCTGGCTCCTATGTGGGGAATGGGCTTGCTTTTTTTGTTTTGTTTTGATTTTGTTCCCATGTCGTTCTAGTGCCAGGTACCCTCGAAAGGGCCTAATGGTGGATTTTTGCCTTGGCGTTACGTCGATTCACCTCAAGGCACATGGGGAGGCCCATGGGCTGGCCGGAGTGCTGGTTTCTGCCTACATAAGCTGATGATTCAGTCCGCCACACTCACATTTGCATGAGGTCCGCCCATGCTGCCCAAGTGAGCTCATAAGAGCACTTCTCTCACTTGGAGAGAGGAGAGGGGAACCCCTGCCAGTTTGGGAGCTTGGTGGAGACTGTGGACTAGTGTGGGGAGCTCTAGAGGTTAGTGGTAGTGAGGCTGGCCTAGGGAGGTGATCCGCCATAGCCCCCAGGCTGTGAGGAAGGAGGAGAGGCTAGAGGGAGTCCCATTAGTCCTCCTAGAGGGGAGGACTCCATAGCCATAGAGGAAGGAGCTTGTTATAGCTTGGGAGAGGTTGAGAGAGGAAGGAGAAGAGGGCTCGAGGACGAAGAAAGCCATAGCTAAGGTGACACTTGTGCAAAGAAGGGAGGAGCTTCATCAAGATTGGTGGTCCCTTCCAAAAGGTGAGTGGAAAGAAGAAAAAATTTATTCTCCTTCTTCTTTCTTCTTCTTTCTCTTCTTCTTCTTCTTCCTTCTTCTTCTCCCTCCCCTTCGTCTTCCTCTTCTTCTTTTTCTTCTTCTCCTTCTTCTTCTTCTTCTTCCTCCTCTTCTTTCAACTCTTCTTCTTCTTCTCCCTCTTCTTCGCCATCTTCCTCCTCTCCTCTTCCTTCTCCTACTCCCCCAATGGTCTGTCATCTACATTCTCTCTCTTTTTCTTCATCATCTCTCTCTTCTTAGGAACCTTCCAAAGCTTAGAGTAGATGGTAGGAAGTGTTTTCACTAGTAATGGTTTCCCTATGGGCTCATTCTTCACTCCCATGTGAATCGCCACTTTCCACCTTGTGATTCCATGCATTAGAGTGAGTTTCACTCACTCTTCTCTCACTTCCTCTCCATTTCTTCACTTAGGAGCAAATCGCAACTCTTGTTTATGCTTGATCTAGTGTTTTGATTATGTTTGCTTTTTGTTTAGTTCATTTTTTCACTCCCATGTGAATCGCCACTTCCCACCTTGTGATTTTATGCCTTTGAGTGAGTTTCACGCATTCTTCTCTCACTCTTCTCTCCATTTCTCCACTTAGGAGCAAATCGCAACTCTTGTTTATGCTTGATCTATTGTTTTGATGATGATTTCACTCTTGTTTAGTCCATTTTTTCACTCTGATGTGAATCGCCATTTCCCACCTTGTGATTTCATGCATTGGAGTGAGTTTCACCTACTCTTCTCGCACTTTCTCTCAATTTCCTTTCGTAGGAGCAAATCGCAACTCTTGTTTATGCTTGATCTGGTGTATTGATGATGTTTGCCTCTTGTTTAGTCCATTTCTTCACTCCCATGTGAATCGCAACTTCCCACATTGAGATTTCATGCATTTGAGTGAGCTTCACTCACACTTCTCTCACTTTCTCTCGATTTCCTCACTTTGGAGCGAATCACAACTTTGGTTTTCAGTTACAATTGTGCTTTGATGACTCTTTTCGCTTACTTTGCTCAGTTCTCTCACATGATGATGTTCCATTTCATTCTTGGTTGCTTACATGAGCTCCATGCATGTGTTTGAGCAAGTTTCACTCATATGTGTGGCTTATCTCTCACACGATGATGTCCCGTTTGGTTGATTACATGAGCTCCATGCACGTGTTTGAGCAAGTCTCACTTACATTTGTGGCTCATCTCTCATATGATGATGTTCCGTTTCATTCTTGGTTGCTTACATGAGCTTCGTGCATGTGCCTGAGCAAGTTTCACTCACATGTGTGGTTCATCTCTCACATGATGATATTCCGTTTCATTCTTGGTTGATTACATGAGCTCCATGCATGTGTTTGAGCAAAGTTTCACTCACGTGTGTGGCTCATCTCTCACATGATGATGCTCCGTTTATTCTTGGTTGCTTACATGAGCTCCATGCATGTGTTTGAGCAAGTCTCACTCACATGTGTGGCTCATCTCTCGCATGATGATGTTCCGTTTCATTCTTGGTTGCTTACATGAGCCCCATGCATGTGTTTGAGCAAGTCTCACTCACATGTGTGGCCCATCCCTCACTTAGTAATTGTCTGATTCATACTTGGCTGTTCCACTACTCATATGCATGTGTCCTCACTAGTCACACTCTCATTTTGTCAAGTTCATGCACTTGGTGATTGTCCGATTCATACTTGCTTGTTCCACTACTCATGTGCATGTGTTCTCACTAGTCAAGTTCATGCATTTGGTGATTGTCCGATTCATACTTGGCTGTTCCACTACTTACATGCATGTGTTCTCACTAGTCACACTCTCATTTTATGCACTTGGTGACTGTCCGATTCATACTTGGCTGTTCCACTGCTCATGTGCATGTGTTCTTACTAGTTACACCCTCACTTTGTCAAGTTCATGCATTTGGTGATTGTCCGATTTATACTTGGTTGTTCCACTACTCACATGCATGTGTTCTCACTAGTTACACTCTCACTTTGTCAATTGCATGCATTTGGTGATTGTCCAATTCATACTTGTTGTTCCACTACTCACATGCATGTGTTCTCACTAGTTACACCCTCACTTTGTCAAGTTCATGCATTTGGTGATTGTCCGATTCATACTTGGTTGTTCCACTACTCACATGCATGTGTTCTTACTAGTCACACCCTCACTTTGTCAAGTTCATGCATTTGGTGGTTGTCTGATTCATACTTGGTTGTTCCACTACTCATGTGCATGTGTTCTCACTAGTCACACCCTCACTTCGTCAATTTCATGCACTTGGTGACTGCCTGATTCATGCTTAGTTGTTCCTCGACTCGCATGCATGTATTCTCACTAGTCACACTCTCACTTCGTCAATTTCATGCAATTGATGATTGTCTGATTCATACGTGGCTGTTCCACTACTCATGTACATGTGTTCTCACTAGTCACACTCTCATTTTGTCAAGTTCATGCATTTGGTGGTCGTCCGATTCATACTTGGTCAACCGACTTGACATACACATGGCCTAGTAGGACCCCCGTGTTCTAATCGAACGCGGCAAGTAGGGGTAAGGAAAATGACTATTTCTTTGTCGGGACTGTTGTTGCTGCGGCTGCTGCTGATTGACCTAGTCCCTTGCTGCAGCTGCTGCTGCTGAAAAACCGACAGCCAACCTCCGGAGCACGGGCCGGCCCAAAGAATGGGACTAAGGGGGCTAATGCGACCGGTGGGCACGTTGGCTGACTCCCGTCAAACCAAGGATATGGGGGCTGGGACTTCTCATACCTCATATCCTAGGCATAGACAGATGACCTGCAAAACCTGCAGGTCATCTCAGTCCATTTTCTTGCAAAAACGGAAAATGGACTTCACCGAACTGTTCGCCTTAAGGCCCGGACGGCGCTCGAAAACGGCGTGTATGGGCAACCGATAACGGAATCCAACCAAATTTGGTAGGATGCTTCCATAGGGCACAGACAGTGAGCTCACCAAAATAGGACTGATTCTGACCTCGATTAGGTTAGAAAATGCAAGCCTGTGTTTTTTCGGCTCTCCTCCTTAGGCGAAAATGGCAAACACGGCAAAATTTGCAGATCTGCAGATCTGCAGATCTGCAAAGACTGTGTTTCCTGAAATCTGTGTTTTTGTGCAAAGTCTGTGCTTTCCTCCATCTTCTTCACCCATCCACCATAGCCGTCCACCTCACACCATCTCCCACCTCCATCTCCTTCACACATCCACCATAGCCAACCACCTCACACCACCTCCCTCGTCCATCTTCTTCACCCATCCACTCCTCCATCTTCTTCACCCATCCGCCATAGCCATCCGCTTCCCACCATCTCCCTCCATCTTCTCCAACCATCCACCATATCTATCCACCTCACACCATCTCCCTCCTCAATCTTCCTCACCCATCCACCATAGCTATCCGCCGCCCTCCATCTCCCTCCTCCATCTTCTTCACCCAACCACCATAGCCATCCACCTCGCACCATCTCCCACCTCCATCTCCTTCGCCCGTCCACCATGGCCAACCACCTCACACGCCCTTCCCTCTTCATCCCGTTCACCAACCAACGGCCATGACCAAAGGGGCACAAAGAAGCAAGGGCATAGAGAGAGAGCCTTAGGTAGGATGGTGGGGATAAATAGGGGATGAATTGATTAGGAGTAAGAGTTTTCACTCCCTCTCTCTCTCTCTCTCTCTCTCTCTCTCTCTCTCTCTCTCTCTCTCTCTCTCTCTCTCTCTCTCTCTCTCTCTCTCTCTCTCCCTTCCCCTATCCTCTTTCGCCTCCTCTCTCATGCCCTCCCTGTCCATCCACCGCCTTCCTCTCCCCTTTGTCATCTCTCTCTCACACCCTAAACGCCTTGACCTTACCTCCTCCCCTTCTCCCCTCTTGGCATATAATTAATCTTCCCCACTCACTTGTTACATTGCCAGAGGACGAACGGTGAAAAGAATCTGTCCTCACTTGGCGGAAGAAGTGGGCAAGGGGAGGGTTGTCGGTCCCTTGTGCCGCCGAGAAGGAAAGGAAGAGACACGTGAGACGTTGGGGCTGGATAAAGTTGGTACTTAAAGAAAGGTCAGATTGACTCAACCATCACCCCGACTGCATGACTAAGGGAAGAGATTGGCTTGGATTGAGAAAAGGAAAAGGAAAGTAGAAACCCCATGTGGGGGATGCCTTGCATACATTGTGTTGAATGTGCAGGTAAGTAATTTGAAGAGACATTGAGTGGGAGTGGGCCCCGGGAACGCCGGGCGGCAAAGAGAAAGTGGGGATAAGGGCGAACGGGTTGTGGACTTAACCTTTACCCTTGAACAGTTGCTTGAGCATGTATGTGTAAAGCAAAGTCATTTATAGCAAATGGCAAAGACATGAGGCGGCCGAGAAGGTCGCCCAGACTAAAAAACAAAAAATTCGAGCATGTATGAGGGATGGGCCCCCAAAAAGACTGAGGGGTGTATAGGAGAATGCGAGAGCTGGATGAAGAAGGGACATGCATGATGTATGTGATAACAAGAGTCACGTGTAGGTTGGCTGGAGGGTAGTCGCGGCCCCGAAGAGGCTATAGGGACTCTTCGCTTAGTAAACAGATACGTGGCCCAAGGATGACGATTGGCCTACGCATAAAAGAAGAGAAACTCTCAATAAACTCCTTGGACTGTTTGTGTATTGGAAGGAGCTATTGCATGGCAACACATCAAAGCATCAAGAAAATTGCGCTTGACGAAAAGATTGGCGAGTCTACCATCCAGCAAGAGGGCGGAGCTACATCCCCAATGTCAAAGCTCTCTCGCAAAATGGCCCATCCCCATCCATCGCAAACACTAGGTGGGGGTGCCCCTGTGTCGAACACTCCGCACCCTGAGCATGAGATCGAGCGGAGCAGAGTCAACTGGGACCCACAGCGGGTCGACTCGGGCTCGAAAGTCTAATAGGGTACGGCCCTACACCGGCCTACCCGCTACTTGAGTGTTTTTCCCGCTGCAATCCCTCAATGTCACGACCACAAGTAAGTACCGGCCCTAAGAGCCCAATGAACGAGCAAGTGCCCTTGCGGGCCACACACACACTCGAGCCAACCAGCACTCAAACAAGCACGGCCACACGCAGACTCAACCAGCACTCAGACAGACATGCAGTCCAGCAAGCGTGCACACACAGACTTAGTAGCAGGCGGGAAACTCAGCAAGGCATTTAGTCTGTGGGCAAAACTCGGAAATCAATCATGTGTTTCAGTCCATGTTTGGACGGGTCATCACACTACCCCCCCCTTGAAGAGCGAGGTCCCTTCGAGCGAGTAACTCATTCCGAGTCCTCGACAAACGCATCGTAAGCAAGCAAGGCAAAGAGGTTCCTAGAATACTCCGTCGCAGTGAAGCCTTGCGGAGGTCTTAGGAGTAGCATTAGCCACGATTTGTCGCTCGTAGGCTTTAACGACACGTGGTGCGCTGCGTAGCAGTTCCTGCTTGGAAATCCAATACAGATCGTCCAACGGGTGATACATGAAGTGAACCTGGTACTATCTGTTGCGTCCCATCCCTACGTGCTGTTTGATTCTGTCTATCTCATGCCCACCTTTGATTGTACGAGGGATCACGTCTTCGCGATAATCGAACGTCTTAGCGTCACGGTGGAGGTACAATTTTGATGCGTGGAACACAGGGTATGTGCGCAGATGGGCTGGCATATCAACTACGTACGAACGACCAAAGTGATCTTCGCCAATCACATCCAAAACTTCCCACGGACCATGGTAGAGTGGAAGAAGTTTGCGAGAGACTCCCTCTTCTTCTGAAAATTCAAATATCTTGACCCAGACATAGCTTCCTACTTGAATATCCGACGGTCGGCGCCTCTTGTTTGCATGATGGATCATGGCGTGTTATCGCTTGGTCATTGCTGCAATGACAACCTTGAGCAAGCGATCATACTTGGCCCTGAAGCCAGACCTGCCGGGTGTTAAGCCAACTGGCTGCTCAGGGAATAGGTAGGAGAGCGGATTATGGATCTGCCAAACGTAATGCAACCTGTTGGACGTCATGTTGGTGGCAGAATGGACGCAGTTCTTGTACGACCCCTTAACGGAATACAACTCTTCATCCCATATTTCCTCTGGTTGATCTCTTCAGCCAAGCCATTGGCTTCGGGGTGTCGGCCAAATGTCATACACAGCCTGATCCGTAGTTGGGATGTGAAGTCCTTCTATTCAGTACTAATGAAGCGCGGATCCCGATCGCTCACAAGAGTCTTCGGGGTTCCGAACTGCAGAATGTACTTCTGTTTGAACTCACGGATCTCACTAATTTTGTTGGAGCGTGAGGTGGCAAAGGAATCATACTAAGGAACTTTAGAGAATCGGTCAACAATCACCATGACTTGTGAGTAGCCCCATGGGCTTTTGTCTGCATGGTGATTCGTTGACAGACTTGACATTCAGCCACAAACTTTTCAACAGTCCCTTTCATGTCAGGCCAATCAAACTGTCTCAGCAGATTCGCGTACGTCTTTGCCATGCCAAAGTGTCCGCTCCGACCATGAGCCAAATCCATAAAGTGCGTGCGGAGAGGCTCATGGTTAAGCACACACAAACGGTCCTGGTTCCCGTAGCGACGGAAAATCAGTCCTCCGTACTCGTGAAAATCGGGTTGACTGCTAGGATCAGCCCGCAGCCGCTCAAGGATGGGACTAAGTTCCGGATCCTTGGCTGTATGATCTACGAGCTTCTCCTTCAGTCTCTTCCGGAAGTCGTGGGATTTCACAAGGCAAGTGATGTACTCAGGGTGGCGAGACAAAGCATCAGCTACTCGGTTATAACAACCTTTTTTGTGGCTTAGTTCGAAGTCTTAGATATCAATTTCATGGACCAGCGAAGTAACGTAGGAGACAGGGTAGTTTGCTCTTTAATCCACTTCAGAGTCTCGTGATCTGATAACACTTTGAAGTGGCGTCCCAAAAGATAGTGCTTCCGATGGTCCAAAGCCATACGCAAAGCATAGAGCTCGCGCATGTAGGTGGAAGTGGCTACCTTTTCGTTGGGCATGCATTTGCTGTAATATTCAAGCGGTCGCAAGCGATCGTCGTCATCTTTCTGCAGCACTGCCCCGATTCCATAACGACTTGCATTCATAGAAACTATGAATGTCAGTTTTTTGCAATCCGGAGTACTGGGTAACTTACCAAGGCTTCTTTCAAAGCTCGAAAGGCGACCGTGCATGCGGTGTCTCAAGAGTTGGGAACATTTTTACTTGTTAACCGGGACAACGGGCGAGCAAAGCGGGGCACAAACTTCTGGTAGTATGACGCGAGGCCAAGGAAAGAGCGTAGTTCGCGGATGTTCGCGGGCTGAGGCCAATTGCGTACGACTTCAACCTTGGTTGCCTCAGGCTCTAGGCCTGCAACAGATAAAAGATGCCCAAGATAATGTCGCTATCCTTCCCAAACTCATATTTCTCTAGGTTGAGATGGAGTTGCGTTTTATTGAGGATAGTGATCACTTCCTCGAGGTGCTTGAGGTGTTCCTCCATGGATTTGTTGAAGATTAGTATATCATCGAGGTATACCACCACGAACCGGCTAATCTGTTCGCGGAGGACCTTGTCCATGAGGCTTTGGAAGGTGGCCGGTGCGTTCGTGAGACCGAAGGGCATTACGGTAAACTCGTAAAGCCCATCTTGTGTTTCGAACGCAGTCTTGTGCTGGTCCGCAGGATMGACTTCAATCTGGTGGTAGCCAGACTTGAGATCGATTTTGGAAAAGACCTTGCACCCACCTGCGGCATCAAGCAAGTCATCTATGCGGGGCAATGGATAGGCGTTCTTTCTTGTGATGCAGTTTAGACCGCGATAGTCAATACACATGCGGAGCTTGCCTTCTTTCTTCGGAACAAACAAAACAGGAGCACCAAATTCAGACTCTCTAGGCTTGATCCACCCATTGTCAATCATTTCGTCAATCTGTCGTCGGAGTTCCTACAACTCGTTGGGTCCCATTCGGTATACGCAGCCCTTTGGAGGAACAACACCCTCAACCAACTGGATGGTGTGTCGGACCGATCGCATGGGGACTCCACGTGGCTCAGCCAGAACTTCTGGGAATCGATCGAAGTAGATTTTGGATGTTTGGTGGAACCGGTGGGGGTGGAGGATCAACAAAGGGATCACCTAGATCAGGTCGCAGGTCGCGAATAGAGGCAACCAAATCTGAGGTAGGATCATTTGGACTAGAAGGTAGAGAAGTAGAGGTGCTAGAAGTATAAGTACCAGAAGTAGAATCACAAGCTGAAGTTGTAGTGGTATTAACCGCAAAAGTAGATGGCACATGGGTAGGACGAACAAAGGCAACATACAACTGTTCGTCCTCTTTGTGCTTGCGCCATTTCTTGCAGAACTTCATAGCATTCAGAAAAGTCACTGGGGACTCGTGCTTCTCATCCAAGAGGACGGAAAACTCGTTCCCTTGAGCATCTTGACCATGAAAAGTGACTCCTTCCACTTGGTCCATTCGTATTGGGACTGCAGCCAACCCAAGCCAAGGACAATGTCGAAGGGGCACTTGTTAAGGACATAGAAGTTCAACGCGTGGGTGATAGTTTTGTTCTTGTCAAAGGTAGTGCACACACCTTTGATTGCATGTGTAGAAGATAACTTCTTTGTTGCCAACTTGGGTTCAGAAAGCGTTCTGCAAGGCCACTTGCTTCATTCCCAAGCCCACTTTGTGTATCCCATGAGGTGACATAAAGTTAGTCGTAGCACCATAATCAATCAAGACACAGAGATAGCGGTGGTTTATGAGAAGTTTGAAGAAGATCAACTTCACTGTCCCTTAGGCACGCTGCTGTTTCATCTCAGCCCAATGCTCCAAGTGGTAGTGGAAGTCGACCGTCCCAGACTCCTCCCAAGGCTCGACATACAAAACATTACACACTTCAACCTTGGTTTCAGCAGATGATTGGGCTTCAAGGGAGGACTGCTGATTTGCATCAAATCCAGTTTCCCTTGCTGTAGAGTGTGCTGAAATCCACTCTACGGTCGGGTCTGGTTTCCTTGCAGCCTATAGCAATCCTGTACCTTATGGTTCGGTTTTTGGCAATGCAGGCATACCCCCTTCTTGAGTCTACCTCGCCAGGCATTTCCATTGATCCGGAGGTCGACACACTGTTTAGTGGCCGCATTCTCCGATTTTGTTGGGATTTTGACTCCTTTGGGAAGTTAATTCTTCCCCGCATTTCGATTCGGTCCCTTTGCATTGGCAATTTTTTTAAAGGCAGTAAATTTTTGCTCCTCTTGGTTTACATCAGACTGATGGGCTGACGAACAGGTTGTATAAGTGTCCTGTTCTTGGTCGTCACCAAGAGTGGGGTCATCTGTATCGGCCTCCAGCAGGTCATGCACAGCAAAACGGCTGCTGCCTTTGAACCGCCTGCCGCCCATGGGCTTTTTGCTGCCTGTTGTGGAGACGAGGTCTATCACCTAGAGACTGACTATGTCCTTCATCAGAGTGAACCAGTCTTGTGTACCCAATGAAGTCCCTGCCTAGGCGATTTGTGAAACTGGTGGAACCACATCCAAGCAAGATTGACCAGTCAGTTCTAATTCGGGGGTAGCAAACATCTTGCCGAGGTAAGTCTGGAGGCTTTTCATGGAGCCCGTCCACTTGCTGCGTCTGATTTTATCAAGCTGGCTTCTTGCCCTTGCTGCAGCGTGTGGATCCATGTATTGCGCAATGAGGAGTTCCTCGAGGGAGGCAACCGGGGTGGTCTTAAGGCACCTTGTTAGTTTTGTTTTGGGAACCCCAACTTGCGTAGCTTGGACTTCGTGGACTTCTAGGAAGCCCCGCACAACCGGCTCGACATTCATTCCCATGATCACGGACTGGGTCTCGGGTTGAGTCCCTAGAACTTCGAAGTATGCCCTCATGGAGCTGATCCAGGATTCAATGTCCTCTTTGTCGTCGTACTTGGACGGTATTTGCACTGCCTTTCGATCCACGTAGGGACCGGCGTAGCTGGGCCTAGCACCTGCTGGTTCAGATCTTGGGGCAGCAGCAATTGCAGAATTCCCCGCCTCGTTGCTTGTTACAGCAATAGTGGAATCTCCACCTGTTGCAAGTCACAAGGGGGTTGCCATCACACTCAAGGAAGAAGTAGAAGAAGATACGGTAAGAGGTGCAAGGTTAGTTTCAATTGCAGCTCCAGAACCAGGGGGCAGAGGAAGAGGATTGGCCGCTTGGGCTTGTCGCAACGTAGCAACCTCTACCATCAAGTCACGGTACTTGTCGGTCATCTCAGCCAGATCCTCCTGAAGTGTCCGCAATTTTGCGAAGACGTTGGCGATCTGAGTGGTATGATCTTCAAGGCTTCGGACTTTGACGACAACGGTGAGTATGGACTGCAACTGTTCCCCACACTGCTCTTTGGTCAACGAGGGGATAGTTTCCAAGATGGCCTCTTGACTTTTCATTAGCAATTCCTTCCTCTCCTTCTCTATCTCTTGTTCCTTTTTTATGGCACTATCTAAGAGTGCTTGCAGATACGGTTTCTCCGCATCCCTGGCTGCATCTAACAGGGCCTTCCACTGGACTGATGTTAGTCGTGGCTGGGCCATTTTCGGACCGTTGTTGTCGGTAGGTGGATCGGAGAGACACCAATCAGTAAAAGAATCAATCTGACTCTCAAGAGGTACACCCCCCTTTTCGCTTGGACTTCTTTCTGGTTGCGAGTCTCCACGGGCATTGGAAATGAACTAAAAAAAACAGACTGAAAAACTATGAGAAGAGAAGGTAGAACTCCTAGCCGAAGTACAAAGCAAACCGCGACAAGTGCGAGTTCGCACAGCAGGAGCTGGAGTACTTGGGACACTATGTGACGCCGCAAGGCATCCGTCCGCTT
>BFEA01000046.1:2069345-2084705 GCA_003427395.1 Chara braunii
CACACACACACACACACACACACACACACACACACACACACACACACACAAGAGTGTGTCAGATTAGTTTCTCAGACTTACTACCGTTCTTGTCAAGGGCTTGGACCGGCAGTCTGCTAGGTTGCAAGGTTGGTGTGAGTAAAGTCGACCACTTTTCGCAGGGGTGTGGCTAACTCTGGGCGATGTGGTGAGTCCTTATCCATTAGTCAAATGAATCCTGGGCAGACTGTCGGGGTTCAAACTCCTGATGAGTCGGTGAAGTCCAACGAAACAGTCTGGCACAGTCATGCTTTTCTTGAGTGTATAGCGAATATGACAACAGACACTGTTACATGCCGAGCCTGCAAACTGGCCCCATTTTGGGGGCCCGATGATTGCGGGCAGGCCTCAGGCCGCATGCCCCTCGGGCGCACATCCTGGAGGCCCACAACTGGCCTTAGGGCCGCAGGTTTCGATTCGAGGCAGAATGATGTATTTATTTATTTATTTGTTGTCCTATTGTTGTCTGTTCAGGCGTCGTTTCGGACTTGCAGTTCGTCCAAACAGTAGGCCACGTTTTTGGCCTGGTACGGACATAGGCAGGCCCTGTTGGGCCAGGTCCATTTTCGTCCAGTAGCGGATGTCCCTGCTGCATCAGCAGGGAGGGTCTGGACGGCCGGTCGGCACCCAGACCCAGCAGGCCACGTTACAGGCCAAAGACCAGAGGCACACGGAGGCACACCCGCGAGTCCCAGCGCTCCTTATAGCCGGGCCACGCCTGGGCAGACACACAGTTCGAGTAGCTCGCTTCTTGGGCGACACGCTGCTGGAGCAGCGCGACACAGCGGTGCGTTAGAGGTACAGGTGTAGGTAGAGCGAGGGAGACGGAGGTCATACCTGCAGTGGCGGTACATACCTGGGCGCCATAGCTGGGCTCTGAGCCAGCAACCTGCACAGGGACACCACGCGGTCAGTACATGGCGCCAGGATCTGATTCGACATTTTGTGGCAGACATTGATTGTGCGAGCATCAGAGTCCTCGGTAGGCCTAACGGGCCCTGTTTGCAGCATTGCCCACCCTAAGTGAAGGCGGGCCTGACATACCGCAAGAGGCCCTCGACTGTCAATTTCATATTTGAGGTCCAGGCAGTTGCGGTGCGCCAGTTGGTTGAGAGAAACTCAGGCCAGGCCACGAAGACATTTCCATGGGCCTCCGGGCTTTTCCAAAGAATGCAGGCCCTGGGCGTGATTCGCAGCCTCATACAGAAACAGTTGGGCGCCCAACCGAACGAGGCCTAGCAGCCCAGTAGCTGCTGTACACAGGCAGCCTCCTGGGGCCTTCTTGAAGCTTCTGGGCCCAGGCCAGTGCAGCCAGGCTGCGCAAGCAGGCCAGCTCTTTCCTCTCCCCTGGCATTGGCATTCGGTCACTTGCTGGCTGGCGGCAGCGCTGCTGGAGCAATTGCTCGCGGGCTGGCTGCCAGCATTGGAGCAAGAGGCTGCGCACGTGCGGTTGTGTGTGGGAGCAGGGCGCTGCTGAGGGCAGCACCATAGCCAGCCTCCATAGCGGGCTCGGCTTGGATACACAGTGAGGCGCAGGGGTGGTTCTCGGGTGCAAGAGAGGACAGGTTAGGGTGTTAAGTCAAGGAAGGGCGAAGGATGATTATGATGATGATGTGAGGGCACTTACCTTGTATTGGCGATGGTCTGCGTATGGGCGACATCTTCAAGTACTTCGGGTTGCTGCTGATGTTAACAGTTGCATTGTCAATTAGTAGGCTGTAGTAGCTGTGCTAGGAGTAGGCTGGGCGCTGAGCGCCAAGTGGGAGAGTATCTAGTGGAGAACTACGGCTGCATGTGCGCTTCTTCTTTCTATAACTATTACAAGCAGAATCGCGAGGAGGGCATGTATCTAGTGTTTGTCTCTGAGAAAGGGGAGGCCGTTAAATCACCCCAGAGATAAAAAAAGTCGTCGCTCAATATTCAGACCTTTTTGAGGAGCCCACAGGCGTGGTAGAAAGGGAGGTTGTCCATGCGATAGAGGTTGTCCCNCGTCGCTCAATATTCAGACCTTTTTGAGGAGCCCACAGGCGTGGTAGAAAGGGAGGTTGTCCATGCGATAGAGGTTGTCCCAGGTAGTAAGGTGCCTAGAGGACGAATCTATAGGATGTCTCCTGCGGAGTTAGATGAGCTTTGCCGCCAGCTCAAGGAGATCACAGAGAAGGGATGGATCCGGCCTTGTACCTCCCCTTATGGTGCGCCAGTCTTATTTGTCCCAAAGAAGGGAGGTCCATTAAGGATGTGCATTGATTATAGGGGCCTCAATGCCATCACCGTAAAGAACACCGAGCCCCCACCCCGCATCGACGACCTCTTGGATAGAGTGCAGGGATGTCGGTACTTCACCAAGATAAATTTGAAGTTTGGATACCATCAAATTGCCGTTAGGCCTGAGGATCGGCACAAAACCGCTTTTCAGACCAGGTATGGTCTGTACGAGTTTGTGGTGATGCCGTTTGGACCATGCAATGCACCTGGTACATTCCAGCACGCGATGAACAAGATTTTTCATGACTACTTAGACAAGTTTATCGTTGTGTACCTCGACGATATTCTCATCTTTAGTAGGACTGTAGAGGAGCACGCTGAGCACTTGAAAACAGTGCTAGGTCTCCTAAGACAGCACCAGTACAAGGTTAACTTGGAAATATGCGAGTTTGGTCGCACCAAGATCTTGTACTTAGATCATGAAATATCAGCAGATGGACTGAGGCCGGATGATGCCAAGGTGGCCAGCATACGTGATTGGCCCAGACCTCAGACAGTCACTGAGGTCAGATCGTTTTTGGGGATGACGGGCTACTATCGTCCGTTTGTGAAGAACTATAATACTATAGCTTCCCCATTAACGGATCTAACTCGACTTGACACCCCTTGGGAGTGGACTGAAGAGTGTGAGGCAAGCTTCAAGAAATTGAAGTATGCTCTAACACGCTATGAAGTTCTCAAACTTCCTGATCCTGACAAACCGTTTGTTGTGACCACAAATGCCAGCCAATATGGCATAGGCGCGGTCCTTGCGCAATAGGAGGGGCCAAAGTTGAAACCGATCGAGCATATGAGTAAAAAGATGCCTTCCCAGAAGTTAGCTAAGTCCACGTATGAGAGAGAACTGTACGCCCTGTAAAGAGCGCATGTTCATTGGAGACACTACCTCCTAGGGAGATTCTTCTATGTGAGGTCGGACCATGAGACTTTGCGCTGGATTAAGACACAGCCTGTTCTGTCGGACGCACTCAAAAGACGGATTCAAGTGATAGACATGTATGACTATCAACTTGATCCTATCAAGGGTACGTACAACAAAGTGGCTGATGCATTATCGAGAAGGGCAGACTATTTGGGCACGCTAGTCACTGAGTTTGGCATATCTAACGAACTCACTCGATCGTTGGTGGAAGCCTATCAGGGAGATCCAGTTATGTCAGAGATCATCCGTAGATTCCAAGCAAAGGACAAAAAAACTTTGGACGAATTTACGATGGTAGATGGCTTGCTGTTCCTCGAGAAGGCAGGGAATAAAAGATTGTGTCCCGTATAGTGAGTCTTTACGTAGTTTATTTTTAGGCGAGTGTCATGACGCAACTGGTCATTTTGGATATAAAAAGACCTCAGCTAACCTAGTGCAGAGATTTTGGTGGCCCACTATGATGCAAGATACAAAAAGGTATGTTGAAACTTGCCGGGTCTGTCAAAGGGACAAACCTAGGACTTAGGCTCCGCTTGGGCTCGTCAAGCCCTTGGCGATTCCTGAAGGTCCTGGTCAAAGTGTGTCCATGGACTTCATGGATACTCTTGTGACCAGTAAGTCTGGAAAGAGGCATATCTTCGTGATAGTGGACCGCTTTACTAAATATGCAAGACTGATCGCTATGCCAGAAACTGCGAAAACTAACTATGTCATCAAACTGTTTCTGGATCACTGGGTTAGGGATTTTGGACTACCCACATCAATAGTGAGTGATAGGGATGTAAGGTTTACCAGTGAACTGTGGCAGGCAACTGCTGAACAAATGGGAACCAAGCTCCAAATGACTTCAGGGAATCACCCTGAGTCAAATGGTCAGGCAGAACAGATGAACCGGGTAGTACAACACCTGCTTTGGCATTATATTAACCAAGTCAGGATGACAGGGACGAGCAGTTACCTCTCGTCGCCAGCCTGTACAATAACGTTGTGCATAGTACTACGGGTATGACTCCCAACCAGCTACATCTTGGTTGGAAACCCAGAACTGCGCTTGACTTTCTGCTACCGGAAAGGCAACCCACTGCAGCCCCTGGCAGCATAGAGTATGCTATCAAGTATGAACAGATGCTGCAGAAGGCAGTGGAACATATTAAGAAGTCTCAAGATGCTATGATTGCATCTGAGAACAAACACAGACAACCTTCTAACTTTCAGGCAGGTGAGAGAGTCTGGGTGAGTTCATCTGAACTGGGTCAGGAGATAGGAATCTCAAGAAAACTGATGTCACAGTATTTCGGGCCCTGGGAGATCTTGGACATTGTAGGGGATCAACCAGATGGGCCTTCATACGTGATTCGTATTCCTGCACACCTACGCACTTACCCTTATTCCATGCTTCCAAGTTGGCACCTTTCGCTGCTACGGAGCAGTTCCCTTCAAGAAGATCAATGCTGCCCCCAACCATGGATGGCGAGGTGGACATCGACCAGATCGTGGAACACCGAGTGATGCCTGTTCCTCGATCATCAGGCAGAGGGCGCCCTCCTAAACCGAGAATGTAGTATCGTGTGAGCTTCATACATCACCTCGATCCCAAGGAAGATCGCTGGTTCACACGAGAGGAACTCATGAGAACAGCGCATCAAGTGATTGCAGGTTATGAAAGAGAACCGATCCCAAGGANATGAAAGAGAACCGATCCCAAGGAAGATCGCTGGTTCACACGAGAGGAACTCATGAGAACAGCGCATCAAGTGATTGCAGGTTATGAAAGAGAACGAAAAGGGAAGATGCCTGTAGAATAAGAGACTTCTCAGATGACTAACGAAGTAAAGGAGGGAATGCGAGGATCAGAGTCCTCGGTAGGCCTAAGGGGCCGTGTTTGCAGCATTGCCCGCCCTAAGTGAAGGCAGAGGTGCCCGCCCTAAGTGAAGGCGGGCCTGACATATCGTAGGAGGCCCTCGACTGTCAATTTCATATTTGGGGTCCAGGCAGTTGCGACGCGCCAGTTGGTTGAGAGAAACTCAGGCCGGGCCACAAAGACATTTCCACGGCCCTCCGGGCTTTTCCAAAGAATGCAGGCCCTGGGCGTGATTCGCAGCCTCATACAGAAAAAGTTGGGCGCCCCACCGAACGAGGCCCAGCAGCCCAGTAGCTGTTGTACACAGGCAGCCTCCTGGGGCCTTCCGGAAGGTTCTGGGCCCAGGCCAGTGCAGCAAGGCTGCGTAAGCAGGCCAACTCTTTCCATAAAGGAAAGAGCTCTCCCCTGGCATTGGCATTCGGTCACCGGCTGGCGGGAGCGCTGCTGGAGCGATTGCTCACAGGGTGGCTGCCGGCATTGGAGCAAGAGGTTGCGCATGTTGTCGGAGGGCACGGCGATCCGGCCCTCCCACGTGTATCAGGACTCTGCCTGATGTTGGCCTATGGGAGGTCAATGAGCGTTCCGGGATTAAGTTCCCTGGTACCCGGGCTGTACCGTGACGTGGACTGGCCCTGTTTGGTGCTCGCCTCGACAAAAGGTGCCCACAGGGCTTTCCATTGGTCCATGTAGGCTCGGCGCCCTGCTGTACAGCAGAGCACAACCAGCCTGTGGCCGTGGTAGCCGCCGGGTTCGCCCTAGGACGCGGAGGTGAAAAGACCGGTGTTGTCTTTTCTGCTGCGCGGCGATCGCGCCCTAGGCAAGTTATGGGTTAGGTGCACGAAACAGAAAGTCGTTGTCGGAAAGGAAAAGAGAAAAAGAAAAATAAAACGCCAAGATTTAAACCCGCTTTTGTATGGGGAAAACCCTGAGGCCGCAAGTCACTGAGATGCTATGATTTCCTGTCTATTGTTGTTATTGTTATAATTTTCCTATTCTTGGTTTCTCAACAATAGTTTTGTCACTTCGTAGGGCGGGTTGCCGATTCAGATTTCAGACTGCAACTGGTTTTATGGTGTGGGTCCTACCTGACCCCTCGTATACTGCCCGTACCAGACCTATTTGTCCGAATCGCGCGGACCCCGGTGGCCAGGATAAGAAGCAGATACAGTGCTAGACTTGTGCGTGAATGTGGGTCGCTGTTCAGGCAAGGGTGTTGCGCGGAGAAATTCTGGGACGCCACCCTTTCCTTTTCAGCGATTAATATYATTATTCTCATTATTATTATTGTTATTATTACTTTACCAGTCTTCAGGCACGGCCTTCCTTTTCCCGAGTTTCTGTCATATCATGGGAAGGCCAACGGTTCGGATTTTGATCAGTGGTCCTAGTTGGCCGGCCCCGTTTATTTGTTCTGAGAGTGAGCGCCGATTGAGCGCCGCACGGTTAGGTCCCAAAAGAGGGGCGGCCCGCGGCCGCATCGGTAGGAGGTTCGTCACCCCCTATAGGAGGTCATGAACCCCCTCCTTACCATCAGACACGGGTACCCGATGGTGGTAAGCCAGACTATGGGTTTTAAAGAAGGGCGAGCACCCACTAGTAACCCATTATGGGACCACTGTGTCTGGTCTGCGGGGACCGTTGGCGTCTCGTATTTCTTTTTCTTTCACAGAGTTGTTTTAGGAGTTATACGAATTTGAGTGCTGAAGTTTGAAAAGTACTCGAAGCCCTCGTTCAGAACACGGGGTTACGGCCTATAAAAGAGAGAAGAGTTTAGTTGTACACACGCTAGTCGCAGAGTATTTTCGCTGCACTAGCGCTGTGAGCCGGAGACGAGGGAAAGACCGGAGCTCCGGGGCCTGTAAGGGGGCTGTCTCTGCGCGAGTGCCTGGAGTTCTTGGCTATTTCGAGTGACTATGGCATTGCATGGGCCTGTAAGGGGGTTGTCTCTGCGCGAGTGCCTGGAGACTAAGTTCTTGGCTATTTCGAGTGACTATGGCATTGCATGGGTACAGGCCCGGGTACTGGTATCACCAGGCCCGTTGGAAGCCCGTGTCCGGGGAAGGACCCTGGATCACCGTCATACTCAACTATGACGGTGGAGATGAGCTGGTACTGAAGATCAACGTGGAGGGAGCAAGAGAAGGGGAAATGCGGACTAACCCGAAGCTGCAGAACGCGATTTCAGAGGCGAGGGACCGAGCGGAGAGACACTGTAGGCGGGACGGAGTGACAGCAAGGGTACGGATAACGGTGGCTTACCACGAAACTGAAACCTCGATGGACACAGTGGACCTAGAACAGGTCCACCAAGACAGAGACTCGGGAGGAGAAAGTGAGATGAGTGATGCGGATCGGGAAACGGATCTCAGGTCCTGGAACAGACCAGGTGAGATCTAGAGGCATCACCGAGCGACAGACCCAGTGGAAGTGGGACCTAAGGCCAGCTCTTGACAACTGACGCCGAGGGGCCGCGGGACGGGAGAGAAGAAAAATAGGGGGAAAGGACGTGTGTGAGAGAGCAGCGCCCAGAGAGGGTCAAAACATGCTATTATGAGAGACAAGTAGAGAGAGGGCAATGAGTTCGCGTGCGACAGGTGGCGTGTCCTGTGAGAGGGAGCGGTCAAAGTGTGCTGGTGAAACGCAGGGAGGGACGCGCTAGCCTGGGAGTTTGCTGTTGACATCAAGCGCTATCGCACTACTGTGACTCGTCCAGTCATCGTGCGAGGCATCGTTTTCTTGAGAGACTCTGCTGGCGAGGGTCGTTCTAGGATGGAAGCCGCTAAGCATGAAGCAAAAGGCTAACGCGTGCTAAGGCAGTTAACAGAGGAGGGTGAAGAGGGGAGAGCGAGACGAGTGAGCAGGTGGGAGGTGGTGATGTCAACTGGACTGCTGCGAGTGATGAGTTGGAGAGGTGACCGTGATGAATGATGCGCAAGAATGCGCGGGAGGTGCTCGGACTGCGTACGTGAGTTTTAGCTTCAATCGTTGTCCTTGCTCTAGCTCAAAACATTTCCGGACTGATGAGTCGTGGTTAGCTTCTGTGACTCGCCAGGATAACCAGCCTCTGTAGCTTCTCGAGTACTTATCAGTATAATCTGCCCTGTATCATGTCATACATATCCCCTGAGAAGATTGGTCTCGAAAGCGCTTCTTGTTCGCTCGCCAGGCAACTACGGTGCAAGCCTACGAGGGAAGTGAGTGTGGATGGGCTCAGTTCAGCGTGAGTAACGCAACTGGTTTGCGTGAGCTCCACCTAATATGGGTACATTCTGAGTGTCGGGAGACTGAGTCGGGTTTTTAAACGGAGCAGTCGTTTAAGTCTTCCCTGTTGACGTCAAATTTTCTTGGGTGCTGGGGCATGCGCGAGTTCCCTCCCTTGTTGCTATTTCAAAGTGGAGTGGGGAGGTGAGCCGGATTCGTGCTACGAGGGATCGTGGACAATTAAGTTTTGTCCTGAAGGACAAAAGTGATGAGCATGGGTTGTTGATTAGCGAGCTCGGTGATCGGTGTTGGCCTGATGAGATTTGACTGTTGATAGGCAAAAGAACGCGAGCTTGAACTTAACACACAAGAGTCAGTCACCTTTAATGGAGTAATGACGATGTGATTAAAAGGGACTAAACTGAGCGACAGTTAAGTATGCTTGGTTGTTGAAGAATCACGCCGCTTAAGGAAATGGTTAATTAACAACCAAGACCGATAGAATCTTAATGAAACACCGTTTTGTTGCTCTCCTATTTAATCTTGATAGTGTTGTTAGTAGGGTGAACGGATAGTGCACCGGAAAAGGTAGATAATTTTTGTGTTGCAAGGGACTGGTTTTCTTTTATTATTTTCGGTCTTGAACCTTTCTAAATTTCCTGCTTTGGCAAGAGTGTTTTCCTTCTTGGTCAGACACACGGCTCGGGAATTTGCCTTGTCTCGGCTTTGCCTGAGAGGCTTCTGAACTACTTCTCATAGCCGCTCGTACTGAGTTGGGCGTGTATCATGACATCCCTGTTAGTTTTCCTTATTTGTTGATGACCTGGTTTTGAGCCCTGATTAATGAACAAAAGGAAACTAGTATTGAGGAAGATAGCTTACCTACTGGTTAAGTACCTTTTCGACGGGGATCAGGTGTCTGCACTCTAATTTGGCTGGTTCAGGCATATAATGAACTATGGATAAATGTTCCCAGACATAGGTGCATCTGTGGGTTAGACCTCAGATCGTAAGTATGAACAGGACAAAGTCCTAATTGTGATGATTGGACAGAACCAGGCCATAGTTGTTTTCTTTCTTTCTTTTGGGAAAAGTAAAAGCAGAAGGTTTCGCAGCTGCAGTGTGAGTCTGGCGAGCAGTCATGTAAATTGTTGTATTTTCTTGGGCAATGGTACTCAAGGGATAATTGAGCGAGGCCGGTAGTTGGAAACCTTTGGGCGTGTCATTGAGGGTGGACTTGTGATTAGCTCGACATTAGGCAAAGTTCACAGATAACCCAGGCTTGGGTCTCACTCGTATTAATGACAAAAGTGTTGAGTAGGGTCTGAGAGGAAATTCACCGCTGCATTATTCGCGAGAAAGAGACTTCCGCTGGTATTGCATCTATATTCTTCCCCTATGCGTAATGGGCTGTATGGCGTCGTCTGAGTCCACCATACCAGAGTTGTCACTGATTAAAACCGGATCATGTGTTGAACGCGAGTCAACTGACCCCGTGCATCGTCCAAGTGAGGTAGCCTACCTGTGCAGTCATATGTGGGGGACGGAACAGGCCCTCGCCAAGAATGTCCCAAACCTTACTATCTGAAGACGAGCCTTCTGGCAGGGGAAGTAGTCTGTTTCAAGAGCGAACAGTTTTATGAGTCCTATTCAGCTCAATTGTCAGCTCAATTGTGTGATGTTCCTTCTTCCAACTCGACAGTCCATGTTAAACCTTTTGGCGGCACGTTACCGGCGGGGCCAGCTGCACTGAATCCGCTGCAAATAATGCAAACAATCTTGGACGGAGAAAGGAAGTATGTTAGTAGTATTCGGCGTGTGACCTGAGTTATGGCCTGCTCAAGGGCATATCCGAGAGGGGAAGCCTGGTGCTAGTGAGTTGGCGTGGCCCTAGGGTCGCCTGAGCTGACCCCAAACCCTGGACTGGAGGACTGAACCAAGGGGGCTGTGAGTAGAGGGGGCTTTTGCAAACCTGCTTCTGTACCCAGCGAACCGACGGGTAACCTCCACTTCATAAGGACGTTGACCAAGTCGAACCGGAGACTTAACGTTTTAAGAACTGTTACTGGAAACTTGAGGAAGGTAATTGAAAACGCCTGGTGAACATGAGAGTAAATAAAGAGTGAAGTACTAATGCTAGTGAATGATCAGGGATTCATTGGTTACCCCCTCGACATCTACAGATCAGACGGAAAACTACACAGTCCCTACTCGTACGATGAGACTGTTGGGAAAGGATCTGGTTAGCATCTAAGGAGAGCTTCAAGGTGTTTATTCCTCTCCTTGAGAACTCTGCCTGGAAAAGTTAACTAAAAGGCGATCCACGACTTTAGACACATAATGCTGTTTACAGTAAACGGTGTCGGGCATGCACAATAGTGTGCGGTGCTCAGTGCAGTTTGGTACTCAGCATAGTGGAGAGCGGATAAGGACTCGTTGTTATTGACTGTAAGCGGGCAGCATACAGTTCGGACCAGCATTTACCGAGTAATTAAGCAACGCACGGTCAACTGTTGATCAGCGTTCAACCTGCTATTAAGCAAAGCTTTTAATCCGACTCAGACAACTTTGGTTCGATCCAGACGACTTTCGTTCGACTCAGATAATTTCTACCCGACTCAGGCAAATTTCACTCAGATAATTTTTTTTCTACCAGATTCTAACTAGACTACGGCAACCTGAAGCAGACATGAACAACTCGAACCAGATCCAGGCTACATAAACTTGAGTTGGGCAAGCCTCAAAACAGACTCAGGCCGTTCAACGCAGGTTCAGGTAATTCAGTGCAGGACCAGGCAATCCAATGCAGGATTAGAGAGCTTGGCAAAGTTTCAACTCATTTATGCATGGATTCAGCGAACGCAGGCTCAACCAGCAGATAAGCCCAGACTCGGCTAAATCAGTGTGGACTCAGTAGACTTGGCATAGACCCTACAAGAATAATACAGAACGCATGTACAGCTACTTGTCCAATCTGTGTCTAGTTACCCGGATTCCGCAAGCAGCTTATGGTAGACATCAGGGTCTCTATGCACAGGGGTGAAAGGAGAGGTGTTCCGCAGGAAGATGGAGGGAGAGAGAAGACTGAGGGTGACCTGTACTCTGCATCAAGACAAAAGTGAGGGTTGGGAGGACAGAGTTATACATGGCCTTTGTTATTAGAAAAGACTCATGATGGAACTGGCCTTAGAGCGAGTGAAGAACCATACATTTATCGAGTATACCTTCTACATTCATGGGTCAGATGGGAGATTACACAGTACCTTCTCGTCGGTAGGATCTGTTGAGGAGGGGAGGAGAAAGGTTACTGAAAATTAGTAGAAAAGCTTAGCCATCAGCACCGAGAGAGACAAGTTCACCTCAGGCAGACTCAGACTGGAGAAAATAGGGAGGTTTCTATAAACAAATCACAACGGAGCACCTAGTATATCGACGGAACATAAACAACCACTGTATTAATTGGCATTCGAGCAGCTACAGTTCTCTCAACAGCAATCAGTAAACAGCAGCCAGTTAAGTAAGTTATAAACAGCACTTCAGGGCGGCAATCCTAGTGACAGCAGACAAACAGCAACCTGAGAACAACAATCTACCCAATAGCCTTCTCATATCTAGATCATCCATGTGTCAATCGTCTCGAGATGAGTGAACTGATGTAGTGATAATTCGGTGAGAATATGGAGAGCAGCAACTCGGTTAGAGTCTCCTGCTCGCTGTATCAAAGCACCGCAGAGACCTGGAGGGAGAGTGCAGTTGAGGAATACAATCAGCAGACCACTATGATGATGGAACATGCACTGGCCCTCGTGAGGAGTCGTACTAAAATCGAATACACATACAATTTGCATGACAAGAACGGCAGACTGTGTGCCACCATAACTTCAGTAAGCACTATTGAGGAAGCAAGGAGGACTGTTGGCAGCCATCGGTGAATGTTTTGTCTGAACGAGAACTTATCCGGAGATTCAGTAATCATCTAATCAGCAGTTAATCATCAGCAATCAGTTATTATTAGCAATCGGTTTCAGCAATCAGTTTTCAGCAATCAGTTTTTCAGCAATCAGTTTTTTTTAGCAATCAGTTTTCAGCAATCAGTTTCTTGCGGTCAGTTTGGCAGTCAGTTTTCAGGGATAGTCTGACCAGCTTGTACTGGCAAGAGTACTCATGAGCACAGTTCAGTCTACTCCGGTCAGTGAATCAGTGCTGGCCAGCCTCAACCGGATTTCATGCAAGGAGGCATTCCATTATCAATATGTTAGTGCCATTGGTTTCAGACAGGGAGATCTGTCAATTTTCATTGTCCAGACCAGTTTTGCTGATGGCACTATCCACGATCTGAGGCCTTACCTGAAGAAGGGCAAGGAGACTCATGAGCTTTTTGATGCAGTCTGGATTTCAGCCACTGAATACCTTGAGCAGAGAGAGAGAGAGCTCGATGAGAGTGGCACTACGCTGATCCGCAGCTTCGGGCCTATGCTCTATACTGATTATCCTAGGCCTCCAGTCCCTCCTCTTCTCACAGATGGCACGAGTTGGCTGGATGTGATTGGATTGGCAAAAAGATACATCTCCATGTGCCTCGGATGGTCTTGCTCAGAGCTTGCTGGCTACAGGTGGCTTTTTGTCACGAAGCCTAGGTCTCAGATTGTACGTGGGCGTGGGTCACGGCATCAGTGAGGACTCCTGAGAGGTGCTGACCATGCCTGTTCACATGTACTTTCTGAGATTATTATGAGTTCTCACTCTTCCCTCATTGAATTGCCCATGTCTTTGCTCAAGTGAGTCAGTCTTTCTGCATTATTCTTGCTTGATGATTGCCTTTGTGGATGTTTTGTCACAATTCTCAAAATCAGATCGACATAATTGATGCATGCATAGCACCCCATAATTTTATGATTATTATTTGCATAATTCTCTGCTGTTCCGAATCAAAATAAAAGATTCCTAAGACCGGGGACCGGCGAAGACCGCAATTGAAGGGTCTCGCTCGAAGCCGGACGCACACAACAGGAAGGGATTTGCATTATTTAATTTATTCTATTTATTGCAATCACTTACAAAAATCCTGCGTGACATCCTGTTGGCTTTCCGGTCGCCCGAAGTAGGCCCAACTGGAAAAGGTGCGACAACGTGCGTTCGTGTGTGGGAGCAGGGCGCTGCTGAGGGCAGCGCCATAGCCAGCCTCCATAGCGGGCTCGGCTTGGATACACAGTGAGGCGCAGGGGTGGTTCTCGGGTGCAAGAGAGGATAGGTTAGGGTGTTAAGTCAAGGAAGGGCGAAGGATGATGATGATGATGATGTGAGGGCACTTGCCTTGTATTGGCGATGGTCTGCATATGGGCGACACCTTCAAGTACTTCGGGTTGCTGCTGATGATAACAGTTGCATTGTCAATTAGTAGGCTTAGTAGCTGTGCTAGGAGTAGGTTGGGCGCTGAGCGCCAAGTGGGAATGTGAAGGGACTGGACTCTTGTGTTGATGAGGAGAGAGTATGCTCTCTGTGACTTTGGTTTTCAGTACTACGAACCTCCATTGGTGTATTATTGGTGCAATGCTGTTCTCTGGACACGGTGTGACTATCTGGCTTTCTATGTGATGGTGTAATCTGGAATTGTCATCTCCCTGTTGCTTATTTTCCTTGCAATTGGACATTCGGCCGGGAGACTATTTTTGGGACTTGCGATCTTGGTCTTCTTCCTCATTTCCATCTGCGTTTTGCCTCTCCCTCCCATCTCCTCATCCGTGGTATCTCCCGGTGTGCGTGATCAAGGTCCTTGTTCCGTCTATGTATGCGGTGCTGCTCTCTCTCTCATATGTGGTTTATGTTGGGGTGTCGCGTCAGTATCTAACGGGTCAGGTCATATTTTTGACTCTTCCGTTGCGCTACATTGTGCTATTTTCATATGTATCTGGATGTGCATTGCTTGTTGATGCTTTGCTGACACTACATTGTCGATTCGAGTCCTTTTCATCACTTTGCGGATCCCTGGCTCCCCATACATCGCTCAACTTAGCATCTATCTGTTGGTACCGGAGCCCCGCCCTTGAATCAGGACGACAACCTGACCTACGTGCGATTGGGGACAATCGATCGATTGGTTGATTGATTGATTGATCAGTCATGGTAGATCGATCGATCGATCAACTGATTGATTGATTGATTGATTATGAAACGGTTTTCACCTTTGCAGTAACAGATGCAGATCCCAGGGCTCAATCCCTAGACCTCACCTCACCCGTGTACAGTACCCCTGTGTGTTTTGAACCTGTGACCTGCGTTTTAGGAGTCAGTTGTTGTCTGTTGTGGGTCGGTGTAGTTGTCGGGTCTTGAACTGTAGGCATGTCAACTAGGGGTCATTGTTGTGTAGAGGCTGTAGCTGTAGCAATTCTGAAAGGTCAAGGTCGTAGTTGCTACAGTTCTGAAAGGTCAAAGTCGTAGCTGCTACAGTCCCGAAAAGCCAAGTCCGACTTTCGGAAGGTCCGGAAGTGGCCTTTCGAGTTGTTCTCACATTACTCACAGCAGACCAGAGGCAAGTCGACAAGTGGCAACTTCGCTTAGTCAGCGGTACCCAGTCCCAGTCTCACTTTGTACAGTCAGCAAGTACCATGAGGGACTGTGTGCAACATGGGAGATTGTTCGTCCATAGCCAGTAGTAGTAGAGCGGCCATAGCCGTTGTAGCTTAGAGAGAGGTCAGTGTGTGTGTGTGTGTGTGTGTGTGTGTGTGTGTGTGTGTGTGTGTGTGTGTTTTGTACTGAGTTTGTGTGCGTGGGATATCCAGGGATATCCAGAGTCGAGTGCGAGCAAATGGTTGTGTGAATACAATGTCGGACAGAGGATGTGTGAGCGCTCAGGCGCCATAGCCAGTTGGAAGCGAGTTTGTATCCAAACTGTGTTCTTGACTTGAATATCTCTGAGCATTGTGTGGGCGCACAGTGCCAGTGTGGATTGACATTTGTTTGCATGTATGAGAAGTGAAGAAGAAAGTGAGTCTGATTACATTGGTATCGAGCTGGTCACTGCTATTCCACGCGCCATAGCAACAGTGCGCCGAAGAAGAAGAGTCCGCCATAG
>BFEA01000046.1:2085037-2097910 GCA_003427395.1 Chara braunii
AGAGAGAGAGAGAGAGAGAGAGAGAGAGAGAGAGAGAGAGAGGGAGGAGGAGGAGGAGCGATACAAGATTGTTGTGCGGTCCAAGGAAGAAGGTGGCGGCCATAGCCGCCGAGCTCAAACACGGAGTAAGAAAGGAAGGAAGAAGATTGAGTGAGGAGGAGGGAGAGACCAAGGGGAGAGAGAAGCCATAGTTGAAGAAGAAGAAGGGAGAGACAGAGGAGGAAAGAGAAAGACATAGCCGGGGTGAAGGAGGAAGAAAGTGAGAAAGAAGGGAGGAGGGAGAAATTGAATATCGAAGGTTGGTGAGAAAGAAAGGGGTCGACAGCCATAGCCGAATTGAAGGTCGACCTGGGCGTTGACCTAGGGGTTGACCAACGTTGACCAAGACTTTGATCGAGAAGTTGACCAAGGGGTTGGCGGGCGTTGATTGGCAAGTTGACCAAGCGTTGACCAGTGTTGACTGAAGTTGTTGACCACGAAATTGACCAAGTTGGAGTTGGTATACTCTCGCCAAGCCTCATCCTCTCCCCTCACCCTATGGATGTGCACTCACCATATGGTACTTGTTGAGTCTGTCGATCTCCTCTTTCTGATGGTGTCTTACGACTGACTGACCCGGAGGACAAACCCTCCCAAGAACCGGTACAGACCGGCGGGCTGCTCAGTGTGGCATGGTAGGCCCTAAATCCGAGCTTTGGGCTGCACAACCAGCTGTGCAAGTGTTGAGCGGACTTGCTGATCGCGTCGTCCTATTTGCGACGTTAGACAATTCCTGAGGAGTTATGGGGGATCTCCTTAGATGCCTTCTGATCAACGTTGAAGTCATGTAGTGACATCTTAGTGATAGGTCTAGGCTAGAGATCCTAGTTGACAGGGTCCTGAACCGGAGTGAAAGCCAGCTCGGATTGACCGCAGGTGCAGGGCATCTGGGTCTGGTTTGTGAAGGACAGTGGTGGCGAAAGCTTTCGTCGGTTGTGGTAACCTGGCTGGATTGAAGGGAAAGGCTTTGTGGTCCTTAGACAATCAGTCGGTCAGTCAAGGGGGTAGGTCTAGGTGGTGAGGAGTGGGACACCTGACACCATGGACGACTACCCTATATACGGCTTGCACGTGGGGTTCTCCCTCTGGGGGACCCTCTGGCATCTCCTCTTTCCTCTAGGATTTTGGAATACCATGACGTGTAGGGTTGAGATGAGGGGCGGTACTCGGACCACTCCTTACACAAAGGAACAAGAGGAGGAGGCTGCAAAGATTCTGGCCGAGCAAAAGGCCAGGAAGGAGAAGAGGGAAGTTGTGAAGCAGACCAAAATGTTGGCCTTACTGGAGGAGCAAGCCGCCAAGAAGAAGTAGTTGGAAGAGGAGCTAGAAAAATTGAAGAGGGAAGAAGAGGCAAAGTTGAAGGCGGTGAAAGAAGAAAAGGAGGAGGAGGACATCCCATTAATCAGGAAGGTGATAAGAGAAAAAGGGGAGTCCTGTGGCACGAAGGAGGACCCATGGTTGGAAAAGAAGGTGTCTGAGTGGGTTGCAAACTTGTCCTTGGGTGAAAATGGAAAGGCGATGTTATATGTGTTGAGGGCTGAACAGGAAGCAGTGGTAAAAGAATGGGAGGCAAAAGAGGACCCCTTAAAACGCCAGACGCTTGAAGAAGAAAAGAAGCTAGAATGGAAGTTGCGTCTGACTAGGGAGAAAAAGAAGAGAATGGAGGAGACGAGTAAGGCTGCGAAGGAGTTGGAGGTGGTGAAGCAGCAAAGGGCGCAGATGGAGGTGCAACCGGATTGGCAAGGAAAGATGGAGGTAATGGCTAGGAATATCGAATTCTTGGCGAGGGCCCAATAAGAGCAGTATCAGTTTTCGAGGGACAGGATGTAGCCTTGCGATCCATACGATTGGGCTTTAGAGAGTTCGTCTGTGAGATGATGATGCACGTGGGCTCAGAAGTGAGAGCAATAATGGAGAGCACGGAACGATTTAGCACTGGCGCCATAGAGGGCGCTAAGCTAGCAGCTCCAAGGGAGGAGGAAGCACATCCCCGTAGGGACCCAGTCAAGGTCAAGTTCCTTGATCCCTACAGATGGAAGACGGGGGAGAACTTTGACAATTGGGAGGCGAACATCAATTGTATGTTCACCTCCAAAATATCATATCCGAGGAGCTAGTTTTAATTGCTTTCCATGCTCTCAAGGACGAAGCAGCAAGCTTCGCCAGATCGCTTGCCCACGCAGCTAAGTGCGATAATGACATGGTAGCCTACTCTGCGATCACACCCCTAAGCAAGTTTTTTGAATTGTTGCGTGAGAGATTTGTTGATGTTACTAGAGGGATTATAGCCTCCGATAAGCTTCAGACCGTCCACTCATGTCAGTGGAAGAGTGCAAGGGCACTCAAGGGAGTAATGGATGAATTGGTAGCTGTCCCTGGCCATGGAGTCACAGAGACTCAGTTGGTCCAATTATTTTATCATGCCATGCCTGAGTCCTTGCGGTGGCACTTGTTCGACAAGAGCAAGGAACCCACTATGACCTACGATACTTTGAAAAGGGAAGTAGTGGCTTTCGAGGCGCAGTCCATGCCACCTACCACCTTCTGGCACAAGGATCTGGACAAGGGCCAAAAATGGAAGGGTCGTACCATCTCTGGCCAAGTCAAGGCCTTGGATCACCTGATTCTGACTTTAGACGAACCATATGAACAGATAGAATGGGCCCAAGAGGAGGAGGGCAATAACGATAGTCAGAGGAGGACTTACGCTGCTGTCACGGCTGGAGGGAGGCCGCAAGGGAGAGGAGGCCGGGGCCAAGGCAGCCAGGCCTCCAGTGGTCGAGGACAGAGCGACCAGGGGGTTGGCGGCAGAGGAAACCGCCAAGTGGGAGGCAGGGGTCAAGGTCCCCCTCAAAACCACTCTCGTTTTACTCGGTCACCTCCTAGGAGGGGTGGATAGCACAAGGCAGGCCCTGAGAAGATTTGGGCCTAAGGCAGGCCCTGGGAAGATTTGGGCCTAGAGCAGACAGTATGGCAGCAAAGGATAAACCAGGATTAGTGCATTTATTGTGGTGATCCGAGGCATATTATTAAATACTGCCCTAAGTATAGAGAGGCCCGGTTTGCTGCACAGGTAGCAACCGCCGGTAGGAGTTGCAAATGCTCCTACCCCTAGATCATGTGGAGAAGAGTGCACGCACCACAAAGAAATTCCCAACCCACGTGTCTATGGCAGAGGTTGCTGGCCAGTGCCTAGATAGCTGTTTGGAAACTGCTTGTGTGAGAGTCTCTCTAGGCACTTCCCTCACAGGCCTGGCAGAGGAGCTAAAGGAGAGAATATCGGCCTGGGCCAAGACAACTAGTTTTAGTAGATGTAGAGGTCTTTATAGGCAGAGTAGGGGCCCTTATAGACAGTGGGCCCACTCGCAGCTATATTAGTAGGAAAGTGCTGCATAAGTCGAAGTTAAATTTGAAGGTCCAAAAGTTAGAAGACCCCATAGTCAGACAACTACACTATGCGAGTCGAGGATTATGTAGAGGGAGTTCAAGCGTACTTTCGCCTATAGAAGGATGGGAAGGTAGAGAGAGTTTTCTATTCCTTAACTCTCCTCGTAGAAGACTGTCTTCCCTTCGATATGGTCCTGGGAATGGACTATGGAGAGGCAGCAAGGGCCACACTCCAGTTGAGAGAGCACGAGTGTAGGCTCCCTAGTCCATCAAATTGCTCGCTTGTTTCATGTGCCGGGAGTAGACAACACCTTGGCACATTGATGTCTCAGTGCTCCTGCGTTTGCGCGATTGGTGAAGAAGCAATCTGGGAGTGGGATAGAGATTGTGCATCTACCTTGAAGAAGTTGAAGCGGGCCTTGATAGAGTACCCAATCCTCAAGGTAGCCGATCCATCATTACCTTTTGTTGTCACCACTGACGCAAGTCAGTATCGCATAGGTGTTGTCTTACAGCAAGATGATGGCAATGAGTATAGACCCATAGAGTTCATGTATGCTAGGATGCCTTCAGAGAAGGTAGCGACATCCACCTATGAGAGGGAACCTTACGCTCTCAGGCAAGCATTAGACCACTGGAAGCACTACTTGCTTGGGAGGCACTTCAAAGTCTATTCAGACCACGAGACGCTAAGGTGGTTAAAGACGCAGGCCAAGATGACACCTAAGCGTACTAGGTGGGCCGCAAAGATAGACCAGTTCGACTTTGAGCTCAAGCCAGTCAAAGGAAAGTATAATGTAGTCGCGGATGCTCTAAGCAAGAGAGCTGATTACCTTGGAGTGATAGTTCACTATCTGGATATAGGGTGAGACCTGCAACAAAAAGTTAAAGACACATATGCGCAGGACCCTATCTATAGTGATCTCCTCGAGAGAGTTAAGGAGTCTCCAGAGTCTGAGTCAGACTACCGCACTACGGATGGGTTACTATTCGAGAAAACTAACGTAGTTGACCGCTTGTGCGTTCCCAACAGTGAGGAGATCCGTAGCTTGATTTTAGGGGAATGCCATGATACAGAGGGACATTTTGGTTGGCAAAAGACATTGGCTAACCTCGTTCGCGTCTGGCATGAAGGCCGATTGCATAGAGTACGTACGCAGTTGCAAGGTGTGTCAGCGGAACAAGACCACTGCACGAGCCCCTCTTGGTCTTCTCAAACCACTACCTATTCCCGCAAGACCCGGAGATTCTGTATCTATTGACTTTATGGATGTTGGGGTCAGGAGTAGGCATGGCAAGAGCCAAGTCATGGTTATAGTTGACAGATTTAGTAAGTATGCAGTCTTTTTTCCTTTGCCCGCAGAGGCACGTACAAATTTAGTTATAGATAAGTTCTTTGATCATTGGGTCAACGAGCATGGTCTACCGCTGTCAATAGTTAGTGACAGAGATACCAGGTTCACTAGTCAGAACTGGCCGAGTTAATGAGAGTCTATGGCTCTAAGTTGTTGATGTCATCTGGCCGTCGTCTAGAGACTAACGATCAGACTGAGTAGATGAACAAAGTCTTGCAGCAAGTTCTCAAAATGTATATTAGACCTGACCAAGTTAACTGGATGAGATGCTTCCGAAGGTGGCCAGCGCATACAACAATAGCGTGCACTCAGCAACTTGTCGCACTCCCAACGAGTTACGCGGGAGTTCGCGATACAACATGAGAAAGAGATTGCTACGGTAGTTGAGAACCTCAGGAAAGCCCAACAGAGAATGATAGAGCGAGCCAACAAGCACCGTCGCCCATCACAGTTCCAAGTGGGCGACTTATTTTGGGTCAAGTCAAAAGAGTTTGCTCTCGAGGAAACATCTCACATAAGTTGTTGCCTGCATATTGAGGACCGTGGCTAGTCCTAATAGTAAAGGGCGGAGAGGATGGACTGTTCTACACAGTCGAGATTCCAACACACCTCCACTCCTACCCAGTTTTTCATGCGTCAAAGTTGTTGCCTTGTACCACAAGTCAACAGTTTCCATCACGGAGATCCATGATTCCTCCGGACATGAATGCAAGGTACGACATTGACGGCATCGAAGGTGAAGATGTCTTTTGAACAAGACGTAGAGGCAGTCCACAGAAACAGTATAAGGTCAGGTTCGCTTTTCAGGAACCAGAGGACGACTGCTTGTTTACACGAACAAAACTTCTTGAGACCGCTCCCAATGTAGTTCGAGCCTATGAGAGAGAGAAGAAAGATAAAGGTCCACCCTTGGACTGAACTATTCTCGGAGGACCTCGAATGTAGGCCGGCGGGAGTGAAACGGTTTTCACCTTCGCAGTGACAGATGTAGATCCCAGGGCTCGATCCCTAGACCTCTCCTCACCCCTGTACAGTACCCCTGTGTGTTTTGAACCTGTGACCTGCGTTTTACGAGTCTGTTATTGTCTGTCATAGGTCGGTGTAGTTGTCGGGTCTTAAACTGTACGTCTGTCGGCTAGGGGTTATTGTTGTGTTGAGGCCGTAGCTGTAGCAATTCCGAAAGGTCAAGGTCGTAGCTGCTACAGTCGTGAAAGGTCAAGGTCGTAGCTGCTACAGTCCCGAAAGGCCAAGTCCACAGACTTCTGGAAGGTCTGGAAGTGGCCACGTTACTCACAGCAAACCAGAGGCAAGTGGGCAAGTGGTGAGTCGAACTTCGCTTAGTCAGCGGTACCCAGTCCCAGTCTCACTTCGTACAGTCAGCAAGTACCATGAGGGACTGTGTGCATCATGGGCCCGGTGGAAAAGGGCAGACCAGCGACTTACAGAAGTATAAATCAAAAGGCAGCGTCCAGCCATTCATTCATTCCTGCGTGAGCCATGCGGAAGCACTGCCTAGGCGTCTTGTGCGAGGTGGTCTGCAGAAGCCCGAGGTTGAAGTGGCCTGAAGGGAGATAGTTCGTCCATAGCCAGTAATAGTGGAGCGACCATAGCCGTTGTAGCTTAGAGATAGAGTTCAGTGTGTGTGTGTGTGCTTTGTACTGAGTTTGTGTGCGTGGGATATCCAGGGAGATCCAGAGTTGAGTGCGTGCAAATGGTTGCGTGAATACAGTGTCGGACAGAGGATGTGTGAGCGCTTAGGCGCCACATGTATCCAAACTGTGTTCTCGACTTGAATATCTTTGAGCTTTGTGTGGGCGCACAACACCAGCGTGGATTGACATATGTTTGCATGTATGGAAAGTGAAGAAGAAAGCGAGTCTGATTACATTGGTATCGGAGCTGGTGCTCGCTGTTACATGCGCCATAGCAACAGTGCTCCAAAGAAGAAGAGTCCGCCGTAGCCGCTCCGCTGGAGGAAGGTGACGCGCACCTGGAAAAAGATATCAACAGAGAGATAGATAGATAGATAGATAGATAGATAGATAGATAGAGAGAGAGAGAGAGAGAGAGAGAGAGAGAGAGAGAGAGAGGGAGAGAGAGGAGCGATACAAGATTGTTGTGCAGTCCAAGGAAAAAGGTGGCGGCCATAGCCGTCGAGCTTGGACACATAGTAAGCGAGGAAGGAAGAAGATCGAGTAAGGAGGAGGGAGAGACCAAGGGGAGAGAGAAGCCATAGCTGAGGAAGAAGGGAGAGAAAGAGGAGGAAAGAGAAAGACATAGCCGGGGAGGAGGAGGAAGAAAGTGAGAAAGAAGGAAGGAGGGAGAAATTGAATATCGAAGGTTGGTGAGAAAGAAAGGGATCGACAGCCATAGCCGAGTTGAGGGTTGACCTGGGCGTTGATTGAGGGGTTGACCAACGTTGACCAAGACTTTGATCGAGAAGTTGACCAGGGAGTTGGCGGGCGTTGACGGGCGTTGACCAAGGCGTTGATTGGCGAGTTGACCGAGCGTTGACCAGTGTTGACTGAAGTTGTTGACCACGAAATTGACCAAGCTGGAGTTGGTATACTCTTGCCAAGCCTTCATCCAATCCCCTCACCCTATGGATGTGCACTCACCTTATGGTACTAGCTGAGTCTGTTCGTCTCTTCTTTCTGCGTCGAGTCTCTTATGTCCAGGTGATAGGAACTCCGTGTATGAGGTCGTAGAGCTGCGTTGACCAAACCCACACGAGCTAAGTAGGGCTATAGACGGTGTCTTACGACTGACTGACCCGGAGGACAAACCCTCCCAAGAACCGGTACAGACCGGCGGGCTACTAAGTGTGGCATGGTAGGCCCAAAATTCGAGCTTTGGGCTGCACAACCAGCTGTGTAAGTGTTGAGCGGACTTGCTGATCGCGTCATCCTATTTGCGACGTTAAACAATTCCTGAGGAGTTATGGGGGATCTCCTTAGATGCCTTCTGATCAACATTGAAGTCCTGTAGTGACATCTTAGTGATAGGTCTAGGCTAGAGACCCTAGTTGACAGGGTCCTGAACTGGAGTGAAAGCCAGGTGGGATTTACATCAGGTGCAGGGCATCTGGGTCTGGTTTGTGAAGGACAGTGGTGGCGAAAGCTTCCGTCGGCCGTGGTAACCTGGCTGAATCGAAGGGAAAGGCTTTGTGGTCCTTAGACAGTCACTCGGTCAGTCAAGGGGGTAGGTCTAAGTGGTGAGGAGTGGGACAGTTCTTGTCGTGCACTTGACACCATGGACGACTACCCTATGTACGGCGTGCTCGTGGGGTTCTCCCTCTGGGGGAGCCTCTGGTGTCTCCTCTTTCCGCTAGGATTCTGGAATACCATGACGTGTAGGGTTGAGACGAGGGGTGGTACTCGGACCACTCCTTACACGAAGGAACAGGAGGAGGAGGCTCCAAAGATTCTGGCCGAGCAAAGGCCAGGAAGGAGAAGAGGGAAGTTGTGAAGCAGACCAAAATGTTGGCCTTACTGGAGGAGCAAGCCGCCAAGAAGAAGAAGTTGGAAAAGGAGCTAGAAAAATTGAAGAGGGAAGAAGAGGCAAAGTTGAAGGCGGTGAAAGAAGAAAAGAAGAAGAAAAAGAGGAGGACATCCCCTTGATCAGGAAGGTGAGAAGAGAAAAAGGGAAGTTCAGTGGCGCGAAGGAGGAGGATGACCCATGGTCGGAAAAGGAGGTTTCTGAGTGGGTTGCAAACTTGTCCTTGGGTGAGGATGAAGAGGTGATGGTATATGTGCCGAGGGCTGAACAAGAAGAAGTAAAAGAATGGGAGGCAGAAGAGGACCCCTTAAAACGCCAGACGCTTGAAGAAGAAAAGAAGCTAGAATGGAAGTTTCGTTTGACTAGGGAGAAAAAGTAGAGAATGGAGGAGGCGAGTAAGGCAGCGAAGGAGTTGGAGGTGGTGAAGCAGCAAAGGGCGCAGATGGAGGCGTGCAGGTAATGGTTTGGAATATCGAATTCTTGGCGAGGGCCCAAGAAGAGCAGTATCAGTTTTCGAGGGACCAGGATGTAGCCTTGTGATCCATACGATTGGGCTTTAGAGAGTTCGTATGCAAGATGATGATGCGCGTAGGCTCATAAGTGAAAGCAAGAATGGAGAGCACAAAACGATTTTGGACGGGTGCCATAGAAGGCGCTAAGCTAGCAGCTCGAAGGGAGGAGGAAGCACGTCCACGTAGGGACCCAATCAAGGTCGAATTCCCTGATCCCTACAGTGGGAAGAAGGGGGAGGACATCAATTCGTATGTTCACCTACAAAAGATCATACTTGAGGACCAAAATTTTAATTGATCGCTTCCCCACGCAGCTAAGTGCGATAACGACATGGTAGCCTACTCTGCGATCACACCCCTAAGCGAGTTTTTAAAATTGTTGCGTGTGTGATGACCCGTCCATACATGGACTGAAACACACAACTGATTTTTGAGTTTTGCCCATAGACTGAATGCCCTGCTGAGTTTCCCGCTTGCTACTAAGTCTGTGTGTGCACGCTTGCTGGACTGCATGTATGTCTGTCTGCTGGATGGCTTGAGTGTGTGTGTGACCATGCTTGGGTGTGTGGGTGACCGTGCCCGTCTGAGTGCCGGTTGGCATGAGTACGTGTGTGGCCCGTCAAGGCACTTGCTCGTTCGTTGGGCCCTCAGGGCCGGTACTAACTTGTGATTGTGACATTGAGGGGTTGCAACAGGGAAAAACACTCAAGTAGCGGGTAGGCCGGTACCGCACCTGGAAGGGGTAGATGTGCAGGTACCGGAGGCCGAGAAGAAGAAGACAAAAGTGGCATTTTTAGAGACCCAGTAGTTGTAGGTTAGGTCTAGGCAGATATCAGTCCAACCAGTTTGGGTCTAGGGCCTGTACGGGCAATATCAGAGGCTGCAATGATGTTTCCTTCCGAAAGGGAGGAGGTACCGGTTGCTTGGGAGGCCGAGCGGCTTGGAAGTCACCGCCCAAGAGGCAAAGCAGGCCGCTATATCTTCTGGTCGGGCGGAGAGTCCGGCCTCTTTTTCGGTGTGCAAGTTTGGCGACACAGTGGTGGAACGCTGGTTGGAGCAGCGCTATGCTGGATCAGCGCTGCTGGGGAGGAAGGAGAAGGACATGAGGGAGGAAGAAGGAAGGAAGGGGGAGGAGCGCCAGGGGTACTTACTTGGCTATGGTGACAACCATCTTCATCACCTTGGTGGGCGCTGCAGCAGGGAGTCCCCAACTGGGGAGATCCACACCAGGAAGCGTCAAGGCAGGATTGGGCATGGCGGCCTGAGCTACAGCAGCCATAGCTGCTTTGGGTTGTCCTTTGGGCATCTGAGCAAGGCCTAGTAGTCCGCCATAGCCTCGGCCCATGGGAGGGAAGAGTGGGGAGGCTGCCATGGCTATGGTGGACCTCAAGTGATACCTGCAGTAGAAGAGGGACTCAGACATTGATTCTTGTATGAATAAGAGAAGGGGGAGATAAGGAGGAGGAGATTGTTGGGCGAAGAATAAGTTGTCATTGTCTTTGCTGGTGTACATCTTCTTCTTCTTCTTTTTCACTTCTTCTTCTCCTCCTAATCCTCTTTCTCTCCTCTCAAGTTCATTCATTTCTTTCTGCTATTGGATGGCATCGTACTTTTCGGTGGATGTGTATCTCGAAATTGGCCAGGGTCATAACATTGGTATCGGAGCGGATTCTACTTGCTGGTGAGAGTTGACTTTGCTGCCCTAACCCTANGTGGATGTGTATCTCGAAATTGGCCAGGGTCATAACATTGGTATCGGAGCGGATTCTACTTGCTGGTGAGAGTTGACTTTGCTGCCCTAACCCTAACCTAAGTGGTTGAGGGCAACACTTACTGTTAGAGTTGACTTTGCTGCCCTAACCCTAACCTAAGTGGGGCAGCGTGGCTAAGGGAAGCTGCCCCCACCTGGTTAGGTCATGTGGGGTCGACATAGAACCTAACCAGGTTGCTTGAGAGTGAGATTAGGGTGGCGAGACATTTCGAGGGGACTTCATGCGGCGATTTGAGAGAGGCGACAATGAGAGGCACTGGCACTCGGAATCTGATTCAAGGGAGACAATCGACATCTTAAGGGTTGCCCTCAAGTTGGCGAGCTTGAGGGTCAGCGGCCACTCAACATCTACGGACTGCAAGTTGCTACTTTGTTCTTCAGCATCGACGGGGGATCTGGCGTTGCACTCTGGTGTTGGAGTCGGACCCTCCTACGACACAAATCGGTTTGGCATTGACCTCTTGTCTTCTTGGTTGGGATATGGAGTTCATTCTTCTTGGATTAGGACACCCATTGCCGAGGGGATCTTGGCTGATACGTTTCACATGTCTTTTGGGATTGCACTGTCCCCACTCAATTCTCCATTGTTGCATTTAGTCACTCGTTGTCTGGTTTGCTGTACGGTCACGGAGCTGGTCAGACTGGACTCGAGAGGACCTCGTAAGCAGTCTGATCAGACTGGGTCGCTGCATCAGACCTCTCGTTTGAATTTGTTTGTTTTTCTTTGGTTTGCTGCTCTATACTTCCAAATGAAATGCCGTTGTCGGGATAGAAACCCCTGTGAGGGTTTCTACCCGAGTTTTTCAAGGTCAGACGCTGTCCGATTTTTGGATTGAGGAACTTGATGAGATTGACGTTGCCAAAGTTAGTCAGACCAACCCTATAATTGAGAAATCGAGAACCAGACGTCGTTGACGTGGGACGACATCGACATCCGTTTGAGACAGCGGAAGTCGGCACTGTCGTCCGCGGTTCTCGATGAGGTCATAGTAGTGGGCAGTCATGGAAAAACTAAAGTTAGGCCTAGTCTACCTAAAATAATGTAACAGCCGCGCGATTCAGGACGCTAAAAAGAGGTGTGCGCCGGGTATAAAGTCGCAACGCAGGGGGGATAGGAAGGAAAGTTTAATTCTAGGGCCGCGGGGCTTGACGCTGAGCCAAGGGGTTGATAGGCCGATGCCAAGGTCACGCGGCCAACTGAGCGTGCAGGGCTGTGAGTTGGCGGGGCCGACAAGGCCACAGACAGGCAGGCAGGCAGGGTTGGCAAGGCCATAGGCAGGCGGGGCCTGCACAGCCCCGACGGGATGAATAACTACTGGGCAAGCTCTTCTTATAGAAGAGCTGCTCCTACCTATACTGTGGTAGGAGCTAGCCCAGTAGGTTCGAGTACAGGAGTGTCACCCGGTGGACACCGGGATCGAATCTGAGAGGTAACATCCTAACGGGCTGGCTCCTTTTGGAGCAGCCCAAGGCCTGAGGGTGGGCGTGGCCGATTTTCGGCCGTGCGATCTTCGAGATCGCGTGGCTGAAATCAGCCGCACCGACATGGCATGGCCCTGTGTGAGGATGACTCGCACAAATCAAGAAATGACCCGAGTTTTTTTTTCTTTTTTGGGGAAAAAAAAGTAAAAAAAAAGACAAAGGGGGACAATTTACCTGCCCGCTTCTGGACGCATAAGCGCCCAAATACGGGCACTGTAGGGATAGCACCAGCGACAAGGTGAGTCGTTTCCTTTCTTCTTTTTTTTCTTTTTGTTCTTGTTGCTTGGTGCCACTAGGGTGAAACGGCACGACGGGGGGGTGGCCGTTGGAGAAGGAAAAAAAAACAATATAAAAGAAAAAAAAGAAAGAAAAAACTAAAACACTAGAATCTAGCGTGCCAGCTGGCGCGCGATGAAGTGACTGGGAACTCGAAAGTTCCCAGAAGTGTTGCAGGCGCCCGTTGGAAACGGGCAGCCACGTTTAGGTAGAAGTTGTGTTGTTGTTGTTTTTTTTTTTCTTATACCATGTTCGATATTTTTTTTGTTCTTTTTTTAGTTAGATTTTATTCGTGCACACCCGTTCGTTTGCGGACGAACGGGCTGTCTAGTTGGATTCGTACCGACTCTTCAAGGGGCTGAGCCCCGACTGCCCATCTGCGGATGGGCGAATGAATTTGCCGCCCATGAGCGACTACGTGTGGAGAGGCCGTAGGCGTCCAGGTACGGGCGAGGGGGCAAAGTGGAAAGGAAGCCCTGTTGGGCTTGACTCTAGTTCGACTCTGTGAAGTGAAGGGGCAGCCGTTCGTTCTGAACGACAAGCAGCCCCTGTA
>BFEA01000046.1:2107440-2124762 GCA_003427395.1 Chara braunii
GCGTCCGATTGGTCGAGCTGGTCGTTGACTTGTATAGGTGGTAGCCAAATTACTTGCAGATGGCATTCACACCAAGGGTAGAGAAGTAGTGAAGTCATTATTAAAACAATGGCGCTCTAACTCTGCTTGAGAGTCGGGGCGCTCATATTCCTTGTTAGCAGTCAGTATGGGGCGGAATGAAAAAAAAAAACTTGGGAACGCATCTCATCAAGACGAAAGTCGTGATAGCCCAAACGAGTGGTATGTATGATTGTACCGATTTCAGAAAATAAGTCAACTTACGTTGACCTTTGTCTTCTTTTGATGTTAGCTTTTGATTATCTTCGAAAGAAGGGACTAGGATTGATCGAGATTTTCTCACGCGTGGAATATTACGTCCTAGTCGATCGGCGTACGTTCTGATTCCTGGGAGATCAGCGCCCCAAGGACGACGTCCGGGTCCACTTTGGCGTTTAACCATGCGTACCTATGCTACAGCGAACGAGCAAACGCCCTCGGCCGACCTACCTCTGCAATTGCAAAATAAAAGCCTTCGCATATGGGTCGGTAGCTCGACGGGGATACGCCCCTAAGGGTGGTGACAGCCCCTTAGGGAAGGTAAGTTGTGCCCCGCGAAAACCTATCCTGTCGTAGGGGACCGCGGGATGTACAGCTGGCGCACTCGGCCGGAGCGGCGAAGGGTCGGCGCGGGTTGCCATGTCGTCCCCGAGTTGTCTCTAAAAAGTTGAAAGACTAAGCTTCCCCTGCGTGACGCGGCCGGGAGGGCCCTCGCTCGCGCGGGGACCGATGCGCTCGATAGGTGGCGCCGTTGCCGGGGATAACGACAAACTACCATTGTCCCTGGTGGAACGACACTCGGGAATGGAGCAAGTAAAAGATCTTGTCATAATGGTTGTCTAAGACAAAAGGTTAGTAATCTCTGGACCTCTACAACTGTAAGGAAGGAACCTTAATAGATACTTCCAAACTCCTAGACTGATTTCTTGGGTTTATGTTTTGGTCCCTAGATGGACGTCGCGACAACGACGACGATGGGAGGAATGACATTCAAGAACTGGCACGGGTCATCCGGCAGTCGCAGCGAGAGCCCTACCCTAAGATTGATGTTCCGTTGTTGGACGGGAATCATGCCTCTTCTTGGGCAGACAAGTTCGAGTAATTGGGATATAGCAACGAATGGACAGATGAGAAGATGCTTCGCACGGTTAAAAGGTACTGTGAGGTGGGGTACCGAGACGAGATCGATGAGCTGGTGCAGATATCTCGCGATTGGTCAGATATTAAGGCGCGGTTGTTGGAGAAGTACCAGCTTAGCGATCGGTTGCTCGGCCTGCAGGATTTGAGGGCGGAGGATCGTAAAAAGTTTGGTACTACCAAACAATTTTTATCGGAATTTGACTGTGTGGCTCGCCTTATCCCGGATTTGTCCGACAAAGATCGCTGCCTCATCTTCCTTGATAACTTCAACGACGTCGAACAGTCGAAATTGGTTGAAGGGATGCAAGGGAGGTATGACTGGACTAAGGTCCGGCAGAATGCGCTGGTGGGGAAGTTCGACGATATCCTCTACCGGCTGTTGAGGCAGCAAAAGGAGGAGCGGGAAAAGGTGAAGCTGGGATGGAATTTATAAAACTTTGACCTGCATGAGAGAAATGATGGAGGGCATGAAAGAGGAAAGGTTGAAGCTTGAAGTCATGTTGGCCAAAGAGAAAAATAGTAAGAGGAAGGGGAAAGAGCCGGCGGAAGAAGAAATCAATAGTGAGAGCGAGGAGGAAAAGGAGCCGCCTCGCAAGTTGACAAAGGCGGAAAGGAAGGTCTTGAATCAAATTCGAGGCGGACAGGGGACTTCCCGTAAATAGGGGAAGAACAGTGGACAAAATAATTAAGGAGGGAATGGCGGTGTTGGCGGTGGTTCGTCAGGACAAAGTTCCCAAGATCAAGGGCAGTTTCAGCCACAGGGTGGAAGAGGCCGCGGTCGAGGCCGTGGGAACGGACAGCGAAGTCGTTGGGCGTGGCAGCAGGAAGCCACATGTAACTATTGCGCAGAAAAGGGCCATATTATGCGGTTTTGCCAACTCCTTTCAAAAGATGAGAAGGAGGGAATAATCTTCACCACGATACGCGGTGAAGTCTTTGATTACGAAGGGAACCTGATCGACCCCAACATTGAAGGGGGTATGAGGAAGGAGGCGTTTTGCGGAATGGGTCGTCCGCTGCCGGCGACGTTCCGGATTGCTTCTCCCGAAGAAGCGCGGTTGGTCGGGGTTGAGGAGGCCATGGCGTCATTACATATTGACGACTCGTCGGCGGAACCAGGAGGGTTTAGGGAACGAGTGGTGGAACGAGCGCAAACCATCACGAGGCGGCTTGCCCGATGCCGGGACTCTATCATCCGACTTTGTGTGGACATGGAGGAGGTCTGGCCTGGATTGCCGAATGTCTTTCTCTTTGGCGAATGGGGTGATAAAAGGGAAGATGCGTCTGGGCAAGCAGGGACGTCTTCTCCAAGAGAAACATCGCGAACTGGGCCAATGGTAAGCACGATGCGACCTAGGCCTGTGCTAAAGAGAAGTGCTCCGACTGTAGCCATGCAGATTCGGATGCGGCGACGAAACGAGCAGCTTCAGAAGGAAAGAGAGCCTGAAAAGGCGGTGGAAGAAGAACCCATCCCCGTTAGTGAGAACGATGAGGATAACGAGGATGAGAAGTTGCGGGCCGAAGAGGAAGAACGGGCTCGTCGACGTGCGCTGGAAAGGGAGCCGCAGAAAGGGAAGGCCGAAGTAAGCGAGGAGGAGCCACGAAAGAAAAAGAACATTTACTCGATCCCCGTGGAGCAGGGGGTCGATATCGAGCGACTCGTTGATTAGATTCTGGAAAGTCAGCGCGACTTAGTCACGCTGAAGGAAATTTTGGCGGTATCGTCGAAGATCCGAGAAGAGTTTAAACAACGGATGACTCGCAAGAGAGTCATGACTGTTAAGCTCGGCGAAGGTATTCCGCCTGAGGCTAATTGGTCCCCGCCTGGGACGAAGATGGATTGGCGAAGTGTGTCAACCGGCCATATGAAGGTCCAGATCGGATTGCAAGAGTACTCGACACTTGTGGATGATGGAGCCGAGATGAATATCATTCATGAGCGCCATGCCATTGAAGCTGGGTTGAAGATCAACCGAGATGACTATGGGTTTCTGGTGGGCGCTAGCTGATCGACCCCATTCTGCGGGACAGCCAGTGGCATTCTCATCACGGTCGGAAAGGTCAAAGTCCGCTCTTATTTTTACGTGTTACCTAGGGTGGAACACGAGGTGCTTCAGGGAAGGGCGTTCCTATGTCGGTCGGAAAGCATCATCATTAACAAGAATGATGGAACCATGTTTGTAATCCTTTGTGATCCTGTCTGCGGTTATTACGAGGTGGTAAAGTGTGCAAACACTGGACCCTATTGTTCGCGGAACCGGCTGAAAACGGAATCGTATACATTCCCCGAGTCAGAAAAGTTGAGAAGGGAGAAGGAATCGCTAGGGGAGGAGCCGAATCCTCGTGAGTTCTCGCTGACCCTGCCTGATATTGGGCAGGCAATCGATTTCGTGTCGACACATGCGGCAATCGATCCGAATGTGGTGCAAGCCTTGACGGAGATCATCAAGGACACCGGAAGCGCAGGAACTATGCGCCTCGGAGGGGAATAAGGGAGAAGATCAGGAATTGCCCTCCACTCGACAGGGTCCTTTTTCAGAGGACGTAGGCTTGACACCGGCGCCAAACGTAAGTACAAGAAAGTAGGCGTGGAGGCGAAGCCGGTACCTGTTCTGATCACTCAGGAGGAGAAAGTCTATTATCGTGAGGAGCGGGAGTGGATCAGAGGAATGAAAGAGAGAGTTGAAAAGGGGCCATGTCGGTTAACTAAAGAAAGAGTGGAAAGTATGATCATTGGGGAGGAGGACCTCCTCACTGAGTACGAAAAGGGTATATCATCGATATGTTGAGGGAGGAACATCTCTCCTATGTGTTCGATGATGATGAGCGAGGAAGGCTGGATGTTGATAAAATTCCGATGATAAGAGTTCATATTGTACCACATGAGCCATGGAATGTGAGAGGGCCACATTATCCGAATCCGGAGGATCACCGTAAAGTGGTCGCGTATCTCGATGGAAAGATCTGGACAAAGGTTGCAGATTATTCTTACCGGCCATATGCATCATCGTGGTTCTGTTTCATCAAGCCGAATGGTACCTTACGGTGGATTCAGGACCTTCATAAGCTGAATTCGGTGACAGTGCGAGATGTAGGTGGGCTCCCACATGCAGACCTATTGTCGGAGTCTTGTGCAGGGAGGTCTATCATCACCCTCATTGATTTATATTCCCGGTATGATCAGTTTCCCATTTACACTGCGGGTCGGCCCAAGATGGCGATGCACAGTCCTCGTGGATTGATCCATATGTGTGTGGCGCCGCAGGGGTGGACGAATGCAGTTGCCATTGTTCGGAGATATATGACGAGGGTTATGCAGCCTTATTGTCCTGACATAACTTCACCGTATATTGACGATTTGGCTATTCTAGGATCTTGTACGAAGGACCTAACGGAGGTGTTGCCTGGCATTCGCCGCTTTGTTTGGGAGCATATCAATGATGTGGTGAAAGTTCTTAAGAGGTCTCACAGCTAGTGGGATTAAGTCTCGACATTGTATGAAGAGAGCAGTGATTTTGGGGTTCCTTTGCGACGAGAAAGGTCGCCGGTTGGATGCGAAGAAGACTAATAAAATCTTGGAATGACCGACCCCTTTCAAGTCGATCACAGATGTGCGAAGTTTCCTTGGAACCTGTGGATTTTGGCGCATCTTCATCCGCAGGTTTGCCGCCAGAGTGGAGCACTGGCGAAAGCTTGTACGCAAAGGCCAGAAGTGGGAATGGGTTCCGAGGCAGCAAGCAGCCGTAGAGGACATAAAGACTGAGTTTCGTGAGGGCGGATTGATCCTTAGAGTTCCTTTCTTCGTCGATGACGAAAAGCGTCCTCTTGTTATTGAGACTGATGCGGGGCCTACAGCCCTAGGAGGAGGGGTCTTAATTCAAAAGGATGCTGAGGGGCAAGAAATACCTCTCAGATTTGAGAGTAGGACTTTGAATGTTGCTGAGAGGAACTATTCCCAGTTCAAGAAGGAAACTTTGGTCGGGCTTTACTGTTTTCGTATTTTTCGGAATTATGTGTTTGGTAGACGCTTCATCCTGTGGGTGGATCCGACCGCATTGGCTCAATCTTTAAGGAATTATTCACCTGTTGATCCCACCATTGCACGATGGTTGACTTATATTTGGGTGTTTGACTTCAAGATTGAGCGGATTTCGGGGAGTCAGAATCGTGCTGATGGGCTGAGTCGGGTTGAATGGGATCCAGAGGCGGATCAGGCAGAAGAATCAGTTTCGGTTGATGCCTTTCTGAAGGAGGAGGAGTCACGATTGAGTATTAACGCTCTTGCCTACTTGACTGATGCAGCCACTCGGCATAGGAAATCGATATGGAATGCTCTAGCCTTTCACGAGGTACGTCCAGAACTCGTGGTGGAGGAACCTTTCATCGAAGAGGATCGATGGGGCGAGCAGACCGCAGAGGAAATGATGAGGCTGGCTTTGATCGATGACATCGACCTTATGCTTGATCCGCTAACGATTGAACAGGGCCATACGCAGGCTGATGACGCTTTCTAGACCGTTGGAAGGATGCCATATATCATGAACTTGTTGGTTCATGAGGATCGCTTGAGGTTAATGAATGCGGAGGAAGGAGGCAGTGAGGTTAAAGAAGCGTTTAAGGAAAAGGAGTACGAAGGGGAGTATAAAAAGATAGACATGTGGTTGAATGGGGAATTGGACGAAAGTGAGGTTGATCCGGTTGTGCGGGAGACAAGCAAAAGATTCGTTGTTCGTGACGGTCATCTCTTTAAGAAGGCTGCTGATGGTGTCCCAAAGAGGGTGGTATGCGGAATCTCTCGACAGTTGGATGTGATCGCTGCCTTGCATGATGGGGTAGTTGGCGGGCACAGGTCTGCGCGGGTAACCCTGAACAAGATCCAACGTCTTTATTTCTGGGAAGGGATGAGCAAGATGGTGATTGACTTTTGTAAATCTTGTTTCCCTTGCCAACAGAGGTCTAACATCCGCTACCTCGAGCCCCTAAATCCACGTTATGTGGCAGAACCGGGTGCGGTGGTGCATTTGGATCTTTTGGTAATGGGTACAGGTATATCTTCGATGCTAGGGACAATTTGACTGGGTTCGTTGATGGTCGTGCCATTCGCGAACGTACTGACCGTCTTGGCAGAGTGCATTGAGGAATATTACCTCCGCTATCCATTTATTCAAGAGATTGTTATGGATCGAGGAGGCGAGTTTCGAGCAAAGGAGGTGCAAACCCTTTAGAGAGACTTGGGTTGAGTTTCAGTTATACGACGAGAGCGCATCCCCAGGCCAATGCACCCGTGGAACGAGGACATGCCACCTTATCTAACTTGTTGGCCACATGGTGCAAAGGGGAGCCATCAAGATGGCCGATTTATTTGAGGCCAGCCTTTTTCGTTGAGAATGTTACCATCAAGCGAATAACCGGGTACGCTCCCGTCACATTATGGTTTGGACGGCATGCGACTTTTCCAATTGAGAGTTTCCTGACCACTTGGCAGAAACAAGACGTGGAAACGAAACTCTCAACAGAAGAGCTGTTGGAATTGAGGGCAAGACAGGTCATGGTAACCGAAGAGCGGATTGAAGACGCGGCTGTCTCTACTTCTGAAAGTAGGCAGGCCGACAAGGAAAGATGGGACAAGAGGCCACGTGTACGAAAAGAGGCGTTGGATGTGGGAGACATCGGCTTGTTGTATGATATGTCGTTAGAAAAACAGTGGTCCAGAAAACTAGACAGTCGGTGGCTAGGACCATATCGGATCACTAGGAAAACAGAGCATGGGGCGTATGAAATAGAGGAGTTGGATGGATCTCGAAGTAGGAATTGGGTATCAGGTGCACATCTACGGAAGTTCATTCCGAGAGTTTAACGAAAACTTTTGGTAAAAAGAAAAAGGAGAGAAGATAATTGGTGGCATCAATTTTGGTAACTTTCTTGCTTTTGTATTGTGGTCCAGTTGGTTCTGACTTTTGTCTTAGGCCAGCCAAGGGAAATATAAACTACTGGTAAAAGTAGTGAGATTGAAAGGTTATCGATGGGATTGTGACCCCTGTTGTTTTGTAATAATGGATTTGTGCCTTACTGCCACAGACAATTGTAAAATGACAATGATATTTTTCTCACAACTATCTCTTTGCATAAGAGGTATTGAATACTGATTGTAAAATAAAAGAGTGATACCAAAGGACTTTGTGAGATTTTTATCATGATTGGATGTTCATTGCAAGAAGAGTATTGTGGAGCTGATGGATACTTATATTATTAAAGTATTTGTCACATATGTGAATGACTGAAAAAAACCTGGAATTCTTATGGGACTCCGTGTATGTGGTTATAAATGAGAGATTTATGTGAGTGCATGTCTAAGGAGATGATGTGTACTTGAATCATATGCCTGGCTGGATTAACACATGTTATTCGGCGGACATGTGATTCAATTGCTTGTCATGCGCTACGACTTGGTATTGTTTCGATTGTCATGCAATGAGGAATCCTAATGTTGTGAGCCCTGTAGACGGTAGTGAGGCCTGCGTCGGAACTTTGTTCCTGGTCCATAGCGGGATGTTGTCGTCTTCCCTTTCGAGGAGAGTGACTACACTATCGTTGAAAAGGAGGAAGGTGGTAATATGTTTGTTGGAACCTTGCTTGTGAGGGTGGCGATTACCGCTCGCCATGAGGGAAAGATTGATCACCTTTTCATTTGTGGTGAATGGGGTCGCCCCGACTTTATGGCCGGGTCTGATCATCTTGGGTCATAAGGGAGGGGTAGTTCAACCTTGCGGGTACGGTACTAACAGATGCATGACACTGGAATCGGACGGAAAGTGGTGAGGCTCGAGTCTAAAGCGGGGCTTGACGTCGAGATGTTATCCTCTATGGATTACACCACTCCTCGACGCATTCACAAAACATGCAGGAGATAAATCGTGCATGACAATTAAGTTGGAGTGGGAATTAGCCGGACTGGACAAGGACTTTTGAAAAGGGTGATTTCTCTCTGGGATGGTGCCGGCACATGTTGTAGTATAGTGTGAGTACCCTTGTTTTTCGTGGGGAGCCCGGGTTAAAACTCGTGGCAGTGAGAGACATGCTGAGGTGTTAGAAATGCACCCCCACGAACATGAGAGGCCCATGTTAAATCCTTGGCAGTGTGTGCTGTATGACGAAAGGCCCGCAGGGGGTTAAGCCTGACGAGACCTAGACAGGGGGTTATGGCCTGAAGAGAGTCCCATCAGGGGGATAAGCCTGACCCATCTACGAGAGACAAAAGGAAAGACGAGTGGCCGCCAGTAGGATGATGCTGGGATCATTCTTCTAAAAGGTTCTTTTAACTCCTCAGGCTGGGTAACGCCGGCGGTGGATTCCAGATTCCGGGGAAAGGCCTGTCGGAGGTTATTTCTGACCCCATTCCAACTCGCGACTGAATGAAAGTGCTTTGGAAGGAAGATTCGAAACCCCTGTGACAGAAACCCCTGTGAGGGCGGGAAAGGCTGTCGGGACAGAAACCCCTGTGAGGGTTTCTACCCGAGTTTTTCGAGGTCAGACGCTGTCTGATTTTAGGATTGAGGAACTTGATGAGATTGACGTTGCCAAAGCTAGTCAGACCAACCCTATAATTGAGAAATCGAGAACCTGACGTCGTCGACGTGAGACGTCGTTGACGTGGGACGACATCGACATCCGTTTGAGACAGCGAAAGTCGGCACTGTCGTCCGCGGTTCTCGACGAGGCCGTAGTAGTGGGCAGTCATGGAAAAACTAAAGTTAGGCCTAGTCTACCTAAAATAATGTAACAGCCACGCGATTCAGGACCTAAGTAGGCTAAAAAGAGGTGTGCACCGGGTATAAAGCCGCAATGCAGGGGGGATAGGAAGGAGAGTGTAATTCTAGGGCCGCGGGGCTTGACGTCGAGCCAGGGGGTTGATAGGCCGATGCCAAGGTCACGCGACCAACTGAGCGTGCAGGGTCGTGAGTTGGCGGGGCCGGCAGGGCCACAAACAGGCAGGCAGGCAGGGTTGGGAAGGCCATAGGCAGGCGGGGCCTGCACAGCCCCGACGCGATGAGTTACTATTGGGCAAGCTCTTCTTATAGAAGAGCTTCTCCTACCTATACTGTGGTAGGAGCTAGCCCAGTAGGTTGGAGTACAGAAGTGTCACCCGGTGGACACCGGGATCGAATCTGAGAGGTAACATCCTACCGGGCTGGCTCCTTTTGGAGCAGCCCAAGGCCTGAGGGTGGGCGTGGCCGATTTTCGGCCGGCGATCTTCGAGATCGCGTGGCTGAAATCAGCCGCGCCGACATGGCATGGCCCTGTGCGAGGATGACTCGCACAAATCAAGAAATGACCCGAGTTTTTTTTTCTTTTTTGGGGAAAAAAAAGTAAAAAAAAAGACAAAGGGGGACAATTTACCTGCCCGCTTCTGGACGCATAAGCGCCCAAATACGGGCACTGTAGGGATAGCACCAGCGACAAGGTGAGTCGTTTCCTTTCTTCTTTTTTTTCTTTTTGTTCTTGTTGCTTGGTGCCACTAGGGTGAAACGGCACGACGGGGGGGTGGCCGTTGGAGAAGGAAAAAAAAACAATATAAAAGAAAAAAAAGAAAGAAAAAACTAAAACACTAGAATCTAGCGTGCCAGCTGGCGCGCGATGAAGTGACTGGGAACTCGAAAGTTCCCAGAAGTGTTGCAGGCGCCCGTTGGAAACGGGCAGCCACGTTTAGGTAGAAGTTGTGTTGTTGTTGTTTTTTTTTTTCTTATACCATGTTCGATATTTTTTTTGTTCTTTTTTTAGTTAGATTTTATTCGTGCACACCCGTTCGTTTGCGGACGAACGGGCTGTCTAGTTGGATTCGTACCGACTCTTCAAGGGGCTGAGCCCCGACTGCCCATCTGCGGATGGGCGAATGAATTTGCCGCCCATGAGCGACTACGTGTGGAGAGGCCGTAGGCGTCCAGGTACGGGCGAGGGGGCAAAGTGGAAAGGAAGCCCTGTTGGGCTTGACTCTAGTTCGACTCTGTGAAGTGAAGGGGCAGCCGTTCGTTCTGAACGACAAGCAGCCCCTGTATAAAAACAAACGAGGGGGTAAGAAAAAAAAAAAAAGAAGGGAAAGGAGAAGAAGAAGAAGCTGGGAAAAAAAAAACAAAAACGGCCGCGGATTTAACCGCGGCCTCAGTCCAGATGCAGGTCTAGAAGCATCTGGACTTTGATAAAACAGCAGACTGTTGGATTCAACAGTCTGCTTAAAAAGGCTTTGTACAGCCCTTGGTAAGCTGCGTCAGGCCGCGGGTGAGAGCCAGATGCATTACCAAAGGTCTGAACGTAGTTTCTTTAGGGGAACAACTGGCTTTTTGGCCCTTGATCGCGTTTTAGATCAAGGGCCAGGCCTCATGCCGAGTTCTGACTATGGGCAAAGCAGCTGCCCACATGCTCTCGGCTGGCTATTAAAGCCAGCATTCCACCTAGCAGCCTCACAAGTTGTGGCAGTGCTGCTGAGGCATTCACTTGAGTGAATGCTGGCTGGCTGCTGCTGTGGGGCGGTGCTGCTGGTGGAGGTCTGCAGTGAGTGAGGAGAGAGTTGAGGAGGAGACTGCTGAGGGGGAGGGCCATAGCTGTGAAGCACAGCCATAGCCACCATCTCAGTGGTGGAGGGGAAATGCTGCACGGTCTGCGCGGCGGCTGGAGTTTCTGAGGTATAGGGGAAGTATTGCCTACACAGCGCGGCGGCGACAGATTTCTGGCAAGCGGTGCAGGGAAAAATCTGCCCGTTTTGCACGACGGCGGCAGATTTTTGGCAAGCTGCGCAGGGAAAACTCTGCCCGTTTTGCACCGTGGCGGCAGGTTTTCGGTAAACGGTACAGGGGAGGTGGTGCCCGTTTGGTGCGTCAGCAGCAGTAGGTTTTTGGCGACGGTGCGGAGGCGCTGCGCATTTTGTTTTGCGACGGCAGCGGTGCATTTTGGTAGTGGCGCGAAAGCGCTACCCGTTTTACAGCGACAACTACTTTTGAAGTACGGGGGAGGTACTGGCCGTGCGGTGCAGCATCAGACAACTATTTTTGATGAGGTGATGCGGAGACGCTGCCGCGCCGACACTGAGATTTTGGTAGTGACGCAGTGGTGCTGCCGAACTCTTGCGGTGGCGGCAATGCGTTCTAAGTGGTGACGCGGATGCGCTGCCCATTTTGACTTGACTGTGAGGGACATTTTGTGACGGCGTGCTCGAGTATTGACGGCAACGGCGTGGTGGTGCGGTTTCGTGACGGNTTTTTTTTTTTTTTTTTTTTTTTTTTTTTTTTTTCTTGTTGCTTGGTGCCACTAGGGTGAAACGGCACGACGGGGGGGTGGCCGTTGGAGAAGGAAAAAAAAAAACAATATAAAAGAAAAAAAAGAAAGAAAAAACTAAAACACTAGAATCTAGCGCGCCAGCTGACGCGCGATGAAGTGACTGGGAACTCGGAAGTTCCCAGTAGTGCTGCAGGCGCCCGTCGGAAACGGGCAGCCACGTTTAGGTAGAAGTTGTATTGTTTTTTTTTTTTTTTTCGTAGATTTCGTTCGAGAATTTTTTTGTGCTTCTTTTTTTAGTTAGATTTTATTCGTGCACACCCGTTCGTTTGCGGACGAACGGGTTGTCTAGTCAGATTCGTACCGACTATTCAAGGGGCTGAGCCCCGACTGCCCATCTGCGGATGGGCGAATGAATTTGCCGCCCATGGGCGGCTATGTGCGGAGAGAGAGAGAGAGAGAGGGAGAGAAAAGCCCATTACCTGCGCCCGTTGGTTGAGCAACGGGCTGCAGACCGCCGCCTGCACCTGGCGCCGTAGGCGTCCAGGTACGGGCGAGAGGGCAAAGTGGAAAGGAAGCCTTGTTGGGCTTGACTCTAGTTCGACTCTGTGAAGTGAAGGGGCAGCCGTTCGTTCTGAACGACAAGCAGCCCCTGTACAAAAAAAAACGAGGGGGTAAGAAAAGAAAAAAAAAGGAAAGGAGAAGAAGAAGCTGGAAAAAAAAAAAAAAAGGTCGCGGATTTAACCGCGGCCTCAGTCCAGATGCAGGGAAAACTCTGCCTGTTTTGCACGGTGACGGCAGGTTTTCGATAAACGGTACAGGGGAGGTGTTGCATGCTTGGTGCGGCAGCGGCAGTAGGTTTTTGGGGATGGTGCGGAGGCGCTGCGCATTTTGTTTTGCGACGGCAGCGGTGCATTTTGGTTGTGGCGCGAAAGCGCTACCCGTTTTACAGCGACAACTACTTTTGAAGAAGTACGGGGGAGGTAAAGGTCGTGCGGTGCGGCATCAACCAACTATTTTTGATGAGGTGATGTAGAGACGCTGCCGCGCCGACGCTGAGATTTTGGGAGTGACGCAGTGGTGCTGCCGAACTCTTGCGGTGGCGGCAATGCGTTCTAAGTGGTGACGCGGATGCGCTGCCCATTTTGACTTGACTGTGAGGGACATTTTGTGACGGCGTGCTCGAGTATTGACGGCAACGGCGTGGTGGTGCGGTTTCGTGACGGTGTGCTCGAGTATTGACGGCAACGGCGAGGTGGTGCGGTTGGTGTGACGGCGACACCGAGACGCCGTCGGATTGTTGGGAGGCGATTGTGTGAAAGGAGGGTATTGTGACGAGCGACCATCTCTGGGAGTGGTGTGGATCGCTTTGTTGACGGCTATTGTGACGCTTGTCTCGTCTGGAGCGTGATCTTACGCGGTTTTCTTGAGTGAGCCGCGTTCATCTCAACTTCACTCGAGGTCAGTTGGGTGACTTAAATTTCCCTTCACACCTGTGTGAACCCACACTTGCTCGACCCTGTTCTTTGAATGTTCACTGAAGAGGTAGAGGAAGTTGTGTTTTGTTTGCACGCGTGAATGGAAGTCTGACTTGAGAATGGGTTTGCATTGTTTTCCTTTGAACTTCTTGTTTGATCTGGTGTGCAGGCAAGTAGAAGGATGCTTGAATGAACATGTCAGCGAAAGTGAATGGGATGATGATTGTTTTCTATTTTTTGCTTGCATGCATGTTGAAAGGATGAGAAGACAGCAGACGACGAGGAACCGAGCGATCACATAAAGGAGAAGAAGTGTATTGGAGGTAGATTTTTCTCGAGGTTGCCCATTCTTTCCCGAATGTCCCTCTCTATGTATGCCTGTCTATCTGAATGTTTTTTCTTCTCTCTGATCTCCTTCTTCGTCTAGGTTCGCCCTTGACGTCAGGCGATAAGGGCTGACCGTCTGCTGTGGTAAGTGCATTTCCATTCCCTAGGAGGCATCTGAGGCGGGGGTTCGTTGCCTTAGCGGCCGACCCTGTTAACATCTCGGAGTGGACCGCTTAGGCGGGGGGATACCATGCTGTCGTGGTGGAGCCAGCCCGACTTCTGAGATCCGAGGTTCGCTCGGGCGAGGACGAGGGGTACCCCAGACCACCTCCTAGGGGATGGATGTGTGCTATTCACGGGAGGTGTCAAGTTCTTGGCGGCTCACGTTAAGAAGGACCGCTATAGTTTACCCTTCTAGTGGTCGTCTTAGGAGCCACAGACTAATGGGGAATTGGCTCCATAAGAAGCCCAGTTCGTGTGTTCACTAGCTATGGACGGAGTGCGACTAGGCACTGCCTTCGCGGACAGGTTTGCGCCATAAGAAGTGCAAGCCTAGGGCAATCAGGCTAGTTGACAAAAGGACGCGATTGGGGCATTGCCTTGAATATATTCATGTCGAAGGTTGGCACTTCATCATTCGCGGAACAGAAAGAGTAATTATCGCCCAGGAGGACAAAGTGACCAACAAAGTTTGAAAGTGGGTCCCTGACCTTAACGGGGCATCGCGCGTCCGATTGGTCGAGCTGGTCGTTGACTTGTATAGGTGGTAGCCAAATTACTTGCAGATGGCATTCACACCAAGGGTAGAGAAGTAGTGAAGTCATCATTAAAACAATGGCGCTCTAACTCTGCTTGAGAGTCGGGGCGCTCATATTCCTTGTTAGCAGTCTAGGCACTTGTTTGGGCGGTACCTACTAGCCATTTTTGTATCTTCCTTGCTTGGCCCATGGTTCTTTAGACTTTTCTCATGCCGAATTCGGGTGGCCCTCTCGGCCATATGCTACGTTCTCTCATGCTCGCGTCAAGGTACTATTTTCTTTGGCGTCGTTGGCGTCTTCTTTTCTTGTGGTGCCTAGCCTCTGGGTATTATTTTCCTGGAGGTCCTCCTTCAAGAAGGGGGGCTGCCTTTGCTAATTTCTCGCAGCATTTTGTCGGCCACGACTTCATTGGTCTATTTATGGTCCTAGGGCTCTGGCGATCTCGAGTCTCCTCTTTGATCCTAGGCGCTGACAATCCTGCCTTAGACCTTCATCCTTTCTGTCTCTCTTGCCTCCTCATTCCAGATTCACTTGTCATGCACATCTTAGCCATATATCATGTCTCAAGGGTCGGGACTTGTTTCGGGACCGACAAGTGTCAACACCGGCCCAAGTATAGAACATGCCCCGATACACGTACTCTAAGATCATGCCCGCCAATCTCTTAGATCGTTGCAGTGGAAGATCCTAGATTGTTGCAGTGGCAGATCCTGCACCAATGCCTCCCCACGCTGGATTGGCTGGTGTCCAAAACTAACTCGGAACTTGTTATCCCCCTCTGTTCCTACTGTGGCAGAGCCTCGCCCCCAGCCCAAGCAACGCTTGAACATTGCATCTTGGCGGCCCAATGGTTGCCCATATTTGGCGCTGGTGGGATGCAGCCTTCCACTCCCTCACTATCCCTTGGGATATAGGCCTACTGTTGCTGGGCAGGAACGATCACATCCTAAAACATCGGCCTGCGTTTGCAGTCAACCTGTTCTCATACACAAGACCTCATATGCTAATGGTGGCTTGGCGTGCAAGGTGCTCCTTCAAAAGGCAAGACCACCAGTTCGAACTGCATAAGGCCCAACAAGCATTGGAGGAGGTGATCGTAGACCAAACACACGAAGCCTGGAAGGCCACGAACCATTGTGTGGTAGTGGATGGCGCCGCGTCGCGATTGCGTGTCAACACTCATCAGACTTTGCGCCGCGTCGCAATTGCGCCGGACTGCGCAGTAGGAGACAAAATCCCCCGTTTGCTGTTGGACTTTGCGCCACGAAGTTGTGTGGTAGTGGATGGCGCCGCGTCGCAATTGCGTCGCGAGTGTTGACACGACTTGCGGAGGATTTGCGGTGTAAGGAGATTACCCGCGAGTGTGGTTGCGCGCCAATTTTTTGGTACCGGCTAACACTGACCCGGTTTAAAGCGCAGTCGTAGCTCCGACGATGTTCTTCGATGGGTCGGGAAAGGTATTTATCAAATTCCCCCGTTTGCTGCTGGACTTTGCGCCGCGAAGTTGTGTGGTAGTGGATGGCGCTGCGTCGCAATTGCGTCGCGAGTGTTGATACGACTTGCGGAGGATTTGCGGTGTAAGGAGATTACCCGCGAGTGTCAGGCCTCTGATGAGCCGGTGAAATTTCGGCGAAACACTCATTGCTCTTGTTTGGGTTAGGCAGTAGGAGACTCGTGTGTGAGTGGTAGCGCGCCAATTTTTGGGTACCGGCTAACACTGACCCGGTTTAAAGCGCAGTCGTAGCTCCGACGATGTTCTTCGAGGGGTCGGGAAAGGTATTTATCAAGTTTGCTGCTGGACTTTGCGACGCGGCGCCATCCACTACCACGCAAAGTCTGATGAGTGTTGACACGCAATTGCGACGCGGCGCCATCCACTACACGCCCAAAAAATTGTGTGGTAGTGGATGGCGCCGCGTCGCAATTGCGTCGCGAGTGTTGACACGACTTGCGGAGGATTTGCGGTGTAAGGAGATTACCTGCGAGTGTCAGGCCTCTGATGAGCCGGTGAAATTCCGGCGAAACACTCGTTGCTCTTGTTTGGGTTAGGCAGTAGGAGACTCGTGTGTGAGTGGTAGCGCGCCAATTTTTGGTACCGGCTAACACTGACCCAGTTTAAAGCGCAGTCGTAGCTCCGACGATGTTCTTCGACGGGTCGGGAACGGTATTTATCACGACTGCGCTTTAAACTGGGTCAGTGTTAGCCGGTACCAAAAAATTGGCGTGCTACCACTCACACACGAGTCTCCTATTGCCTAACCCAAACAAGAGCAATGAGTGTTTCGTCGGAATTTCACCGGCTCATCAGAGGCCTGACACTCGCGGGTAATCTCCTTACACCGCAAATCCTCCGCAAGTCGAGACAACACTCGCGACGCAATTGCGACGCGGCGCCATCCACTACCACACAACTTCGCGGCGCAAAGTCCAGCAGCAAACGGGGGAATTTGATAAATACCTTTCCCCACCCGTCGAAGAACATCGTCGGAGCTACGACTGCGCTTTAAACCGGGTCAGTGTTAGCCGGTACCAAAAAATTGGCGCACTACCAGAGGCCTGACACTCGCAGGTAATCTCCTTACACCGCAAATCCTTCGCAAGTCGTGTCAACACTCGTGACGCAATTGCGACGCGGCGCCATCCACTACCACACAACTTCGCGGCGCAAAGTCCAGCAGCAAACGGGGGAATTTGATAAATACCTTTCCCGACCCGTCGAAGAACATCGTCGGAGCTACGACTGCGCTTTAAACGGGGTCAGTGTTAGCCGGTACCAAAAAATTGGCGCACTACCACTCACACACGAGTCTCCTACTGCCTAACCCAAAGAAGAGCAATGAGTGTTTCGCCGGAATTTCACCAGCTCATCAGAGGCCTGACACTCGCGGGTAATCTCCTTACACCGCAAATCCTCCGCAAGTCGTGTCAACACTCGCGACGCAATTGCGACGCGGCGCCATCCACTACCACACAACTTCGTGGCGCAAAGTCCAGCAGCAAACGGGGGAATTTGATAAATACYTTTCCCGACCCGTCGAAGAACATTTTTTGGTACCGGCTAACTTCAATTCATGCAATTGCGCCGCGAAGTTGTGTGGTAGTGGATGGCGCTTGAACATTGCATCTTGGCGGCCCAATGGTTGCCCAGATTTGGCGCTGGTGGGATGCAGCCTTCCACTCCCTCACCATCTACCACATCCCTTGGGATATAGGCCTACTGTTGCTGGGCAGGAACGATCACATCCTAAAACATCGGCCTGCGTTTGCAGTCAACCTGTTCTCATACACAAGACCTC
>BFEA01000046.1:2126397-2166238 GCA_003427395.1 Chara braunii
GTGTTTTGGGGTGGGCGGGGGTGTTTTGGGGTGGGCGGGGGTGGGGCACCCCCGCGGCGGGGGTCCGGGGGTCAAACCCCTACCTTGGCTTTGCCCCCGGGGGCCCCCGCCTGACAACCTTGGCAAGGAGGACATGCATTCGGGGCCAATTCAGCAGATGGTCTCTTGGGGGAAAACAACCAAAGGTGGATTTAAAACAATAGTAAGAAAACAAAAGAATACAAGAAAATTAAGTTATGTCACGATGGATGTAGTAATGGGAGTGGCCCTTGAAGATTATGTCTCTCGGTTAGGACTCAGTGAGCATACGACTGGTGCGAGCTCTTACTGGATCTAGTCAACCTAGTGGCCAATTAGGCATGCAAAGACACCAGCTGCAGATAAAACTTTATGATGCAAGCGGTTTGGAAGGAGCAACCAGCTTGCCCTGCATCAATATCGGGAGGCTGAGGACCAATCCTATGCGAATGATCTGCCTTTAGATGATGACCTAGAGTCGGACTTCGATGTGGGCTGTTCTAAATCGACCCTTGAGTCTATTATAAATGAGGAAGAAAAATGTAATTCCTTTAGAAAGACTGCTTCAAGCAAGGAGTCTAACCGCAATTCAGGTAATGGAACCATAGCTCACCTCCCCAAGAATGCAAAGATTCCTTAGATGCCAGAGGAGGCTTCCGCCAAGCTTTGGGAAGTTCTCCACATTAGTCACAAGGAATGTGAAAGAAGATCCAAACTGCACGTGTGATTGCATTGTCAAAAGCATGAGCACGCTGTGCAGGATTGTTACCATTTGCAATGAAACAAACAAAGGGCGTAGAAGAGTTATCAACACTCTCTACAACAAGAGAACTTGAACAGTCAGCAGCAAGCCCGTCCAAGGAGCCTTAATCTGACCCAACAACTTGCTCTTGAAGCCCGGGCCGATGCGGAAGCAAAGGCTGCTGCAGTCCATGTACTTTACACCGAACCTTGGAGGAGACTAAGGAAGCCAACTTCCATTCTCACCCGGAACATTGACTAAAGCTCAAGCAGCAACGCTGTGTTCAAGGGGGTGTGGAGCTGATCTTCTTTAAGCTGCTCATCAACGGTCGATACATCCCGTGTTTTGATTGGAAATGGCTGGATTCCACAACTAACTTCTTTACTCCTAACGGGATTCGTAAAGGGGGCTTGGGAATGAAGAAAGTAGAACTGCAGTACCTTTGACGGACCCAGGTAGGCAACCAAGAGGTTGTCACCTCAACTCGTGCTGTCAAAGCTGTGCACGTCACCTTTGACAAAGACTGCACTGTCACACATGAGTTGAATTTTTACGTCCTCAATGAGTGTCCCTTCGACGCGGTCATTGGTTTGGGTTGGTTAAAGGCCCATTGTCTAAGGACCACCTGGGCGGATACTTGGTTCGTGGTGAGTGACGCCAAGGGGAACGAGCGTATCGTCTTGTTGGACGAGACGCACGAGTCCCCAGTGACTCTTTTAAGTGGGAACAAATTATGCGCATCAGTGTGCAGGCACAAGGAAGGTGAGCATTTTCATGTAGCCTTTGTCAAGCCTATCCATGTGCCTTCTCCTTTTGCTGCATCTTCTACCATGGAAAATAACTCTACTTCTACTCCATCTTCTTTTGTTCCATCAACTTCTACTGTAGAAGATAGGTCTACTTCTAATCCAACTACTTCAAATTTATTTGTTATTGTTGTAAATTCTCAAACTGTTTTTCTCTCCTGATGAGGATGATCCTCCATCGAAAGTCCCACAAACATTCGTCGTCTACTAGATCAATTTTCAGAAGTCTTGGTTGAACCTCGTGGAGTTCCCGAGCGTTCGATCAAACACAAGATCGAGATAGTAGAAGGGTGTGTTCCTCCAAAGGGTTGCGTGTATCGTATGGGGCAAGGCAAGTTGGAGGACCTGAGAAGATGAATTGATGACGTGATTGATCGTGGATAGATTAGGCCTAGTGAGTCTGAGTTTGATTCACCTGTCTTGTTTGTGCCCAAGAAAGGAGGCAAACTCCGAATGTGCATCGAGTATCGTGGTCTAAACCGTATCACTACAAAGAACGCTTATCCCTTGCCACACATAGATGATTTGTTGGATGATGCAAGTGGGTGCAAAGTCTTCTCCAAGATCGACCTCAAGTTTGACTACCACCAGATTGAAGTTGATTCGCCCGACCAGTACAAAATTGTGTCCAAGACACGCGATGGAGTTTATCGTTATGCCCTTCGGTCTCACAAATGCACGTGCCACATTTCAGTGCCTCATGGACAAGGCTCTCCGCCATAAACTGAAGAGGTTTGTTGTTGTTTACCTCAATGACATCATGATTTTTAGCAAGTCCATGGAAGAGCATGTCAAGCACCTTGAGGAAGTTTTGCAGGTTCGCAAGGAGGCGAAGCTGCACCTCAACTTGGAGAAATCTGAGTTTGGAAGGGATAACATCATCTATTTTGGGCACCGATTGTTCGCTAACGGCCTTGAGCCTAGAGAACCAAGGTTGAGGTCATACGGAGCTGGCCTCAACCGCGAATGTATGCGTATTGCGTTCCTTTCTCGGTTTGGCTTCGTATTATCGAAAGTTTGTGCCCAAATTTTATGTCATTGCTCACCTACTCTCGAGACTAACAAGGAAGAATGTTAGTTATATGTGGTGTGAGAAGTGCGAGACTGCGTTTCAAGCTTTAAAGAAGCTTTGGTAAGTTATCTTGTGCTTCACATTGCAGTGTCGGGCGGCCGCAGGTCAGTCGACCACCCGAAATACAAAGGATTTGGCCTTGGGTTGAGCACCGAGGGGGAAATTCCTCAGGTACTTACTACAACCGTCAGGAAAAAATAGGGGTCGTCAAAGGGTCCTTAAAATTCCCTCCATCGACCATGAGGACTGACTCTTGAAATTAACATAATGAACAGTCACGCCTGCCGCCCCTGACACCTACCATTTTCCTTCGTTCCGAGGCTGTTCCCGAAGCGGCCGACTGCGGGGCGGGGGTATGGTGCTAGGTCTCGACGCGCTTCTCGTACACTGGATATTTGAAGAAAAAATGAACCCTCAATTTTTGTTAACTTTAATAGCCAAATTAAAATTGAGAAAAATAAATGATAAAAGGGAAGAGAATAGAGGAATATTTCCTATTTAATCGAATTTCATCGGAATTTATCCTTTATAAAATTGTCCTCAATTTTCATCAATTCCAATAATTGAATTAATAATGACTAAAAGAATTAAAAAATAATAAACGAAGAGATAATCGATGATTAATTATCATGGCTACGTCGGACGCGGACCTGGACATTTCCGGACATGGATCCGGACGGTCTAGATGTCTGTACAGGTCCGGAAATGTTCAGACCATTAAACCACTAGTACCTTCGCCGCTTGGAAAATAGCGGGCCTCCGGTGGGCCTCCGACCATTTCGGCGGCCGAAACGAAATGACAGCCGCCGATCAGATTTATCAATGGCAGTCATCGTCAGGCCCGACCTCCGAAGATTCAAGAGTTTGGGAAAACAACCAGTTTTCTCTATTTTCCCACGCGGGAAAGGTACTACTGGTTAAAAAAAAAAAAAAAAAATCAGAAAAAGAAGTTTGTTATCAACGATAACAATGCAAACCACTTTTCCCTTAGAGTCATGTCAAAATTCCTAACCAAACTTTAGTTAAAAGTCAAAAACTATAAAACAAAAAACTAATAAAAGGTAATGAATTATTAATAATTAGAAAATCAGGGTTGTGTAATAAATTATTATATAGAGAGAGCATGTTCGGAACCCCTAAAAAAGCATAAAGGGGCTTGAAAACCCCCCAAAACAATTTTGGGGGCTTGGCTCCTCAATGGGGAAGGGTCCTGGACCCTTTTTTTTTTTTTTTCCTCTCAAAATTTGGCAGATCCGGACCTTCCAAACTACTGAATCCAAACCGTCTGGACGACAGTCCGGACGACCGGATCGTAGCCATGTTAATTATTATTTTATTGGATTTTATCAAAATTTATTCTTGATGGATTTTTGTCGGGAATTATTTATTTACCCTGAGTCTGTTGATCCGTGCGAGTTCCCGATAATTATGAACCCGCGCTTGATTTTGCTTGATTAATCTGATAGCTACCTCACTATGACCCCGATGTTGTTGAGTGAGCGGGACCGGTTTTTGGGTTGAGGCGACGTGGTCGGTTTGGTGCTGCCACTAGTTCCACTACGGGACGGGTCACGCAGTGTTATTATTTTGGAGCAGACACTGACTCTGGTTGCGATACTTGGTTTAAAGGTTCTGGTTTTCGTTATGACGGACGGTCGCGTAAACGTCAGCGGGTTCGCACTGTATTTTTGGGCAATCTTATTTTATTTATCAAGATGGTGACAGAAAAACCTGAACAACGCTTTTGGATTTTCTCTTCCCTTGCGGGATTGTGATGAGTCTCATGCCCTACACGAAATACGGCCACGTGCATCTTTGTACAATAGGTGACCTAACGGCCGCCCGACTGCCATATTCATGATGGGCAACCAACCACCCAAAAATAAAAAGAGTACATAAACTACTCATTAATATCATATTAGCATACTCCCCTAAAAAAAAAAGAGCGAAACCCATGGAAGAATATTCTACGTTATAGCATGCAACTAACTCAGCGGCATAGACCTGGTCACATATTATCTAGGAACAGCATTCAGTTCGGCAACACGGTTTTGGTTATGTCAATTGACCAAGAGGTACTGACTTCGTTTATGGTAATTGGTTGGATAAGATTCTTTTGGTTACTGCAACTACCCCGACGACACGGGTTTAACTGTGGGAAATAAGCGGCGATGGCCGGTTGCGTCAGCCTTTTTATACTGTTGAAACGGTATTCACCAGTTCGCAGTAGCTGATGCAGATCCCAGGGTTCAATCCCTAGTCCCCACCTCACTTGTGTACAGTACCTGTGTCGACCCCTAGAGTTGAACCCGTGACCTGTGTATTTGTAACTGTGGAAGACTGCCGTAGGGTCCAGAGGTCGCAGGGGTTCGATCTGTAGACCTGTCGATAGGAGTCCCAGTCAGGTCTAAACGTCGTAGCTGTAGTTGTCTTGAAGAGTCAAGGTCGTAGCTGCTACAGTCTAGAAAGGTCTGCTACAGTACCGAAAGGCCAAGTCTACGGCCTTCCGGAAGGTCCGAGTAGTTGCCTTTTGGTGTGTCCCACGTTTAGGCTGAGGCAAGTGGGCAAGTGGTGAGGCAAGTGGTGGAGTCTACCCGTGCTGAGTCAGCAGTCCCAGTCCTAGGCAGTCCTGGTTCAGTCCAGCAAGTACCGCATGGGACTGTGTGCACTTCGGGCATGGGAAAGGACTAGACCAACGAGCTGCAGAAGTATAAATCCAGAGGCAGCGCCCAGCCATTCGCCATGCGGAACTTGTGCAAGGAGGTCTGCAGTGAGCCCGGAGACGAAGTGGGCAGAGAGACAAAGCTTAGCCATAGTGATAGGGTAGAGGCGGCCATAGCCGCCATAGCTTTAGCTGGAGTTCAGCGTGTGTGTGTGTGTGTGAGTGTTCAGATAACCGCGTGTGGGATATCCAGGATGATCCAGTGTATGCGAACAGAGAGTTGTGTGGGCGCTATGTCGCCATAGCCAGTTAAAGTGAACTCGTGTCTGAGTTGCGTTCTTGGTTGTCATATCTTTAAGTTTTAAGTGGGCGCATGTCGCCAGTTTCCTGCGCTACTGTTTGCATGCATGTAAAGTGTGAATGAAAGCGAGTTTGATTGCACCGTTCATTGTGACCCCTGGTTTTGTACTGGTGCTGCTGGACCGTGAACTGCGGGTTCTTGTTGCTGGTTATTGCCGGGGCTAAAGCCTAGACTTTGACGACGCTGTCATTGGTGGAAATGCCTATTCCGAGCCTATAGCCCTGGTACAGCAGGTACCGATGGTGCTAGCTTCGATTTAAGGGCCTGGGCGCTACGAGAGGCGGAGGGATTCGATGGTACCTATGCTGCAACTCTCATGCGTGGATATAGAGCCACATACGGGATTGGAGGGGACACACAGAGAGTGCAGCCTTCGAACGCGCGCACAGCGTACACAATAATCTTTCAGGGGGCGGTCACAGACGGGAGGATGCATTCTGAACGCTGAGGCGAACTGCAGGAGGAAAGAGGCGAGCAAGGCTTCTTAGCCACACATCAAAGTTATGGAATCTCGCGCGTTTCGAGGGGGGTCAACAAGGTGAGAACGGAGGGGAGTGCAGTTAGAGCGTGGGGTGTACCCAACCATATTCACACTAAAGGTAGGCGGGAACACGCCGTTCAGACAACGAGAGAAGCATGCTTGCCCAGGCGGATGGGTGGGCAAGCAAGCAACACGAGCCTGATGAGGGGTATCGAGCGGTAACCAAGAGAGGGAAGGGGGATTCGGACCACGTGAGGGGCTGGTGTACCTCTTGGTTGCATTCCAAGAACGAAATGATGATAGCATGGGAGGACTGTACGCTGGTGTACGTAGCAACTAGAGCGCCTCTTCCGGGATTAAGGCTAATTGGGTAACAAATGAAACAAGGAATGAGCGAGGAGAGGACAAAAGTAGTGGGCGAAGCCCAGGTATTCGAAACGAGCGAATACGACGTACTCAACGCGCCTTTGTTTCGGAGCACGTTGTCCTAGCAGGGGACCGCACTTTGATTCCCAGTGCGGGAAGGAGACTTCATCTGGTGAGCGTTGTGAGCGCAGTGCTCTCTCTGAGTAGACTGGACCGTGAGGTCTGATTGGTGATTTGTTGAGCGCTAATGGGATCAGGCCAGGTGCAGAGAACGATGACCCTGGTTGTTGCTGCGATCCAGGCACATGAGCGAGTGAACCTGGACCACACAAGAGAGATTATACACTGCTCCCCAAATTGAGAGCTTGCTAACTCCTGGGGGTTGCGTCGTGGCTTTGAGGAGCCTCTTCTAGGCGCGTAAAGGACAAAACTGATTCGACAACCTTGAACAGTGGCAAGGGACAGAACAGGCTTTACTAGTACCGAGTATGGGATCAATCAGGCGAAGAATTTCCTTAGGTACTTATCACTTCCATTATCCTCGTGCTTACCTGAACTACAAGCCGAGTTAGCCAACACGACTGCTGGAACGATGATCAAGTTGGCAAGCCCGCAGATTCTTGGATACTAGCGTTCATCAAGTCTCTAATCGAAGGGCCGCTTTGGAAACCGATTGCGAAGTGAGCGACAATGCTTAGTCATCTGTGGGAACACAAGGGACGGGATTATCGAAAAGCTACTTGAGGCGAGTGAGGGAAGGAAGGGTGAGAAATCGAATACTGAGCACAAGCTCGAGAGAGGGAGGAATGGTCTGACAAGAGATTGGGAGAGAACATTTGGGGAAATCTTGCGAGTAACAAGTCTCCTCGCTTACTGCGGGATGCCCTGAGTTGAACTAACTAGCGAAGGGTTCTTCTGAGAAGGAGAATCATCTGATCGTGCGTACGGAGATGTACGGATGATGTTGTGGGAGAAGAGATCGCTGAATAACTAGTGAGAGTTAAAACAGGGTGAAGAGTTGTGTGTGTGGGGTGGTTAGAGACGGCAGACAAAGGAAGGGAGGATATATATATATTTTTTATTACTGTTATTTATTTATTTATCATTGTCATCAACTCCAACTTTATTCCAATTTGTTTTCGATCATACTGTTGGCAATGTCAAAAAGATGCCGAGTAAATTTGCAAACTTGTGGTAGAGTTCTGATCAGAGCTATTTTGGGTAGCCGACTCTAAGCCTTGCGGAAACTTCTCTTTCTATAAGCATCGCCCCCTGTTTGCTTGTGCGTTGACGATCACAGTGTTCGGTCCCCTGCGCGAGGAAATACAATGCAAATTGTGTTAGCTCCAGTTTCCCAGCAGCGTGCTACGACTCCGGTTTCTCTTGCCCCTCGACGATCAGCGAGGAGTCACCCTTCTGGCTTTGCTTATTGTGTCGGGAACCCCTGGCGCACTGCGCACCTTGAAGCGGGCTACTGGGTTTACGACCTGGAGAAGTGGCATTGCTTAGCTGTGAGAATGTTTTCTTATTGCGTTTGTGAGCTGGTGGTGAGCCTTTAACCCGAAAGATCGCGGCGAATTCACCAATAGCTGCAGAACAGCTTGCGGTCTCATTAAGAAACATGTACACCGAGGGCTCGCACAAGGATATGCTGACTGACCTGGTAAAGATGGCTACTTTTGGTTAAAGAAAAAGGGCTAATCGATTAGCCTTCGTAGCGGACCTCTAGTTGGCCTGTGAGACCAGCCCCTTGGCCTGTTCTCATAGGCCTGTGTTCTATTCGGGGAAGTCTAGTCCAGGCCGGTACCTCTGTCGGTACCAGCCAGTCCAGTCCAGTCCCGTCAGTCCACTGGGGTATACCCCAGCTGTTAGACGTTTTCTGATTCATTCTACATTCGCACACTTTGGAGTACGTGCGTTGGAGTCTGGCGTGGGAGTTGCGTTGTGCCATCTCGCTCCCCCTTCTTCCTCCATCTCCATCTCTATCCCCGGCGGAGCACCACACCTGGTGGGTCCGCCACACTGGTATCGGAGCGGGAACGTTCCCCGTTCCTCTCACCCACCGCACAGCAGGGAAAACAGCAAAAACCGACGGTGGTTTTTTTTGTTGTTTTTCAAGCGGTTTTCAGCGAAAACGAGGGGGGGGAAAAAAAGGTGCGGCAGGAAGCCGGCACATGGCGACAAAAGCAAGTGTCATCATGAGCGAGTGCGCGCAAGCGCCAAGGCCAAGGCTGCCACGCGCCCACGCTGCCCCGCCCGCCTCGCTCCCGGATTATATTATCAAGATCCGGGATTTTGTTGCTGCCGGGGTTTGAACCCGGGCAGCTGCTGGGCTTGCGAGTGCGTAGCTGCCCTTGTAACACACTCGCCATACTGTCTGTATGGCTTTGTAGCGTGGCACGCTGTCGAGCGCATCGGTCCCCCACGGGGACCCTCCCGGCTGCGTCACGCAGGATTTTGCAGGACTTGTCGCGGAGAGCGTTTGCCGCTCCGATCGAGTGCGCCAGCCGTACCTCTCACGAGTCCCTACGATAGGACAGGGTCACGCGAGGCACCGCTTACCTCCACCTGCGGGAGTTGTCACCATCCCTTGGGTGGGCGTATCCCTTTCGAGCTATTGAACCACTTGCGAAGGCTTTTCATACACAATTGCAGAGGTGGCCCAGCCGAGGGCGTTTCTCGTTCGTTGTAGCATAGGGGGTACGCACGGTCAACGCCCAAAGTGGACCCGCACGCGAATCGACACACTTGGGGGTTGAGGTCCCAAACAGGACTCGACGCCGGTCGACTAGGATGCATCACACACACCACGCGTTACACCATAACACTCGCACACATGGAAGGACACAAGACAAAAACCATAACAACACAGCAACATAACAACATTCCTAGTCCCTTTAGTATCTGGCCCATAACCTTCTGAAGATAGGCATCGCACGTAAGACTTTAGTATAAAATTGCGCGGGCGTAAGGCCTTCTCACATCAACTAGCCATGCGAGCATATGCAAGCAATCGCCACGATGGAGTACTACGTGGTACCCATAGTCGAGCGATCCTCGATAGTCTCGAGGGCCATGTTCGACACTCAAGTGTCGGCTGATGAGCGCTTTGAAGGGTTAATCTCTCGACGTTAAACAACCGCCAAGTGTGGTTGAAGACCACACCCTCTTCTGCACCCCGTGGAGAGGGGTTGAGTAGACAACTTCAGGGCTGTCGTGGTGGCCTGAAATCAAGGGGTTTGACTTTGACGGCTGCCACGGACTACAACGTCCAACTATGAAAACTCAAAAAGGAAGCGAACGTAGATAGAGAAAGAGGCTCACCCCCTTTTTCTCTCTGCCTAGCCCATATTCCAACTTGTATGGCCTGATAGGCCTATAAAATGGGAGGGGCAGGTCAGTACGAAAGGTGCGTGCGGATAATGCCCAAATCAGACCCATGTGCAAACCGACGTTCGAAACGTTGGAAGCTCGTATGCGGATCCCCATAGACCGACTAAGACTAGTACTCCGTCTGCACGTCGCTTCCCAATAACGAAATTCCGGTCTACTTACCGCAACATGCTTTTGTCCTTTCCGCTTGACCCATAACTTTCCAATGCGGAAATCGGTAAGTGCTGCGTGCGAGGTTTAGTATAAAACCGCGTGGACACAGGACCTACACATACCGACTAGCAATGCAGTCCTACGTAAACAGTCGTGATGACGGCGCATTATGTGGTGCCCTTAATCGAGTGGCCTTATCCGAGCCATGGGGCCACTCTCGACGCTCGGGCGTCGGCTGAGGCGCGTGCTAAGGGGGGTAAACCTTTAGCGAACGCAAACCCGGCCTGAGGGCCTTACTGTCTTCTGCACCCTGAGGTGTCCCAAAGGGTGCGGGGCAAGATGGTCCCTAGGCCAGGAAGGAATTCGGAGCGGTGGTGAGTTGTCCGGCGCATCACCAATGACGTGCTAAACCTTCGGCCAGGAACTTTATTGTTCCACCAAAATAAATTAAAACAAGAAAAAACGAAAAGAACATTTAACGTTACCAGAAGAAAACATGAACACCCCATCGGACCGAGTTGCTGGGGGACAGCCCCTCAGTCTCGTGGCACTTCTGTCTCCCAGGTACAGCGTCGTGCGGGTAAGTAAATCAGCCTCCGCACGAGGGGTGATCCCTTCCGCGCTGAGCCTAGGACCTGGGATGTCCTGGACAAGGACCCCGAATTCCAGGCTCAAGACTAGCATCTGACCAATTAAACCGTAGGCATATGGTCGCATAGCCCTATGGGGGTTATCTGAACGTATGCCTACTTTAACTCTCACAATATCAGGACAGGAAAAAAAAGGCAATCACAATCAAACAATAAGTTGTGTGGTAGGTCACTCTCACGACAGTTGTGTGGCTTGCCCGTCTGTATCCAAAACATAATCATTCAACAAGACTCAATCGAGATTCCTCCACACATACCTGCAATCATACACAGAGTTCAAACGACATCGCACACACTAAAGGGGTCAACTTTTCAACCTCCTGCAGCTCACATCCTGCCTTATGCACTCAAGCCCAACCATTTCCCCACCATTCCTCAAAAAAAATACTCAGTCTTTAAGAAATGGCCATTTAGAAAGAATCTGGGTGAAAACCCTAGAAAACATAAAATCCAGCAAGGGCCAAGGCCTTAGGTTGAGAAGCAGAAGAGACAGGAAAGTTGAGTTGTGAACCGACAATTCGGCAACCGACTTGTTATCAATGTTAACAGAAAAGTGCTCCTTTTGAAGGATCAGGCTGAAAAAATCAAGCCTTTAATCGAAATACGGAAACCTACATCATAGTACATGCCAAAAAAAGAACCACTACTATGTTCATGCCAAAAGGAGAGTACTTCCCAAGTCGTAACCTAGCTCCTCTACTAATCTGATTGTCAGCTCCTCTTACTAGTACCTAGTCACTGAGCATCTTCCCTATTTAGGGTGGATTTGTCAAGTAGCTCCTAGCTAAAAATATTCTAACTCTAATTCTATGAAATTTCGGCAATGCTTCCCATAGGGAAAGTGTCTTTCCTGAATTTCTACGAGCCCAACAAATGACTAACTCTTTCAGATTTGTAGAAATTCCGGCAGCGCTTCCCATAGGGACAGGAGGTTGTCAAGATTTATATAAAGCTGAAAACAGAAAGTCAATGCAAAGCTATACTTGGGACTAACTTTTGACACTTGCTTGACAGATAGGATTGAAGACAGTTTACACGATCATTTTTCAGAAGATGGCATCGTGAGCTATCGTCAATTCTATCTTCCAGTTAGGCCAGTCCTATCTTTATCCCAAGCTTTCCCTCCCATCATCCATCTGATCTACCTATGGCTCTAGCACTTGGCGAGCATCTAAGCAGCTAAAAAGACGCCCCAGAGTGAGAGCCCACAAGCATGCATAAACAAACATCTCTCCCAATCCCACATCAGTTTGACCCAAGTAGTTGGTTAGATCACTCAGTTCTTCTCCCTTCTTATGTCCCCCTTGCTTATGGCATACGATCAGACAATTCCCTAACTTAAGGGTATGTCCAACCTGCCTAAATAAACAAGTAAAAGTACGCACAACTGGACTGCCCTAACTTAAGAGTATGTCCAACACAACATCGATTCTAGTCATAAAACATATGACCAGACCGCCCTAACTTAAGGGTACGTCTGGCTTCTGCTTAACTGACAACATGAAGTCTAAAACTAGACTGCCCTAACTTAAGGGTATGCCTAGTCAGCTCTAGACAGAGTTACGTAGGGCATAGGATTAGGCTGCCCCAACTTAGGGGTGTGCCCAACCTGCCTAAAACAAGTACGAACGACAAAAGGTCGGACCGCACTAACTTAAGGGTACATCCAACCTACATTACGTCAACGACAAGGGCATATCACCAGGCCGCCCTAACTTAAGGGTACGCCTAGCTAGCCTAAACCGTTTTAGATACATAAGACAATATGACCAGGCTGCCCTAACTTAAGAATACGCCTGATCTGCCTGAACAATGTATGGCTAAGCCGCCCTAACTTAAGGGTACGCTTAGTCTCCGCAACGACAATATAAGAGAACAACCATTGATATACTTGCACAAACTTTATATTTTTTTCTCTTGTTAGGCAGATAATCAGACCTACCCAACTTAGGGAGACATCCAATCCTGCCTTGTGTTTAAAAGGGAAATTATACTAACTCTCTGCTCCTTTATATTATCACGAGCATAAGACTGAACCGCCCTAACTTAAGGGTACGCTCAGCCTTCCCGGATTACCTTCACTTTATATTATTCATTTGTCTCTCTTCTCTTTTTGTTCTACCTGACTTACTGACTGGCTTTCCCAACTTAGGGTGCCCGGTCTGCCAATATAATATATGTATAAATTTTTATGCTTTCATTTGACCATTACGTTCACAGCTTATAACTAAGCCGCCCCAACTTAGGGGTACACTTGGTCTTATGCCTTTGTCCCCCTCAGAAGAAACACACACAGAACTGGGTCTACGCAACTTAGAATATCCCCAGTCTTGTTTTTCAGCAACCCAAAAAAAACATCAGGTTTCTGAGTCCTCCCAACTTAGGGTGCCCATCCTCCTATTGAGAAACCCCAAAAGGAAACAAGTGGCTGGACCGTCCAACTTAGGATAAAACACAGCACTGAACCCACTCAACTTAGAGGGATTCAGCCTTGGGTTGACCCGGTCAAACACATGCAAAACACCTTTGGATAGGCCCAACCCAAAAAGATCATACATTCAACTCAGCACACATAAATAAAACAGAGCACTGAACCCACTCAACTTAGAGGGATTCAGCCTTGGGTTGACCCCGTCAAACACATGCAAAACACCTTTCTCCCACCTTCCCCCCAATTCCTTTGTCTGAATTCACTCAAAATATATGAACTTTTGTATATACTTGTTTAACCTTTCACAAAGCATGTCCTGACATACATAACAAAATAAAAAGTAATAACCTATCATAGTATTATTCAAATACCCAAAGGAATGATGTAGTTAGGGGAAAGGCTCACACGCGTCAGACTAGGATTATACCTGAAGTTCCCGGCCTCCAGAACCCCGTCTGGGTTTCGGCAGAGCTCCCGCAATCGGTGGGGCGATCCTCCCACAGAGGCCTTGGCGCGAATTATGGGTTTCAATCTCGCCTGCCTCCTTCCTCTCGGCGCCAAAAGACTAGACTTAGACTGAGAAAGGGAGAAAAAAAAATATTCAGGCTCTCAGATACAAGGGAGGTGCTCTCAGACTCGCGGGAGAGGGCCTTGGAATCTTGAATCTCCTGAGGGCCCCGCAATGATGGCCAAATTATCGTCCGTGTGCAGAATAAGTCACCTTCTGACGAGTTCCCAAGTCGCAGCAATGAACCCTTTTGCTAAGTCTGATCTCTCCCTCAGGCCGTAATGCCACCTCCTTCGACCCAGCTATAGCCACGCGGCCTATGAAGACTACGTTTGGTTAGAGCACCACTCCCTAACTCTATTTGAAATGTTGCAGCACTCGGCGAAACATGGTAGCTCTTTAGCGATGGTAACAGTAGTGTTGCTTTTAGAAGCACAGTAGCTGCAACGCTGCTACCTTTAACAACAGCATGCGATAACAACTGAGAATGTCTAGGAGACAGCGATACTTACAACACTTCAGACACTCTGAGCAAAGCCGATATGAGATGCCCAACAAGCATAGCAAAATCAGCTATGTGCAGTAACCACAGGAAGTATGGCCAAGCTAAAAGAACACGGCAACTCCAGTCTCCTCAAGGCTTGGCAACCTTAGCATCAGAGGGTCAATGAACAATGACCGTAGCGTCGCAGAGTGGTGGCACAGCGATGCACAACACTCAAATGCAGTCTAACTGTAGGGCCCTTTTAACTCACAGTCCAACACAGCAGGTTATGGTAAGCGTGTTCCCAATGCTCAATAAGTGCACAACAAGCGTGTTGTTAGTGCATAGTAGCAACTTGGTGGGGTGCACAGTGGCCGTTACGCAATGGCAGGGAAAAATAACAATGCTCTGCAGCGTTACCCTGCAAGCCTCTGCCAATTATGGCAACAGTTGATGAGTACAGTGCCCTCGCTGACCGTGCGTAGTAGCTCACACATTGTTGTGATGCACGGCAATACGAAACAAAGGTTACAGCCCCGCAGACACATAGTTTTAGCGATGTCCCGAACTAAGTAAGAATAGTTTGTCCTAACACCCGCAGTGGTTTCAGTGTCGGTGACAACCACTGCCGCAGTATACAGGAATGGCCTCGTCCTTTACCTTGCTGCATCCTCAAGTATGCCCGTCATACTTTCTTTCTTTCTCTCTCTCTCTCTCTCTCTCTCTCTCTCTCTCTCTCTCTGCTTACGAAAGGCGGCTGTCCTGAAATTGGTCAGTACGTAGTTTGGCACCGTAGTTCAACATTCGGTTTACCCCGCACTTCCAGTTTAAAGACCCAAGTTAGCAACACAGTACAACAACTGTTACTCGAACCAAAAGTAGCAATGACACAACACAGCAGAGAAGTTACGGCTTCTGTTCAAACCAAAAGTAGCAATGACACAACACAGCAGAGAAGTTACGGCTTCTATTCAGAATGGCCATACCACCACAGCGCGTTAAGGCCTGATTTGGGAAATAGCAGCAGCAGCATAGTAAAGCCCCCACTGCTTCACGAGGAGTGAGGTAAGTCATGGTCCCTCCCTTGTGTGCACAAAAACCCCTACGATTTCGTACTGTCCCCACTAAGATCCCGGAGGCCAACACGACTCCGTAGATCGATGAAAAGGAAGGCACGCGGGCGATCAGTAGCACTGTAAAGAACGGAATGATGAGAAACGCACCCGTCAGTGGACAAGCCTCCACCCCCCGGTTTACTTCACGCTACCTCTGCCGACTGAATGAGCGAAATTAGAATGGATCTGTTCGCTCAAACATGGGCGGATACATGCCCGGTGAACATGGCCTCTTAGCTCGGCACTCGGTTTATCCCGCACTGTCAGTCAGGTACTCCCATCGCACGGTAAGTTCCCTCTGCATCCCTCTCTCTTTCTCCACGGCGGAACGGAAGCATAACCTTGCCGACTGGGCAGGAGGCGGATTGCGTGCAAACACTGGTTATGTCGGTCTTTACTGAGTTTCTCACGGCCTGCCTGCAGCCTCTGCGGCCCCCACTGTGATCTGCTGAAATATAGTAGCAATAGCCTTGCTCGTCAACGGTTGTGCATAGCCAATCGTCAGAACACAGCAGCTGCAGTCAGCCTTGCAGCAGCAACAACCGAGGTGCATAAAGAGGTCGAATCTGCAGTCCTCCGCCGAAGTCGAGTACGGGCCGCATATCAACCTCCTCAACTCTTCGTGCTCAGTTCAAAGCCGAGTCACAATGCTGATTGTCAATTTTTCTGCCTGCCTATTGCTGTTTCGTCCGACCAGCTCCCTCCGCAAGGCTGGCATTAGAGGAGTACCCCTGCTTGGTTATTTAGCGGGCTGACAAGTATATTAACGAACTTACTCAGACAAATTACTCCTCCGGCTAGGAAGGCCCGTGCACGCAGAGAGATAGAGAGGGGCTACCCCCTTCAATAGGATGAGCTCCACTCTGGCCAACATGAACAGGTAAGCCTCCAACCCCGCGGCCTGGCCTTACGCTCTTCGTCCACCAAGGCTGAGCGACAACCGGATGGACCTTCATTTGAAAAGGAGGGCCAGGTACGCCGCTCGTTTCCCCTCACACCTGCCTATGCATGGACACCTGCGGCATACCCACCAGAGCTTTGATGAAGATCAGAGCTTTGATGAAGATCAACACTTGGAATCACCAAACCACGATGGCGAATAATAACAGGGCCGACGATAAATCTCCCTCCTGAATACGAAAGTACTCCGTTGTTTTGAAGCCGCCCTCCTGCACGCAGTTCCTACAACTCACTGCTACCAACGGTCTGCCCCCCTTCTCCGACTCGGTAAACTCTTGATCCCCCTTTTGTTCGATGCACCTGGTCAACAGTTCGGCCAGGTGCACACTGATCGAAGCAAGGAGAAACATGTGCCACCTTCAAACCCGCCAATCCCAGTCTTAGCTCTTCAGAGTTCGAGCGTTCGATGATGCCAAAACCTGCTGCCCCCAATGGGAGAGTCAGCTACGTCAAACTCCCTCGCTTCTCCTTCGTTTTCGGGTAAGCTTCTTCCCCTCTTTGCTTCTCCCTCTCTGTTGCATCTACTATCGATTCCCCTGACTGCGATCTATCCTACATGAGAATGAATCTACCACGGGAATACAGGCGGATACATGTATGAATACTTGTATGCTCCCGTCTTTTCACACTCTTTCTTGCCGGTACATCGCGCACCGTTTTTCTTACTAACTTCTAACTCACTAATTTCCTGCCTAATCTAACCACGGATTCATGGTCGCCCGAACCTAAAACCCCTACTTACCATCTTCTTTTACTTGGTTCCACAAAGAATCGAGTGAATGACCCCTTTCTCTCTCTCGCCATAGCCATCTCCCCCGTCACTCTCACACACTACTTTTCTCACTACCCTCTCACCTTACTAACTTTTAGCCCCAACTAACGCCGGATTTGAATTCGCCCGGGCTTAATAACCTGATTTTAGTTCTTACCTCCCCCGATTCTACTAAGAACCGAGGGATCTACAGCTTCTTGAGTACGCCCTCGCTCCTTTCCCATCCAACTTTGAATGCACCTGGTGCACTGTAACGTCCAGGTTCATTCCATTTCTCCACTACCTTGTTGTTGGCGCTTTCTCTTCTTTCCTCATTGCCCCTGTCGCATCTATCCACCTTCTCCTACGTCACTGCGCATGCATTCGGCGCCTCTCGTTTACTCAAGTTCATTTCTCTCTCCTACCTGTTAGCGATGTGTGTGTCGCGATCTTCCCCTCCAGTCAACCTATTGTAGCGCTCAGCCTTAGTGTCTTGCAATATAACTCCCCGTTGCCCCGACCACCTCTACTTAGTCCGCTATCTTCTTTCTTCGTCACTTCCCGACTCGGCACAGTCCCAACGTCTCACCTGCGTTAACCGCTATGCACATTTAAAGAGAGAAAGCTCTCTCCTGTTGGCCCCCGTGCCATCTTATAGCTCTCTCTTGTTGGCCCCCGCTGCTGGCTGGTGGCCTTGATCCCGAGAGCCTGTGTCCGGGGAAGGGCCTTGGATTACCGTCATACTCAATTATAACGGTGGAGATGAGCTGGTAATGAAGATCAACGTTGAGGGAGCAAGAGAGGGGGAGATGCGGATAAATCCGAAGTTGCAGGACGCGATTTCGGAGGTGAGAGACCGGGCTGAGAGACGCACGGGACGGAGTGACGGCAAGGCTACGGATAACGGTGGCCCATCACGAGACAGAGACCTCGATGGACACAGCAGACCTGGAACAGGTCCACCAAGACAGAGACTCAGGAGGGGAAAGCGAGATTAGTGATGCAGACCGGGAGACGGATCTCAGGTCCTGGAATAGACCAGGCGAGATCGAGAGGCATCACTGGCCGGTGAAGCTAGTGGAGCACAAAGTCACCAACTTCCGATAGCACACCTCCCTACACCGGAGCCTGCGGCACAGACAGCGTGCTACCGGGTGGCTCGCTGCGGATGATATCTCGACTCACTCTTCTTTCTTATAGGGCTTTCCTTTGCGTTCTGAACGAGGGACTTAGATTAGTCCTTTTCAGACTCTACAACTTTTCAAGAATTTTAAAACAATAGATCAATAATTAACTCTTAGAAACTAACACTCAAGCCTAAAACCCAACGGTTGATCGCGCATTAAACTCACACTTGTCAGTCCCAGACCCTAGTAATATGACTGCAGGTTTGGCGCTGTGGTCCCATAACGGGGTACTAGAAGTCACTTCTCCCTTTTTAAATTGCAGCGCAGGCCCATCTTTATCGGGTACCCATATCCGATGGCAAGGAGGGGCTTATGACCCTCCACAGGGGGGTGATAGGCCTCCTACTGATGGGGCTGTGGGTCACCCTTCTTTTGGGGTGTCATCGCACGGTGCCAGATTGGGGCTCACCCGCAGATAGTATATGCAAGGTTGGCCCTGGCCACAGATCGATGGTTCGTAATTCGAACCGTTGGCCAACAGGCAGAAATCAAAATTCGAAAACTAAATAATAATAATAAAAAAAAAAATATATATATATATATAATAATAATAATAACCACAGGAAAAGGAAAGGGAAGGAAAGGGTGGCGTCCCAGACTCCCTCTGTGCACCAGCCTCGCCTGGACAGCGACCCACGTTCACGCAGGAATCTAGAAACCCGATTTTTAACCTCTTCCCCCCTTTTCTTTCTTTTCTTTAATTCTCACTGTATCTGTCCCTTATCCTGGCCACTGGGGTCCGCGCGATTCGGGCGATTAGGTCTGGTACTGGTATACGAGGGGTCAGGTAAGACCCAGACCATGAGACCAGTTGCAGTCTGAAACCTGAATCGACCGCCCTCCCTACGAAGTGACAAAACAACAGCTGTGAAGTTAAAATCAAGAAAACTATGTAAATAAAAATAAAATCTATAGACAGGTAATCGTAGCATCTCAGTGACTTGCGGCCACCGAACTTTCCCCATACAAAAGCGGATTTAAATTTTGGCGTTTCATTCTTCTTTTTCTCTTCTCTTTTCCGACAACGACTTTCTGTCTCATGCACCTTACCCATAACTCAGTAGAGGGACGCTCGGCGCGCAGTTGAAAAGACTGAGCCTGCCGTCTCACTTCCGCGTCCCAGGGTGAACCCGGCGGCTACCATGGCCAAAGGCCAGTTGTGCTCTGCTGTAGAGCAAGGCGCCGAGCCTGCGTGGACCAATGGAAGTCCTGTGGCGCACCCCTTTTGCTGAGGGTTACGCCACCGGGACCTGTCCACGCCAAGAAACGATCCAGGTACCAGAGCAGGAAACTGGTACTATGCAGAGACTTGGTACACAGGAGGGCAGGGGCACCGTGCCCTCCGACAGCGCGCTCGCTTCCCCACATGGCCTAGTAGTAGGGGCAGTTGCAACCCCTTCCGACGGCTGCCTTTTGACTCCTGGGCAGCCCATCGGGCCTGTCTATACTTCGGACAATATTTAATAATATGGGGGGCTGCCTTTTGACTCCTGGGCAGCCCATCGGGCCTGTCTATACTTCGGACAATATTTAATAATAATGGGCCGGGTCACCACAGTAAATGCACTGCCCCTGCTCAAGACGTTGCAGCCACACTTTCTGGTCCATACCCAGATCTTCCCAAGGCTGGCCTTGTGGCCAACCTGGGTGCCAACCTCCTCTCCTTTGAGGTGACCCTCGACCTCTACGCTGCGGGGACCGACTGGGACCTTGACGATTTGGCGGGGTACCTTGACCCCTACCTCCCACTTAACGGTTCCCTTGACCGCCAACCCCTTGTGCGCCCGATCCTCGACCTCCCGTGGCCTGGCCTCTTTGGCCCTGGCATCCTCCTCTATTTTGCAGCCTCCCTCTAGCTGCGACAGCATCATAGGTCCTCCCCTGGCCCACACTGCTGTCCTCCTCCTCGAGCCCCTACTCAATCTGACTGTAGGGGACCTCGTCTATACCACCTTCGTCTAAAGTAAGGATCAAATGATCCTTGGCCCTAACTTGGCCAGAGATGGTCTGGCCTTTCCACTTTTTGCCCTTATCTAAGTCTTTATGCCAGAAAGTGGAAACTGGCATAGACTTGGCTCGAACAGGACCACTTCTCTACTTGATGCATTGTACGTTATGTTGGCCTGTTGGGTCTTGTTGAAGAAATGCCCTCGCAAGGGCTCTGGCATGGCACGATAAAACAATTGGAGCAACTGGGTCTCAGTGACCCCGTGGTCCGGGATGGCTACCAAGTCGTCCATGATAGCTTTGAGTGCTCGTGCACTCCTCCACTGTCGCGAGTGGATAGCTTGGAGTTTGTATGAGGCCCTGACGCCCCTCGTGAAGTCAGCGAACCTCTCACGCAGGAGTTTGAGGAAAGTGGAGAGAGGGGTAAGCCTAGAATACGCGATCATGTTATGCTCGCAATCCGCAGCGCGCGCAAGGGACCTGGCGAAGCTGGCTGCTTCGTCTTTCAATCCATGGAAGGCCACGAGGACTTGCTCCTTGGGGGCAATATGCTGCAGATATACGTATGTATTAATACTGGCCTCCCAGTTATCAAAGCTATCATCCTTCTTGCCGCTATAAGCGTCACGGAATTTGAGCTTTACAGGCCCCTTGAGGGGACGTGACGCAGCCTCTGTCGTGGCCACTACTTTGGCGCTTTCAATGGCGCCTGCGGAGAACTTATCGACGCCTTCCTTCAATCTCTTAACCTCAGTCCCGTCGTGGGTTACCACGTCGCGCGCACTCTCTAGAGCCCGACCGGATGGCATGCAGGGTCACATCTTGACCCTCATTGGCTTGATGCTCCTCAAGTCAGGCCTCACTCAGGACCTCCAGGTACCCTATAATCTTATCTAACTTTGCAGGGGTTTCTGCCTGTGCTTGCATTTCCTGTCTACATGCTTGGACTCTCTCCACCTCTCTAGCCACTCGGTTGGCTTCCTCCCTCCTCTTCTTCTCCCTCATCATTCGCAAGTTCCACTCCAACTTCTTTTCGTCTTCAGCTGGCTGACGTTCCAGGGAATCCTCCATCATTTCCAATACCCTGGCGAATGCTTCTCTCTCCTCCTGGGGCACATACAACACTGCCTCTTCGTCTTCTCCCAACGATAAATTAGCTACCCACTCGCTAATTTTCTTCTCCATACATGCGTCTTCTCCCTTCGTGCCACTGGTCTCTCCTCGATCTCCCCCACGCCCTCTTTCAAGGGGTTCTTTTTCTTCCTCCTCCTCCTCAGCTGCTGCTTCTTCTTCGGTAGCCTTCCTCTTCTCTTCCTCCTCTTGTAGTAGCTGCAACATCTTCTCTCTCTGTAACCTCATCATCTCTTCTTCTAACTTCTTCTTCGCCGCCTGCTCCTCAGCTATAGCCTTCAACTTCGCTTGCTTGAGGAGCTCTTTCTTCTCTTTTCTCTCCCTCAGGATGGCGGCGATCCCGGCGTGTTCGGCCTCGGACTGTGGGGCAGTGCACAACCAGATACGGTTCCACTCCTCACCACTTAACCCCTGACTAACACGACCTACTGACTCACTCTAAGGACTTACAGAATCCGGACAAGATCCTGCCAACTAGGGTCTCTAGCCTAGACCTACTCTAAGGCTGTCACTACAAGACTTGTTGCTGATCAGGAGGCATTTAAAGAGATCCCCCGTAACTCCTAAGGAATTCTTTAACGTAGCAGACAGGACGACGCGATCAGCACGTCTTCTCAAGACTTAGACGGCCTGTTGTGCAGCCCACAGCTCGGATTTTGGGCCTACCGTGCCACACTGAGCAGCCCGCCGGTCAATACCGGTCCTTGGGAGGGTTCGTGTCCTCCGAGACAGTCGTGTCGTCGGACAGTCTTTAGCCCTACTCAGCCCGTGTCGGTTTGGTCAACAAGGCCCCATCCTTCATCCACAGAGTTCCTATCACCTGGACAGAAAAGACTCAATGCAGAAAGAAGAGATAGACATACTTGACTCAGCAAGTACCATAGGGTGTGTGCACATCCATAGGGCGAGGGGATAGGCTGAAGGCTTGGCGAACTCGTGGTCAACAGCTCTGGTCAACGCCTTGGTCAACGCTTGGTCAACGGTGCAGTCAACCCCCAATCAACTCCCGGTCAACGCCTTTCAACCCCGGTCGACACTCGCTCAACGCCCAGTCAACGCCCGGTCAGCTGCTTCTCCTTCCTCACCACCCTTCTCCTTCTCTCTACCTCGCCTCCTTCTTCTTCACCCTGGCTATCTTTTTTTTTTTTTTTTGTTAGTCTCTCCCTTCACCTCCTCGGCTATGGCTTCCTTCACTCTGTCCTCTCTTTCACCCTCTTCGCTACTCTGTGGTGGAGCTCCGCGGCTATGGCCGCCTCTTTACTTCGTGGACTGCACGACGCGCTTCACAGGTACGTGACAACCAAACTTGTATCGCTCAACCTCTCTCTCTCTCTCTCTCTCTCTCTCTCTCTCTCTCTCTCTCTCTCTCTCTCTCTTCTTTGCAGGGGTGCGCGGCGGCTTCTTCAACCTCCGGGTCCGCTATGGCGGACTTCTCCTGCGATGGCTACTTCGGCTTTGGCGCGTAGCTCTCCCTGCGGCACACGACGGACGCGCGTGGAATAGCGGGTACCAGCTCCGATACCAATGCAATCAGACTCGCTCTTATTCACACTTCACATGCATGCAAACAGGTGCGCAGCAAACCGCGACAAGCGCCCACTCGAGACTTATAGAAGTAGCCAAGAACGCAGTTCAGGTACAAGTTCACTTCAATGGCTATGGCGACTCAGCGCCCACACAACTCTCTTTTCGCACGCACAGGATCACCCTGAATATCCCACACGGGATGCTCTGTACACACACACACACACTCACACATGCTACACTTTATCTACAGCTATGGCGGCTATGGCCACTGCTAACCTATCGCTATGGCTAAGCTCCTTCTCTCTTGCCCACTTCGTCTTCAGGCTTACTGCAGACCACCTCAGACAAGTCGTTGTGGCAGTGCTTCCGTATGGCTCCCGCAGGAATGAACAACTGGCTGAACGCTGCCCTTTGATTTATACTTTTGTAGCTCGTTGGTATGGCCTCTTCCCATGCCCGTGGTGCACACAGTCCCATATGGTACTTGCTTGACTGCACTAGGATTGACTGGGACCGGTACTGCTGATTGCATGGGTTTGCACTGCCGACTCGACGCAGTAGCACCGTCTATGTATTGCAGTTGGGCTCACCACTTGCCCACTTGCCCACTTGCCCACTTGCCTCACTCTAAACGTGAGCAACTTCGAAAGGCCACTATTAGGACCTTCCGGAAGTCTGAGTCCTAGCCTTTTGAAGATTGTAGCAGCTACGACCTTGACCCTTTAGGACTGTAGCAGCTACGACCTCGACCTTTCAAAAGTTCTACAGCTATGACTTCTAGAACTCCCTAAGACTTCTACTCGACAGGTCTACAAATCGAACCCCTACTATACACACGTAGGGTGAGAACTAGGGATCGAGCCCTGGGATCTGCATCGGCTTACTGCGAACAAGTGAATACCGTTTCATCCCCAAGCTTTCGAAAATTTTTACGCATATTATTGAAATTCGTTGAATTTTGCTAAACTTCTTCCAAATTCCAAATTTAGGTCCCAATAATTTTGGAATTTTATTTCGACTTTGCGAACTTCTTTTGTGTTCTTTACTCTATATTCCGCTCCCTTTTCTAAAAAATTCCTCATTTTCTTGCCCAAATCAAACAGTTTACTCTCCTTCCGTCCGACTCAAAATTTTCTAGATTTACTTTCGGAATTTCGTTAGACTTCATTTCTACCCGCCTTCCTCGCTCAGTCCACCCTGGCTCCCTGTGACAACCCACAACGCGCACTCCAAAATCGCGCTTCAGATGCCAGTGCCGCCAACTAACCCGCTCGCTTTGATGAGCCGACCAATGCCACTAAGCGTCCCTCTTGTCACAGTTCTCCCTTTACACCATCTTCATCGTCTTAATCTCTTGATTCCATGCAGAGGGCAGAGTCCCTAAGCCTGGATCGCTCCACCAGTGACGACCTCGCACTTCTTGCTCGTGAGAAGGCACCCGACTCGACCGCCATCGCTACCGCAGTAGACTCTGATTTTGCGGCCACTACCTCAACGGTGGCGATCACCATACTCATAGCGTATGCAAGACCGCTTCGATGCTCAATTTGCTACTCTTTCATATTGTATGGCACACCGCTTCGACGCTGAGTTTGCTACTCTATCTGATCGTATGGCATAGATGGAGTCTTGCACCAGTACTCTCCCCTCATATCCTCCCCCTAATTCCCCTTCCCAGACGCACGCTATTACCGGATCACATCCTTCCCCTGTCCAATTTGGCATCCCGCATTCCACCACCCCAATCCTCTTCTACCTCGGTTGGCGACATTGACACACTCGTCTCCACCATGGGTGGCATGTACCCTCATCAGGCCCACTCTTCCTCTGCAGCTACAAATTCCTCCAAGGTTCCTACACCCGCACTTCCCTCCTCAGGAGCCATGGCATCTTGTCCCGCCACCTCCTCGACACTAATCTCCACGACACCCTTGGCATCCCCCCCGTTCCCCCCCCCCTTCCCCCCCCCCTTCCCCCCACACCTCCACCCAGGACACAGATTGTTGACCTTCAGCAGTAGCTCGCAATGGCTCAGGATCACATTCGCCAGCTTCAGGGAAGTCAGCCTCCTCGCCTACAAATGGCGGCCCAGCCTGTCACTCCTCTCATTTATCGACAACATCAAACACAGGCGGCTGCGATGTTTTTCGCTCTCCCCCCGTCAGCCACCACGATGTGCCAGGGACCTTTGCCCGAACTTCCTGCTCTTTCTAGGGCTCCATTGGTGACACCACACTACTTCCTCTCTCCTTTTATCCCAGTCTGCCCTCCCTCTTTCTCCTCGCTACCGGCCTCCGACTTATGTCCCCCAGTTCTGACTGGAGTCCACTCCCACAGTTTGACGGCAGTGCCTCGTAGCTCCAAGGATGGATCACTACCGTTGAGGAGCATCTTCGCTACCATGGTGTCTCCATGGAACTGTGGCCCGTCAAGATGTTTGCTCGCTTCACAGGTCGTGCAAGTTCCACCTCGCGTGACTTCCTCGCCCTCCGCTCACATCATGGCATGCATGAGGGCATGTTGTATCCTGAGTTCCGCGACTTCCTTCAGCAGTACTTTCCGGCGCTGCGCCAGCCCTCGACCCCGTTACCCGTGTGGCTGAGATCAAATGGCTTGGTGGCAACATGCCTAGAGTCTTACATTTCGGCATTCCACCGCCTACCCGCTCAGATCCCGGTCTCCGCCACACGAGAGGACATCATGATCCAGCGATTCTGCGCTGGCCTACCTCAATCATTTCAGTGGCAAATGATGGCATATTCAATCCACACCTTACTTGAGGCTTTCAACAGGCCTCAGCACACTGCTGCCCATTCCGCTACTACTTCAGCCCCTCGCCCCTCCCAGCCTCGACAATCTTCCACATACCGTCATGGCCCTCGCAAAGGTCACGGATGATCCCTCTTTTGTCGCTTTGGTGGCCTACTTCGTGATTCGTCGAGCGCTGAGGACAGCACCACCTTTGACAGTTCGGCGAGCGATCCCGATCAGGGACCTGACTCCCCGTCCCCCGCCGATGACGACGTCTCATCAGAGGACGACCACCTTGTCCGGGCCTTCTCGACCTTCGTTCGTCGTCAATCCTCATCCTCGAGGACACGCTCTTCGGTCCCTCAACAACCTCTCCTAGCAGATTTCGTGTTTCCTCACAGCTGCTTGACCATCTATGAGAGTGCGGACCTTCTGCACAAGGCATCTATACCCTCTGTTGCCTCGCTGGCCATAGCTCCTCTACCTACCTGTACGCAAACGCTGTCCAACGTCTCTTTGCACAACAGGCTCACCCTCAAGCTGTTCCCCCCGTCTCGACCTCCAGCGCAGCACCCACCTACCCACGATGACTCGTTCCCCTGACCCCCCTTTGGCAGCACGCATATCCGTTCGCGACTCTACCTTCGCGCCGCTTGCTACTCTTCCTGATGACTCTGCTCCGACCTTATCTTTGGCTGACCCTAACGACACTGGTATACCTTCCCATTCCTCGCCTACCGTCTCTCGTGATCCCCCTCTTCCACATCCTCCTACCAGGCGTGCGAAGAGCACGGCCCGCTGCAGTGCTTCCCTTATTGCAGTTGAGGATATCATCGACTTCCTGGACCTCTATTAAGGTCCGTCAGGAACGTCTCCGACTTAAAAAACCGTGATGTCTCAACACCTACACAATCCCATTTGCACCTTATCGATTATTCCAATGCGCCTTGGGCCCTCTACTAGAGTGCATCACACACTATGGGACTTTGGCTCTATTGGCGACTTCATTTATCCTCGCGTAGTTAAGGAGGCATCTCTCTATACATCCCTTTACCCTTCCACTGTCACTGTCACACTTGGTAACAATCAGGCCAAGTCCTTCGTTGACTGTGTAGTACCTGGTCTTCCGTTCTCCTTCCCCTTGCGGATGCCCCACAGCCTTCGCAAGGCCCCTCGGCTCGTTGACCAGTGGACCTTCAACGTAATGGAAACCTTATCCGATCTTGTTCCCAACAATGCCTACTCCATCAGTTTGCCCATTCCAGTCCTGATTGGACCCACAACGATCTCGTCCTCGATGCCAAGGATGGGAAGCGATACGGCATTCGTTGTTGGCCAAATCAGTCTCTACATCTCCCTCCCCTGTTGATGTCACCATCCTGACACCTAATCAGTTTTACCACTTCCTTCTTCATCCAGATGTCGAACTTTATGTTATCGACATCACGGACTCCATGCATCAGGATGGTGAATTGGTCGAGCTCGATCCCCCACCTCCCGATCCCCCCCGACCCTCCTGATTCCTCAACTTCCTTACCCTCCTCTACCCCTGCTAGCCCATCTCACTTTGTCGCTTCCTTCACAATTGATACACCCTTGATACACCCTTAGTCCCTATCTCCACACAGACTCCCTTCACCTTTGCTCCAGATGTTGCCGCTGCCAAGGAATTTGACACCCTTCCAGACTCCCTATCTCCACGCAGACTCCCTTCACCTCTGCTCCAGATGCCGCCGCTGCCAAGGAATTTGCACTCCTCCGAGAGTATCGCGATGTCTTCCCCCCATCGTTTTCCTACAGTGGTATTTCCCCTATGCGCGACCTCGAGCACCACATCCACCTCCAACCCAACTACCACATTCAAAACCGCGCCCCCTACTACCTTTCGGTTCCTGAAGCCCAGGAACTCGAGCGCCAACTTGAGGAGCTGCTTCGTCAGGGCTCGATGGGGTGCTCTTGTCTTATTCTCTCGCAAAAAGGACGACGCATTTTGTATTTGTATCGACTACCACGGTCTCCACCACTCCACTGGCAAAGACAACTATCCCATGCCTCGTGCTGATGATCTATTTGACCGGCTCGCCGACAATCACTTCTTTACGAAGATCGACCTCCGTAGTGGATATCACCAGATCCGCGGAGCCGAGGAGGACCAGCCCAAGACCGCTTTTCGTTCTCGTTTCGGGCACTACGAGATCACTACGAGATCACCGTCATGCCTTTCGGCCTACATAACACCCCTGCCGCATTCCAAACGGCCATGAACACAATGTTCCAACACCTCCGCACTGTCCTCCAACGATTACGCGACAACGGGTTCTTTGCGAAGCTTTCCAAATGTACCTTCGCTCAACCCAAAGTCGACTTCCTAGGGCATCAGGTATCTAAGCACAACCTCCACATGGACGCCTCGAAGATCCAAGCCATCGTCGATTGGTCCACCCCTACGTCTCTTCCTGCCCTGCATAGTTTTCTCGGTTTGACCAACTACTACGGTCCATTTCTCAAAAACTATGTGCAGTATTCTTCCCACCTTACCCCTTTGTCCCGTGGACGTTTACCCTTTCATTGGACCGCAGCCTATGAGGACGCCTTTCGCTCTCTCAAGCGACTTGTCCCTTCAACTCCTGTCTTACACTTACCCGGCTACTCACGTCCATTCATTGTCATCACCGACGCGTCCGACTTCACTATTGAAGCTGGCCTCTCTCAAATCTACCCAGCCCCTTCTACTCCTCCCGATTCCACAGAATCTCGTCTCCCTCGCATTCCTCGCTTCCCTCCCCCACCTCTAAGGATTGTGGCCCATCGACCCCACACATCAGGGGCCCCAGCCCCATATGTCCCCGACGTTTTTGATGATGGTACACTTAGGTCTCGTGATGGAGAGTGTCCAGTTGCCTATCTATCTCGACCTCGCTGAGCGTAACTATATTGCCGACGAGCGGGAGGTCCTTACGCTGGTCTACGTTGTAAAGAAGTGGCGTCATCACTTGCACGGTCACACTTTCGCCGTTCTGACGGACAACTCTGCCCTCTCCACCATTCAGACGAAGCCTAAGCTCACTTCTCGCCAGGCTCGTTGGTGGCGCGACCTTTCAAAGTTCGACTTCACCATCTAGAAGATTTCTGGCAAAAGCAATCGCGTAGCAGATGCCTTATCCAGTCGGCTCGACCTTCGGTGTGAGGACCGTCAGCTATCCGCTATTTCAGCCCCCACCATCCACCCCACCTTTCTTGATGAGTATCGTTGTGCGTACACCCAGTGCCCTGAGTTTCAGTCCATCTACGCTAACCTATAGAATGGCAAGACTGTTCCTAACTTCCATCTTGACCCCTTTGGACTCCTATAGAGGCTTGGTCGCCAAGGTACCCGTACTCCCTGCTTATGCCCTCTAATGGCCATCTCCGTGTTCGTGCTGTCGCAGAGTGTCACGACCAGCGCGCCGCCGGTCACCTTGGTGTCTTTAAGACCCTTGACTGCCTCTACAGTCACTACTACTGGGAACACCGTCGTCCCTTCACAAAGGAGTATGTCTGCACCTGCAGGGTCTGCCAGGAGGCCAACATTGCCAACCATCCCCCCTACGGTGTTCTTCAACCCTTACCCATTCCTACTCAGCGTTGGACTTTTGTCTCCATGGACTTCATGGGTCCTCTTTGTCCCCCTACCCCACGAGGCCACGACGCCATCTTCGTCGTTGTCTGTCGGTTGACCAAGCATGCTCACCATTTCCCACTAGCATCGTCTCTGATCGCGATCCCCTCTTTACTTCTCAAGTCTGTTGTGGACTAGATGAGAACTATGGCTTCAAGCTCCGCATCTCCTCCTCCATTTACCCCCAGTTAGATGGACAAACTGAGGTCATCAACAAAACTCTTGGGAGTATCCTCAAGAAGTTTGTTGCAAATGACTGTGATTGGAATTTGCATCTTGTTCAAGCATGCCATGACTAGCAGTCTACTTAGGAGCCTCTCGAGCACCTCAAGCATGCCATGACTTTCGTGCGTGCTTACGATAGTGCTCATCCTTTCCCTCCTACTTCCCGTCCCCGCACTAACCCATCTACTTTCACGACCACTGACACTCCCGATCCTACATTGATGGGCCCTCCTACACCACCGACACCTACCTCGGATCATCTCTCTCCCGCGGACGTGGTTCCGCCTGTTGTTGCAGTGGAGTCGTCTCGCCCTCCGCTTGCCCACCGACTTCCGTCTCACTATCGTGAGTGACCTATACCTCTCCTCTATCTCATACTTGGACACGTATGTAGCAGCTCCCGATTCTGACATCTACATTTGACCTTTGACTTGAGTGCGCCTCTCCAGCAGCAGAGTACCTGTCGCGCCATTCCAGACTTCTACTCAGCTTCAGTGTTACTCCTACGTCAGTCTGGCTACTTCGACCCGACTTCAGCTTCGAGCTTTATCAATTGTACTTCATTTCCCCCTCTGCCATGGAGTTTCCTTCATTCCCACCCAACCCTCACCTTCGAGCTTACTTTGCAATCGCATGATGGCTCCTATTTTCCCTACTCATGTGGGTGTGTTCGTCTGCTGCTCTTCTGCCTTACCTTATGTTGTGCGCCCTCCTCTTGAGTGTACGTTTTCTTTGTTCGTCGCTTTTGGCCACATGTCTATGCCGGCATAGGCCTCTACCCTTCCAGGCTCGCTTGTGTGCTCCCTTGTGTGAGTGTCCTTTCCTTTTAGTTGGCGGTACCTGTTTGGCGGTACCTATTTGATGGTTTCCATTGAGCCTGGTGTCGTGTTGTTATTGATGTTTCATATGGTTGTGTGGGTACCCCCTTGGAGTTTACTCTGAGAGTTGTACTTGACGCCCTCCCACCGAGTCCTACCCTTCCCATACGGGTGAGCTCCCTTTCTTCTATACGTCTATTGTGCACTTTGTACAGGGCTCGTGAGACTGTGCCACACTCTTTTTCGACGTAGGACATTGGTTTAGTTATTCTTTAGCCTTTAGGGCTCAGGTGTTGATTTGTGTCTAGCCACATTGGCTTAGGAGACATTTTCCTCTTTCTTGGTTGACACAGGTCATACATTTTTCTTCTTTTTGGGTCGACTCAAGCCATGAATTGTTGCTTAGGTTAGGCTTGAGGCTTAGTTTGCATTGCATCTCTTTTCCTAGACAGCGCTTGCTCCGCATTTAGGATTGTTTCTTTGTCGTTCCTTATGGGTTTCCACTATTTCAATGGATAGCGTGTTTGATATATCGCTTGATCCATTTACAGGTCCGAGGATCATGTAGCGGTACCCCTTCGACCCGACAGTGAGGCCGAACCAGTTTCAGGCCGTCGGCCTAACCTCGATCTGGTACCGGGTTGCTTCGGGCCTGGACCTAGGTTGGTATATCTCTTCCGCCCAGGCCCTGGTCAAGAAGGTTGGTTCATTCATTCCTGGTTTGTTCATTCATTCATTTTGCTGCTCATGTGTGTCCATCTCCTCCCTCTCTCTCCCTCACTCACCATCTCCGCACGTGCCCTCCATACGCGCATCACAGGTAGTGCTTCCAATGCGCTAGCACCTCTCGCAAGCCATAGAGCTCACACACATATGTAGAGGTACCTTATGGCTGGGCACGTGTTTGCTGTAATATTCGAGCAAACGCAGGCCATCACCATCATCTTGTTGCAGCACTGCGCCAATCCGGTATTGGCTCACATCTGTAGTGACCTTGGTGAGATTGGAATCTGTTGTGAGGAAGCTCGGGGAGGGGCGCCTACTGTTCGCCGAGGCCAAGGGCGACGACGCCTGTCACTCGCCACGCCCGCTTCCGAGGTCCTCTGCGACCAATAGGGTGACAGGTTTTAATGTTGCCTGTTATCCTTGCTCGCAGAAAGGCTTTATCTCGTCACCATCGGATTATAAAACTTAAAAAAAATATATTTTGCTCAGTAACGACTTTCCCATTTTCTTGAACTGGCATGAAATACAGATCGGACCTGTTTACGAGTGTCAACAGTTTGGCTTCTGAAGCATTTCCTTTTCAACAAATAGGAGGAGGTAAAATGCTCACTTAAGAAGAAAAAGTATTACCCAGTCAGATTTCAGGCTCCTCTCGCTGCATGTGCCCCCCTGTTTCCATGCTCCTTCTCCCTTGCTTCACCTCTCACTCACTCTCTCTAAGTGTATGACCTCTCTTTCTCTTTCCTTGTATGTACAGTTCCTTCCTCTCGCCCCCCCCCTGTTTCCAATTCACTCGCTACCTTTCTCCCTTTCAATTCCTCTTACTCTCTCTCGTTGTTCCCCACCCGCCGATTTTTCCTTCGAACGTCAAACAGACAATACAATAATTTGAACTATAATGAAATATCACCGACTAATATTTTAAACTGAGTCTGAATATACCTAAAGGCTGGTCACTGACCCGATCATGATCGTCACAGGGCGTTCATAATCAGTGCCCAGCGGTAACTGGGACAGGGCTGTGGCGGACCCACCAGGTGTGGTGCTCCGCGGGGGATAAAGATGGAGATGGAGGAAGAAGGGGGAGCGAGATGGCACAACGCAGCTCCCACGCCAGACTCCAACGCACGTACTCCAAAGTGTGTGAATGTAGAATGAATCGGAAAACAGACCACAGCTGGGGTATACCCCAGTGGACTGACGGGACTGGACTGGACTGGCTGGTACCGACAGAGGTACCGACCTGGACCTCACTGCCCCGAATAGAACACAGGCTTGTGAGAACAGGCCAAGGGGCTGGTCTCACAGGCCAACCAGAGGTCCGCTACACGATTCACGGTTTGTGATGGATCGACTAGATACAAGCACACTTCCGCCAAGAAGCGGAACTCTACCAAAGAAAAAGAAAACCTTAGTAGTCTACGATGCGGAGCAAGCTCCATGTTGAGTCCATGCGATGCAACCTAGGATAGAAAATGTCACAAAAAAAGCAATGTCACAACTAACAGCCTAAGTGAAAGCAAAAGCAACTAACTAGCATATATGTCCTAGGAAAGCAGGAAGTGGTGACAACTAGGTCCTTGAATGTTGGAGGCAGTAGCCTCAGTCTGGAAACAACTGACTAGTCTATAAGTCCTAAGAACAGCAAAAGCAGAACGACTCAATCCTAGAAATGTCAGAGGTAGTAGCCTCAGTCTGACAGCAACGAAGCAACAACAAGTCAACCATATGTCACAGAAGGAGTGCATCGCAAACCAAAGGGTGGGATGGTCTCTGAGGGTGGCGAAGCCAGCCTAGGGGCCGATAACTCCTAATGGCATCCACACAAAATGACAGGGAGGCACATGTCATCAGGCTCAATGAGGGTAGGGAACTGGGAGCGAACAGAACCAATGACCCTAACAGATAGACCATCAAGGCGGGTAATGCTCGATCGAAGGGGTGACCGTTATGGAGGGTCGACCATGCAAGGGAACAAGGGAGCCTGGTATATTGGGCGCACCTAGATAAAGCATGCAAGGCTGCCTAACTAGGGCGTGAGGGCCGACAGAGGGTAGAAAGGTGATGGGTAAGGGAATCATGCAAACGACTCCTAAAGTGAGGGAAGTCGGAGCTAGATTCGTAAGCTGGATAGCTAGGGCAACGCTACGGTCTCGATGCCTATGCGTATACTAGGGGAGAGCCCAACTCAGAGGAACCTGGCGAAGGAAGACCATCATGCGACACAACCAGGGTCCTGTACAGGGTAAAGTGGTCAGAGGGTGATGACGTCTAAAGTAGGCAGAGTTGATCGTGACGAAGTCCATGAAGCTGTCGATGACGTCCATGATGAGAAGTCCGGAATGCCGTCGAGGAAGAGCCGCAACGTTGACGAGTTGAAGTGGCAAAACTGGAGTGGATGGAGTACTGAGAAGTCAAAGACGTGGGAAGATAAGTCAGAGTCAATTGTCGTATCAAGCAGGACAACGGCGAGTGCGCTGTAGACGCTTAGAAGCGTCCGGCTGCTGCTGAAGGTCTGCCTCAGATGGAGCAGGCTTGACTTCAGTGGTCTCCTCAGCCGTAGGAGAAGGAGGAGGGTCAGTGGGCTGAGGAGGAGCAGTGAACCCGGCACGACGAGCACAATCATAGGCATGCACCAACATGCGAGCGTGCTGCAAGTGCTCGAGGGGCTCCCAAGTAGCCTCCTCATCAGGGTAACCCTTCCAACGTACGAGATACTCGACGTGAGGAGGTTTGTCGTCGGTGACTCGACGACCAATGATGTCTGAAACGAGGAACTCCTCGTGGCCGTCCACCATGATGGGTGGAGGGCGCTCGTATGGTCGTCCAGCGAAACGCTCAGACGAGCCTGGCGTAGGTAGTCGGGCAGCTTCACACGGAAGCTGACCGGGCTAGAAGCCGTATCAAAACTGATGGCCTGGAGAATGCGGCATGGGCCAAAGAAGCAACGCCGAAACTTGCGAAGCGTGTCCGCTTCCAGCTGTAAGTGGCGGGCGTCGATAAGCACATCATCACCGACTTTGAATGGATGATTCATCCTTGATCGGTTCGCACGTGCTGCCATGCGAGTCTGGGAAGCGGCTATGTGCTCATGTGCGGTCTTCATGATCGACGTCATGTGTGCAACCCAATCATCCAGCGCGGGACAACTCGTGTCGGGGTGCATCTATGACGGTCGAAGGAAGCTCGTGGGAATACGAGGGTGATAGTCGAGGTCACAATAGTAAGGCGACATCACCGTGGCCGGCGAAACAATGTGGTTGTAGGCTACCTCCGCGTGGGCAAGATGGAGATCCCACTGCTGGTCGTCACAAACAATCTTTCGGAGAATATCTTCGAGAGTCCTGTTCGTGACCTCGGTCTGACCATCAGTCTGGGGATGGTAAGACGAGGAGAAGCGGAGCTGGGTGCCGTAAACCTCGTGGAACCGTCGTTAGAATCGGCTGGTAAAGCGCGGGTCACGGTCAGATATGATGCTCAGAGGTAAGCTGTGGTCATGCACGACTCGGTCAAACACGATGTCGACGACCTCACGTGCACTGATGGCATAGCGACACGGAACGAAGCGTGCACACTTCGTGAAGCGGTCGACGACGACCAGGATAGCATCATGACCACGGGGGGTCGGAGGACGAAGAGGACCGATAAAGTCCATCGAGATGGACTGCCAACCGCCTTCAGGGATGGGAAGAGGCTGGAGCAAACAATAAGGTAAGTGGTTCACACTGTTCACCTCCTGACTGTGGGACACTCTGCGACGTAGTCATTCACAAAGTCCTTGCACTTCGGCCAGACGTACAGACGGCTCACACGAGCCAACGTCTTGTGGAAGCCCATATGACCGGCGGCTGCCTGGTCATGGAACTCTGCTACTGCTCGGACATGTAGCTGTCCAGTGGAGGGAACGCAAATACGGGGCTCTCTGGTGCCCTGTGAACCGTGCCAGTACACAAGACCGTTGTCCCCGAGAGAGTAGTTCAGGACGGTCTTGCCACTTCGAAGGGGCGCATGGATGTCGCGATCATCGGGGCAGTTTACTGAGTGCGAAACTCGTCGATCACCGAGTGGTGGACGGTGGTGACCGAGATGGAAGCGAGCTGGATCTGCTCCTGATCATGGTCAGGGCGTCGGGATAAGGCATCTGCGACCCAATTAGTCTCACCCTTGATGTGCTCAATGGTGAAACTAAAGTCGGATAGGTCGCGCCACCAGCGAGCCTGTCGACGAGTGAGCTTCGGCTTTGTCAGAAAAGCTTGGACAACTGAGTTGTTCGTGCGCACCGTGAACGATGCCCCATGCAGGTAGTGACGCCAGTGCCGAGCGGCATAAACTACTGCGAGAACCTCACGTTCATCAGCGGTGTAGTTTATCTCGACGGGCAGGAGCTGACGGGAGTAGAAGGCTTCGACGGACGGCGGAGGGTGGGAAGTTTAGATGGGAGCCATGGAGATAGGAGGATCTAACTCCAGAGGGATGAGCTCGACGCCGGGACAGGGTCGATCAAGGTGTAAGAGATCCGTAACGTTCACCATAAAGAAGGTGACGCCATCCTGTCGGATGAAGTGAGCAAACTGTCAAGGCGAGGTGACAATGATCTTAAGAGATGGTGTGGCCACGGAAGGCTCCGGGAGAGGAGGATCGGGGCGTGGTGTCGCGGTGGTACCTATGAAAGGTACGCAATACTTCTGTCCACACTTCATTTTGAGAATGAGAGTGTTGGTCGCCCAATCGGCCTCGGTGCTGCGAGACCGACGAGACCACGGAATGTCGAGAATGAAGTCGTACCCCGTCTCCATCACATTGAAATGTGCAGAGGAGCGGTGGCGACAAGACGCCGGGGGACGATCAGTCAGCTCGAGAGTGAGAAAGAAAGAGAGGACGGTGACCGTGTGATAGAAGAAGCGCTGGGTCTTGTCATCCCCTAGGGTGACAGAGATGGGATTCGGAGACCCTGTCGTGGGTAAGCGGGTTTCTTTCACCACTCGTGGGTGATTGAAGCCGCCTTGAGAACCGGAATCCCACAACGCCGAGTACACCCTCGTGGAGGTCCCCAGTCCTACTATAATGATCGGGAGGGTGCGATCAGGGTCGGAGAGGATGGTGAGGAGGCGACGTAGTGCAGCGACATGGAGGGCAAGTCGCAACTGACGAGCCTAAAGCATGCTCAAGTCCAAAAGAGAGGACACAACGTCCTCGCGAGTCGCAAGCTGCTCGTTGCAACGGGCTGAGCGAATGTCTCGACGTGTCGATAGTCGCAGAGGGGTAGGAGGGGAGACGGTGGTCTGCGGAGGCGCAGACAGTACTGCGACAGAGAGCTGAGTACACTTTGTCGGATCTAGCGATACCTCAACTCCAGTAGCGGGAGGGGCAAACCGTGATGGGGATGTCGGGAAGCCGACTACTGAGGACGGCGCAGGTGTACACTGCACCGTGGCTAGGAGGCGCCGCAGAGATGCGAGGCGTCGGGGGGGGACTGAGCACGACGCTGGAGGGAAAGGTCAGCGTAGTGGCAGTCGAGGGCGGCGGTGTAAGGGCACCGCGAGGAGGTATGATCGCCTGGCGGCAATGCAAACACCCACGCCGGCCCAAAATAGCCACGCGCTCCTCAACGGAAAGGATACCGCGAGGGACAAAGCCCTGAAGAAGGTCCTGCTGAGGGACCTCGGGGGGCGTCGCGCCAGCGTGACCGGGGCGGCTGCGTGCCCGGGAGAGGGTGGAGAAGATGAGCTGGAGGCGCTCGGCCACAGGGAGAGTAGAGTCCTCTAGGTGGTAGTGGACGGCCTCACCGAGGTCCAGGTCGTCGCTATGGTCACCCTCAGGCGACAGAGGGGCAACAACGTCCTGCTCACCATACTCGAGTGCGCTGAAGCAGCGCGAGAAGTGGCGGCACTGCTGCACGGAACGGCGGGGGCGACCGCAGAAAGGGGAACGGCGTTGGGAAGTGCCGTAAGAGGAGGGGGCATAACTAGTACGCTGAGGCTGGGACGAGGCGGGGTGAAGACGGGCCCGCATCCGCTGATGGGTCCTAGCGGCCTCGTAAGCCTGCGGGGCCGATGTGAACTCGTACCGCCCGAACTCGGAGCGGTACTCAAGGGGAAGGCTGACCAAGAAACGATCGATGAGGGCAGCCTCAGGAAGGAACGCCACATCACAAATGAGGCGGGTGTCCTGAAAGACATGGATGTGGCAATCCAGGCCGGCAGCGCCACCAGAGCTGGACCAACATGTAGTGACGACACGCTCGAAGGCGTCAGTCACGTCATGTCGGGCTCCGAAGCGATCCTCGAGGAACGCCAGGAAATCTATGCAGGTCGGGGTCCGACCCTCACGAAGGGAGTGCGCGTAGAAATCCTCCCAGACCTCGAAAGGACCGGCACGCAGGCGCGTGGAAAGGTGACCCACCCACGTGTCGGGTGGGGCGCCCATGAGCTCGACCGTGCGGGTGGCAGACTGCAGCCACCGATACACACGTATTCCTGTACCTTCGTACAAGGCAATGTCCGCCAAGCGGACGAGTGGTGTGCCACTGTTTTGGCGGCGAGGGGATCGAGGAGCAGAGGCCTGTGCCACGACTGAGTAAGTCGGCGCAGGTCCTGGAGAAAGGGGCGCAGCTGACTGTACGCCCGGGCCGCATGGGGGAGCAGCGGGGGCAACGGCGACAGGCTGCGAGGGAGCTGCGGTAGAAGAGGTCGCAGCAACCGAGGGAATAGGAAGAAGGTAGGATGGGGCTGGATAGGGTGCAGGGCGAGGGAGGCGAGCCTGCATGGAAGGAAGGGTAGAGGAAGAAGGCGGTGCGCACAAAGGCGCGGCCACCTGTGAGTGTGGGGGTGGCTGAAGGGGTAAGAGAGCGAGGTCGGCCCGGGTCTGGGCAAGCTCGTCCTTGAGACGTCGAACGTTGATCGAGCGAGGAGTGGTAGGAGGAAGAGTGGGGGAAGTGGACGCACGAGCTGCGCGGGGCATCCCACAGGGGAGAGAGCCAGGTGGTGTTGCGATTGTGCAAAGGGGAGGGAGAAGCGGGGCACCCGGAAAAGTTGAGACCATGGCAGCGGGTTGTGGTCCCGTGGCCGTAGCGACCGGAATCTGGGCAGGTGCGCCTGTAGAGTGAGGGAGGGTCTGGCCTGTGGCGACCGTCGACTAGCAGCGTGGACGGTCACCGGGATGGTCGGGTCGGGGGCGACAGAGGAGGAAGCTCCGCCGTGGCCACAATGTTGGAGGACGGGGGACCCGGACACGGAGCCAGGAGAAGAGAGAGAGTGAGGAGAGGAACGACGGCCAGCGTCCTGGAGTTGCCGCAAGCCAGCGGCAAGAGTCGCCATCTGCGCCTGTAAGGGCGCAAAGAGGGAGGTGATGAGGGGGGAGGTAACGGGCCGGACTAGAGAGGGTCGGAGGAGGTCCAGATGAGCGGAGGGCGTAGGGGAAGTTCTGCGATAGAAGTCGACGGGCGGCGCTAGTAAATCGAGCACGGGTGCCGTCAAAGGGGGAGGGGTGGTTCGGATCGAGGGTGGCTGAATGAGAAGGGAAGGTAAGGGGGTTAGGAAAACCCTAAACCCTAGAAGAACCCTAAGAAAACCCTAACCGAAGTTTGAGTGGTTAGGGTAGGGTACTGGTGACCTAATCAAGAAAATAAAATAGCAAGCATAGGGGGGAAAGGCGGCAGGAAAAATAAATAGACAGCGAAATTTCAAGAGAAAAATAAAAATAAAAAAGGAAATAAATAAATAAAAAAAAAATAATAATAATCATAGAAATAAGGGAACAAAATATTACGAGAGAAATAATATGTATTTTTTTAGAATTTTCGGTAGCATTTCCCTACCCCCCATGAGGTCAAGAATGTGCCAAGGGAAAAGGAGAGACCAAGATAAGCACACTAGATTTGAAAATGCCGCAAATTAAAAATTTCAAAAAATAAATAAAGAAATAATAAATAAATGAATAAGTAAATAAGTGGATGAGGAGGTGGAGAGAAATGGAGTATCTGATTTTTCAAAAATTTCGGCAGCATTTCGTTACCCCCATGAGGTCAAAGTGTGAGGTCAAAGTGTGCCGAAAAAGACTAAGTGAAAGAAAAACAGAAAATTTCGGCAACACGGGGCCAAAATGTGTGCCGAAAGCAAGAAAGACCAACTCCTAGTCAGATTTAAGGGTGCCGCAAAGAAATTCAAATTTTCAGAAAAAATAAAAAGAAAAAATAAAATAAATCAGAAAATGAGAAGGGAGCGGGGGGAATAAGATAATTTGAATTTTTGGAGAAAAGAGAAGATTTAAATCAAAGAGAAAGGGAAAAGAAGAAAAACAGGAAAATTTGAAGTGGGGGGGGCAAGGGGATGAAAGAGTGATGAAGAAGAGAGAAATAGGGGAGAGAGAGAGGAGTGAAGTGGGAGATGGGGGAGATGAGATTAGTGGAAGATGGTGAGTGGGGAGAAGAGGAGAGAAAAAGGTGGTGTGAGATGAGTGAAGAGGGATGTGGGAGGAGGGGGGGTAGTGGTAGAGTTAGAAAGGATGATTAGACGATGGGGGGGAAGAGAAAAGGGGTTGGGGGAGGGTAGGTTAGTGGAGAGAGAATACCAGGCTCTTGGTTGGCCAAGAGCAAAGCACTACCAAGATCCACAGGATCTTGGCCTTCAAGGTGCTGCTGGCCTGATGCCACAGCAATAACACGATGATGATGATGATCTAGGGTTGGCTGAGATCTTGATCAGCCACCCTACTACCACAGTTACACAGCCCCCTAGCAAGGGGGGAAATCTTGAGCTGCTGCAAAACCGCTGCTGCAGCAGTAGAAAAATAGTAAAAAAACTGATGTGGCGCAGCCCCCAGCCAGGGGGGTCTTCAGTCTTCAGAGCAGGCTGCCACGTGGCACTGCAGATGGCCACGTGCGCAGGCAGCAGCAGCCACGACGGGGGGGGGGGGGGGGG
>BFEA01000046.1:2166300-2180966 GCA_003427395.1 Chara braunii
GGGGGGTGTAAATAGCTGGCACGCACCTCTTCAACAGAAGCGTTGTCGGCCCGAATACCCTAAGGGTATTTGGGCACATTTTTGCAGCTTACAAGAGGTATGTTCCTTGACGACATCAAGGAGATTGCCTCATTTTTTTTGAGACCACAACCGATTCACAGGGATTGGGAGTGACACGCGCCTTTGAATTGATTAGAGAGTGTGTGAGCGTGCACTTTGTGGGCACGCGTTAGCTTGACCGAACAATTAACCAATGTAAACTATGAGACGCCGGTAGAGCAAGTGATAGGTTAGAATCTTGGATAAAGTTGCAACCTTGCACCCACGGGCGTAGTTACGGGCGGCGTAAAGTTGACCAGGTAAGGCTGAGACCAGAGAAGGATGTCGCCTGACTAACTAGAGACTGACGTTTCGACGCTGCACCGTGTGAAGTTACGCACGCGCTAGGTTGACCGTGCGCCATCCGTAGTAGAAGCCGCCGCCAAAGCCAAGTAAGGATGGCGCGAACTAAAGTGAGGGCCGAGTTGTTCCGGGGTGGAGACGGTAAAAGGGTGGCCTTTCAAAGAAAGAGGCAGCGTGGGGGAAGCATCGGCGGTTGGCTGCGACAATGCGGGACTATGTGCACAGCGGGCCGAGTAAAAGTCTGCCCCAAGCTAGCATAGCACGCGTGCGGGGCCATGGCTCTAAGGGACGGGCCAAGAAACGGCCTGGTGCACCGTCTGCAGGCCCAGGCTGGCCGACCGTACCATTCACATACAGGGTTGCACACCGCCAGTTCAGGCTTGGGCTTAGCCCTACTGGTAGGCCAGCTCTCGACAACTGGCGCCCAGAGGCCGCGGGACGGGAGAGGAACGAGGCAGAGGGAAAGGACGAGTGTGAAGGTCCGGCGGCCAGAGGACAACGAGAGGTGAAGCAGCGCGGGTGACCAGCGCATGTTTTCGGTGGATATGGCTGACGTCAACCACTGCCCCCTTTTGCTCAAGTCGTCCAGTGTCTGTTGAGCTGCGGCAAGTTTGAGTGCTATGCCAGAAGTGACCTGCCTCAAGAGTTTTCTTTTGTTTCCTTTTTCTTGTCGCTCTGCGAGTGATCAGTCACCGTATCTTCTTGTGCTTGTTGCCAGAGTGAGTTGTTTTAGGAACGCTTTCTCTCTTGTTCGGTGCAAGTGCATGAGGGGAGTGAGTGGTTGGGATGCGAGCGGTACACAGTCTACTCATGGCAACCCAGAGAGGCGAGCGTAGTGGGACGGACGCTCTCGGGAACTCGTCCGACACGTGGCGGCAGAGAAATGATGAAGGGGCGGGGGTACTCAGAGGTCAACGCATGTGAGAGAGAGAGGGGCGTGAACGTCTCGCAACGTCGTTGATGCTAGCTGCTGTTTTTTTTTTTCTGGTATGGAGAGTGCGGAGGAACGAGGGCGAGACGGATTCGCTCGGAAGGAAGCCGACGGGGAAGACTGACTTCTTACTTTTCTTGAGCGGTATGAACGCGTGGCAGGTGACCAAGGGAAAAGTGGCTAGGGACGGCAAGAGGTGGTTACACGAGTTCGCTTGACACGTGCACGGTGTTTAGAGTCACGAGAGAGGGAGGGAGATGTAAGAGGTCGGAAGGACTGCGTCACTGTTCTCTTCTTGATGTGCGTTAGTGCGCATTATGGGGATGAACACGGTTGGTGCTGGCTACTACCTTCGTTTTAGTAAAACGTTCTCTCCCACTCGATGACTACGCCCTGGCAATGCTGTAAGAAGCCACCATAACTTCAGTCGGCACTATTGAGGAAGCAAGGAGGACTGTTAGCAGCCACCAGTGAGCGTTCTGTTTCTGAACAAGAACAACTCACCTACCTGGACACTCAGCAACAGCTTTGCTGATAGCACTATCCATGATCTGAGACCTTACCTGAAGAAGGGCAAGGAGACTTATGAACTTTTCGATTCAGTCTGGATCTCAGCCACCGAATACCTTGAGCAGAGAGAGAGGGAGCTCGATGAGAGTGGCACTACGTTGATCCGCAACTTCGGGCCGATGCTTTATACCGACTATCCTAGGCCTCCAGTCCCTTCTCTTCTCACTGATGGCACGAGTTGGCTGAAAGTGATTGGTTTGGCAAAATCTCTCGTGCAGTGATCGACGTTGAGGCGTTGACCGAGCGCACCTAGTATCCCTACCTCAGACAAGGAGTCTTCTCAGTGGACGGACTGCCTACTTTGTGGGAGGATTTTTGCTCCATGGTCAACTACCGTGTCATGTGTCTCGGATAGTCATGCTCAGAGCTTGCTGGCTACAGGTGGCATTTTGTCACGAAGCCTCAGTCTCAGATTGTACGTGGGTGTGGGTCACAGCATCAGAGAAGATCGGAGAAAAGAGAGAAAGAGAGAGACTGACTAGAGGGACGAGTGAGGACTCTTGAGAGGTGCTGACTACTCTCGTTTATGTGTACTTTCTGAGATTATTATGAGTTCTCATTCCTCCCTCATTTGATTGCCCCTGTCTTTGCTCGAGTCAGTCAGTCTTATTTTTTGCATTATTCTTGCCTGATGATTGCCTTCATGGATGTTTTGGCGGAGTTCTCAAAATCAGACCGCAATTGAAGGGTCTCGCTTGAAGCCGGACGCACACAACAGGAAGGGATTTGCATTATTTAATTTATTTTATTTATTGCAATCACATACAAAATCCTGCGTGACAGCCTGTTGACTTTCCGATCGCCCGAAGTGGACCGACTGGAAAAAGTGCGACAAAAATGGCGCCGTTGCCGGGGACATAAAAAGATTTTCGTGTCCGGAACGAGCCAGGGTCATCATCATCTTTGAGCCTTGATTAGGACATGAGAACTGTTGACATTTTTGTGAGCTTCATGTTAATTTTATTTATTCTCATTCAAGTCCCGATTTTCTTGAGAATCACGACTGCTAACTGTGATTTATTTTTCCCTTGTGTGAGGTATCACATTGGATCGGGAAAATGAGGTATTGTTGACTGGAGAGGAGGTTTGAGAGAGAGAACAAGTGTTTCACTGGATCTGCTCGGTTTACTGCCTTCAAGGGATTTCCAGCTCCTCCTTTACCTGATATAAATTGATCAAAAGATGATTGGTTTGCGGTGATTGAGTTTGCCCAGAAAGTGAAAAGAGGTCAAAGAGTCTGATGGGTCGACGTTATGTACCCTTGAGGGAGAAATCTAAGCTTAGACTGATAAGAGGCCATGAAGGGCTGAGTAAGGCTGAGTCAAACAAGCTGTTGAATTCTCTTAATTCTATAGCATGTAAGGCTGTAATTCCTTATGAAATCGTGAGGTATGAAGCCATAAAGAGGTCAGGAAAAGAACAAGACAGTCTGTATGTTCTTACATGCTATTTTATTGATCTTGATGAATATGATATTGGGATTTATGTGCCGAAGCAAAGATTTGATGAAAGCCGAAAAGGTGCGTGTTGGCAACGAGCATCGAATCTTGTGCATGATGAGAAGAGAAGATTAGAGCGAGAGGGAATAAATTTCCCCTTTAGCACCTATGTCAGACCTTTTGTTGGAATTCCGTCTCCACTTGTTGAGGGATTCGCATTCCCAAGACACAATTGGTATGTCATGATAAAGTTTGCATGGAAAGTGAAGAGAGCCCAAGAAGAATACTCTCAGTAGCCAAGATAACTACTGTGAAGGGTAAACTCTATGAGGTGATAGGGTGTGATAATCCTTTTGTBATCCTGAGATATGAGACTTGCGAGAGAGGGCCCATAATATTTCACATTCCAGTGGTCAAATTCCTGAGTACTGGCAGCCTAGACGTAAGGATTTATGTACCGGCAGGTCTAGAAAAGGAAGATGACTACTTGAAGTGTCAGACATGTGCTTATATTAGTCTCATAAAAACGAAAGAGTGGCTTGAGAAGCTAAAAAGAAAAGTAACCGGGGGGAAAGAAGTGAGACAATTTGAGAGGTTTCCTGAGTTCTGAATTGCTATAAGGGATTTGAAGGCAGGAGAGATTGGATGCCTCTGTTGGAAGCCATTGCTGAGATTGGTAGAGCAAGAGAAAAATATTCCATTGTGATGATAAAATCCCTACTCCAGAGTACCTTTGAACACAGATTCGAGACCCCTGATTATGTCCAACCTGAGATCTACCTTTCAGATATTGTTGATGATGCTTAACAATGCCCAGCCTGACAAGACAACTGACACTGGGGTTTGTGTTGGAAGGTAGAGTAGTCAAAGTAGAGGGGACTCTTCGGATCTCTGACAGAAATCTTTCTACCCTGGATGAATATGAGTTTTTACAACCTTTCTTAGATCGCATGAGAGATTCTTCTTTGAGAATTATCACTGACCAGACTGAGATAAGCTATCTGTTAAAGGTGGTGAAAGTTGGAACTACTGAGAGAGTATTATATCACACATTTCAAGAATGGGTTTCTCTTGCAAGAAGGATCAACAGTGGGTTGTAAACGATGCAATTTGATTATGAGATTTTAAACCCGACTCGATATTTTATGATTCGGGGTACTATAAAGGGATATGACAGAAGACTGAGTAGGGATGATGAGAGAGAGTTGATTGAAGATTATATTGGGAGGCTGAGAAGGATCGCACTGCCCTTGATTACTACCCAATCCATTATTGCTTATATTCTATTCTCAAGGGGTAGAGCAGACAAAAGAAGAAAGAAACGAGCCTCTATCCCTTGCTAGAAGAGTGAGAGACTGAGGGGCAAAGAAGGAGAGGGCAAGAGTGATAGAGGGAGAGAAGAGAGTATCTGGAAAAAGTCTATGGTCAAGATGGCAGGGCGAGCGATACCGAGTACATCAGCAGGGACCAATGAAGAGGCTTTGGTTGGGGTTATACGGGAACTGGTCGAGAGGGTTGATACAATCAAAGGAGGGTCGGATATCGCAAGAGCAAAGAGGCCAGATGAGAAAATTCCCTGCTTCAGAGGACCCCAAGTTAATGACTTCCTGGACGAGTATGAGTTATTTGGACTCAGTTGTGGCAGATGAGCAACGACTTAAGCACCTCCTATCTTATTGTGATACTGACTCAAGACTGGCCGTTAAGGAACTAATGGAAGGTGCCACTACATGGGAAGAGGTCAAGGAGAGACTGAAAAAGGAATTTGAGAAAGATTCAGTTCCAACCACAACTAAAGACTTACTGAACATCAGAAGAGCTAAATATGACACTTTCAATGTTTTTCTTCAGACCTTTATCCGAACAACAAGAAGAATTTCATATTTGGATGAAGCGCAGAGATGCCATATATTTTTGACAAATTTTACTGACAATGAAAGGCAAGTAGTCTTTAATCGAGCTCAACACTATCCTCTCAGATGGGATGAAATGGTTGCAATCATAAAAACTCTACCTACTGTCTCCCATAAGAAATGGTCACTGGATCAGATCAGTACTTTGGCCAAGGATTGGGAGACTGAGAATGGTATGAATAGAGGAAGCAATCTGACTGCTTAGAACATTCTTCAAAAAATGATGGCTAACTTTATGCCTGCAAGGCCTGCAACGCATGCTGTGGATGACAGGGGAAAGAAAAAGGTTGAAAGTGAGGAAGATGACGACGATGATGATGACAACGAAAATCATGGTAAGAAGGGGGATTCGTCCAGAGCCAAAAGGAATGGGAAGAATTGTGACAGAGGAAACAGAGAGAGAAGAAAATATGATGAGCGTCCTAAGAAAGTTTTACTCGCTATTATTGTGGCGAAAGTGAACATACTACCACCTATTGCAAGCCTCTTGAGGAGGATGTAAGGAGTGGGGTAGCAAAGAAAGATGCGATGGGCCATGTCTGTGATAGTTCATGGAATAAGCTGAATCCCAGACATCCGGAAGGTATGAGACTTCTTGCTCTTAAACATGATGAAAATATAAAGATTAAGAAGAAGAGAAAGGCCAATGTGAATGTTCATTTCCTCACAAGAGACGTGCCTAATGAACTGGTACAAAGAGCAGACGACCCTTATGCCATAATTGAGTTGTCTCTGCAGTCCTTAACACTGACAGAGTGTGAGCCTAGTGAGGCATCAATGAGTGAGTCTCCATTGGGAGGGGACCCTACTTTTCAGAATCCTTCTGGATTAGTAGAGTCCTCTTCCAATGAAATGACTAATCTTCTGGCTAACATGATGTCGTTCCATGGTGATCTACCCCCAGAGCTTATCATGGAACCCAGTGTCAGGGTTGGTGAAGTAAGGAACCACCAAACCCGTATGACACCTCAAATGATAGAAGAAAAGAAAAGAAAGAAGGCTGAGGAATCACTGATCGACATACTTGATGATCCTGAACCGGAACGTTCAAAGGAAAAGAATGAACAAGGGAGAAAGAGAAAATTTATTCTCAAGAGTGATTTGGATGATGAAACTGTGATTTCTAATGTAACTGCTAAGATGTTGGACGAAACGGAAGTGACACTATCTTTCAAGGAAGCAACGATGCTAGCACCCAAACTGAGAGAAGAGTTGAAAAGGTTAATTGAGAAGAAAAAAATGGAAGTTAATTATTTGGGGTCAGTCTTTCCCAACCAAGTGAATAGATCACTGCAAGGTTGCAAGATGAGATTTGCAGCCATGGGTTGTGGGCATCTTACAATTCGCATTAATCAAGTGAAGATTCTAGCCCTAATAATATTGCAGGAGAGTTCTTCGTGGCAGGATTCATTGATAATTTGCCTATCAAGGTTGGGACAATGGTTGTGGAGTTACTGGGTTTTGTAGTACCGGATTTGGATGATGACTGTATCTTGGGAACTCCATTCTTGCATAGGATGGAGGCGGTCCACTTTTTCAGTCATGAGGGGTCATCTTGGATCAGTCTACAAGATCCCGAGATTGCTCGAGAGCAGACCTTTATGGTCCGTACGAAAAATGACTTCAAGCATCAACTATCTGCTAATTCGATCAGGAGGGAGGAATCTGCTGAAAGGGTTAGGAGACCAAAGGAGGAAGGAAAACAAGAAGCAAAAGAAGAGATTTCGGTGGGAATCAATCAAGTTTCGAAAATGATCCCGAGGATGAGGACGGGCAAATTGAAGCCTTCAAGAAAGCTGTAGAGATTGCTAAGGGAGGAAAGATAGAATTGAGATTTGCATCGACTCACCCTTTTTTAGGGAAATAGCCACTGGGTCAAAAAGAAAATACAAGCCCAAGGGGGTGAAGAAAAACCCAGTGGCAGTCCTAATAGAGAAAGATTATTATGAAGCATTGGAAAAGGAAAGGCAAATTATAAGAGCATTGAGGGAGTCAGCAAAACTGGAGAATAGGGTCAACAAAGAGAGGTTTGACACAATGAAGATAGGCTCAGATCAGTTTATCCTGCCTAAAGAGAAAGAATATATCTTCAGGATGTGTCAGGAATTCTCTGGTGCTTTCTCCTTTAATGATGAGACGAGGGGGCGGTTGGACGTGGACATGATCAAGATGGCCAAGATTTGGACAGTTGATCATGTTCCATGGAATGATAGACCAACCAAGTATGCCCTAAAGGAAGAAGCGGAAGTAGTAAAGTACCTTGACAAGAAGATTGCATCCAATGTTGCTGAATCTGTTGATGGACCATATGCTAACCACTGGTTTTGTTTTTGGAAACCAGGGGGCGGGCTAAGATAGATACAGAATATTTAGAAACTCAATTCTGTGACGGTACGTGATGCAGGTAGTCTTCCTAATGCTGACCTCCTCGCTGAATCATTTGTTGGTCGATGTATTTATTCCCTAGTTGACCTGTATTCTGGCTATGATCAGTTCCCTATTGATCCCACTAGCCGACCCTTGACTGCCATACACACGCCGAGGGGACTTGATCAGATGTGTGTGGTACCTCAGGGCAGGACTAACAGAGTGGCAATGGTTCAGAGGGATATGATCAAAGTCATGCAGGATATTTCTCCTGAAATAATCAGTCCCTACATTGATGATAATCCTGTAAAATGACTCTTGGTAAGAGATGAGACTTTGGTCGCATGGGGAGTCAGAAAGTTTATCTGGGAACATGGTGAAGGAGTAAAGATGGTCCTAGAAAGACTTCGGAAGTATAATCTGACTCCCAGTGGGCCAAACTCTCTTCTCTTCCAACCAGAAGTGATAATCTTGGGCTTCAGATGCTTCTCCAAGGGTAGGAGCCCAGATCCCAAGAAGATTGACAAGATCTTGAGCTGGCCTCTGCCTCTCAAAAGAGTGACAGATGTTAGGAGCTTCTTGGGAGTCTGTGGATTCTGGAGGATTTTTATTCCTCATTTTGTTGCCCTTGCAGTGCCTCTGAGAGAAATGGTAAGACAAGGGGCTAACTTAGCATGGAATGATAAAAGACAAGCTGCAGCAAAAACATTGCAAGAGAAACTAAGAGACGGTGGTGTAGTGCTGGGAGTACCATATTATGATGATGAGGAGACAAAACCTTTCATTATTGAGGCGGATGGAGGACCAGCTGCGCTGGGTGGAGTACTTATTCAAAAAGACGAAAATGGGAGAGAAAGACCTCTAAGATTTGAAAGCAGAACCCTCAATTCTACTGAAAGAGGCTACACCCATTTCAGGAAAGAGCTACTGTCAATCATCCATAGCCTCAGGGGCTTCAGGCATTACGTCTTGGGAAGGAGATTCATCCTGAGGACTGATGCATCTGCTGTGATTGGTGCCATTAAAAAGCACCAACAGGTAGATCCAACAGTCAGCAGATAGATCGCCTTCATCTGGACATATGATTTTAAGCTAGAAAAAATCCCCACTGAGAAAAACAGACCGGATGGCTTAAGCCGGATTGAGTGGCGAGAGGAAGAAGAAGAAGATGTGAATGAAACGATTGAAGAATCTGCCTATGTTGATAATTTTCTTAATGAGAAAGATGATAAGGACTGTGAGGTGCCATGCTCCTACAGGTGGAATCCATGGCCAGAGGAAAGAGACAGCTGGGGAGAAATCCCTACTGCGTACATTTACGAATCGATTCTTGGGAAAGAAGAAGAAGATGAACCGAACGATTGGTATGCCAGAGTTAATGCAGCTGCAGTGGCCGCTCATGAGATTGGGGAAAGTTCAGGTTCAAAGGAAGAAGAAGAGAGTGAGAAAAATGAAGAAGAGATACTTTTCTTCTTTGAAGAGTATGATGAAAATTATCAAGAGATTAGCAGAAAGATGGAAAAGGAATAACTAAAATAATATTATTGTAAAGATTCAAGAAAGAAATTCAGACTAAAGAGAGGACATCTCTTTGTGGATGGTAAGGGAGGCTTACCTCCACTAAGAGTGGTCTGTGGTAAAGAGAGGCAGTTAGAGATAATCGATGCTCTACATGAGGGGGTTGCCGGTGGCCACAGGGCTGCTGAAGCTACCTACTCCAAGACTGTCAAACTCTCCTTCTGGTCTGGCATGAGAGACATGATTTTCAGATACTGTAAATCATGTGTCTTATATCAGAAGAGGTCCACCACAAGGATGATTGAGCCCCTATTCCCTACAATCTTGGTAGAGCCGGGTAGTAGAGTTCATCTGGATCTCATCACTATGCCTCCAGGCAAGGGTAGGATGAGATACATATTAAACATGAGAGATAATTTCTCTGGATACGTTGAGGCAAAAACTCTGAAAAGGAAGACAGCCGAGCAAGTGGCTGATTGGATAGAGGAAGTCTATCTCAGGTATCCTTTTATCAGAGAATTTGTCTCAGACAGAGGGATGAGAATTCAGAAATGAGGTCGTCAGAAGAATTACACTCAGATTGAGTGTCAGAATTCGGTATGTGACTACTTACCATCCTCAAGCGAATGCCCCTGTTGAAAGAGACCACAAAACTGTGAAAGATTTCATTGGCCAAGTGGTGTGAAGGGAAACTCAGTAACTGGCCAAAGGAGTTAAGAGTTGCTGTATATGTTGATAATATCACAGTCAAGAGGACTACTGGTTATGCACCTTTTACTCTGTGGTACGACGGATATGCTGCATTGCCTATTGAGAGTATTGTCAAGACATGGTCAAGTCAAGAAAGTGACAGAAATTATTCTATTTCAGAACTCCTTCAGATCAGAATGAAGCAGATATCTGAAGTTGATCAGGCAGTGATGGATGCAACAGAGAGAATGGCATCCAGCAGACTATCGGATCAAGAAAGATGGAACAAAAAAAGATACATAAGAAAAGAGAAATTGAAGATCGGAGATGTTGTTCTTTTGTTTGACAGCTCTTTTGAGACACAATGGACTAAAAGATTGGAGCCTTGATGGCTTGGTCCTTACAGAATCATAGGAGAAGCAGAAGGCAAGGTTTATGAGATCTCATAAATGGATGGATCCAGGGTTCATGACATGGTATCAGGGTCAAGACTTCGTAAGTTCATCTTTAGAGACCTTGATTTCATCACTACAGTGACTCCAAAGAGAGGGAAGAGAAGTCAACCATCCAAGTAAGAGAACGATCATAGAGGACTGAGAAAGAGTATAATAAGACATTGAGACAGTGAGGCTCAATTATCAGCAGACAATGGTTATTTTTGCATAGTCGATTCAACATTTCAGTTTCAGTACTTAACGAGACTATATCTTTGATGTAGTGCTGCAGTCGTTCTATGAGTGTCAAGTTCTGAGAGTGAGGAGTAACAGTGAGTACTATTCTGGGAGCATTGGCACAGTGTCAAGATTTGAGAAACTTATGGCTGTGGCACATCAAATGATATGAGCAGTATTATTTTTATCACAAAAAGAAAGCATGATGGGCATAAAGAAGTTCAGTTCTGACAGAATGAAAGTTATCAGCAGAAGGACTTCGTGTCTCTAACTAAGTTGTCCATCCAAGAGATTCAGATGAAGGCATGCATAAAGAAGTTCAACTTTACTTGACTGAGGGTGGTCAGTAGAGGGACTTCGTGCTTCTTGGCTAAGGGCCTGTCTTCACTCAGATGAGGGAAGGGACCTCTCTGAGATCAGAGTTTCAGCATTTCCTTGAGGCTGACAGGACGTCTCTTGGAAAAAGAAATCCCAGTTGAGGGAAGGGACCTCTCTGGGGCTAGCACTAAGTTTTGCTTGTGACTGAAGGGAGGTCTCTTGCAAACTCTCAGTGTTGGCTAGCATGTTATTGTTCAGTGCCTCTTGAGACTGACGGGACGTCTCTTGAGAGATGTTTGTTCTGGTATGGGGCGTGGGCAGTCTGCTTGTGGGTTATGATATGCTTGCCTGACTGTCTGTGCCTGGGGTTTTCCTCTCTAACCTAAGGATGCGTTGATTGTCGGGGCCAGCCAGAGCCTTACCGCAGTAGGTTGCAATCTGGTGGGGTCAGCAGGTCCCCGACGCGAGTGTCGAATTCCGTAGTCAGCTGAGGCTAAGACTCCGGGAGTCTGGCCTATGAGGTTGAAAGGGGTCAGTTGGAACCCTACCGCAGTCAGAGGACGCAATCCAATGAGGTTAGCCAGAGCCTGGAACTGTGGTTAGACCGGGTCCCACGTTCAAAAATCTGGGTGGGGTAGCCAGCGCCCTTGGCCAAAAACTGGTAGGTGAGTCGGTCCCTGACCGCAGTGGTCAAATCCGGGTTCGGGACAGTTTGACTGACGGGACGTCTACTGTCATAGGGTGACCAGACCCGCTATAGTCTGGGTGTCCTGGCGAGAGTGCCAAAGGGCTGTCATACTCGAGTAGTGGGTATGATTGGTCCTGACCTGGAGGCAGGTCAAAGGGGCTGTCAAGACAAATGGTCTGACTAGTTTTGGCCTGAGGCGGGCCGAATGAGGTATGTCAGACTGACGGGACGTCTGACATTCCTGGCCAGTGGTGGGCCGAAATCAAGGCAATCAATAAATCTTGGGTATGAAGAGTTGTTGTGTATTAATTGTTATTTGTTATTTATTATCTTTTTTTAATATGTTAATATTAGACTGCTGGTTGTCAGAGAGTCTGCTTGCTGGGGCATGGTTGTTGTCTGTGAGACTCGCTGATTTTGCAGGTATACAAATATTTGTTTGAAGTTCCCAGACCAGAGAAAATGAAAAAGGGTTTGGTATCCCCTCCCTTTTGTCTGAGAAGTTGAGGAGATGCCTCAACCAGACCAGAGAAAGATATCTCCATCAAGTGAGGAGCAGAGAAGATGTCTCTCAGACTAGAGAACAGAAAAGAGGGTTTGGTATACCCTATTTCCAGCATGGCAGACAGAGTGAGTACTCTCGTTACCGGGGTCATCTTTGGCATAGATGCATGATCAAAAGCTAAGGTAATCCCCATGTGAAAGACCAACAGTTGAACAAGTCAAACAAGCAGACAAAATCCTTCTTAAAATTTTATTTGGCGGCCGACAAGCGGCCTGGTTCATGAGGAACCTGCATCCCTGGCCTTAAGGAAGCCAAATTCTCAGGCTTGGGACACTATGAAGTGGACTGGATTGAGAATTTTCATGAGCCAAAAATCAGATTCAAAAGGCTGAAAAGAAGTCACGCTTATATAAGACATAAAAGACGGCCATGAGCTCGAGCTGGAAGAGAAAGAGGAGAAAGAAGATGCTGAAGAGAATGCAGTGATTGGGATGATGGAGTGATGAGACGGCACATGGGACAGAAGGAGGTAGAGCTGGCACTATGGCCTTGCTTACGGCTGGGGTGGAAGGAGCTCCTCTGAACTGTAGGAGCGTCGTGCCCTAACTGGTGGCTCCTCTTTGGCCTTCCCTGTTCTACCTCCCCTTGCTCTACCCTGACTGGGCGTGCCTCAGGCATGGTGCACGAGAGGTGGGCCTAGCACCAAAGGCTATGACTGAGAAGGCTGTGCGAGCAAAGATTATGATGAGAGAGATGGATTCGGAAAGTAGAAGTAGAAGAAAACTGCGTAAACTAGGGAAAATAATTGTGCTAGCTAAGGAGGACTACAACATCCCACGTGAAGCTTAGTGCAAAGAGAGATGGCTAGCGCAGAGAGAGAAACCTAGCGCAAAGGGAGATGGCTAGCGCGGAGAGTGAGGATGAACACTTGGGGAGGAGGTGAACGTAGAGAAGAAAGACGAGCGCATAGAAAGAAGGTGTGCTCAAAGAAGTACGAACGCTATGAGAAAGGTGAAGAATTAGCTAGCGCAAAAGAAATGGTAGTGTGGAAATCGCCTCAAACCGCAAAGGAAATGAGCGAGAGCATATTGGGTTGCGCTGTTTTTATATCGAAACTTCTCGCTCCGACCAAGCGGGGACGCTGGGTGGGGGGTTGGTATTATGTCGGAGGGGCACGGTGTCCCGACCCTCCTGTGTACCAAGTCTCTGCATAGTGCAAGTTTCCTGCTCTGGTACCTGGATCGTTTCTCGGCGTGGACAGGTCCTGGTGGCGTAGCCCTCAGCAAAAGGGGTGCGCCACATGACTTCCCTTGGTCCACGCAGGCTCGGCGCCCTGCTGTACAGCAGAGCACAACCGGCCTGTGGCCGTGGTAGCCGTCGGGTTCGCCCTGGGACGCGGAAGTGAGACGGCAGGCTCAGTCTTTTCAACTGAGCGCCGAGCGTCCCTCTACTGAGTTATGGGTACTGCGCTAAAAAAGTTAAAGCGCGCGTTGATAGAATATCCTGTCCTCGAAGTAGCAGATCCGTTCTTGCCATTTGTCAACACCACGGACGCGAGTCAGTATGGTATAGGCGTCGTGTTACAGCGGGACGACGGCAATTGCTACAAACCTGTAGAGTTCATGTCAGCGAGGATGCCCTCAGAGAAGGTCGCTACCTCGACGTACGAGAGAGAACTCTACGCTTTCAGGCAAGCCTTAGAGCACTCGAAGCATTACCTGCTTGGGAGGCACTTCAAGGTGTATTCAGACCATGAGACTCTTAGATGGCTGAAGACACAGGCCAAGATGACACCTTAGTTGACTGGGTGGGCCGTTGAGATAGACCAATACGACTTTAAGCTCAAGCCAATTAAGGGCAAGTACAATGTAGTCGCCGATGCTCTCTGGACATAGGGAGTGACCTGCAGGAGAAAGTTAGACAGGCGTATTCGTAGGACCCTATTTATAGTGACCTCAAGAGAGTTCAAGAGGCCCCAGCGACGGAACCAGATTACCGCACTACAGAGGGACTGTTATTTTGAGAAGACCAATGTAGTAGACCGTTTGTGCGTCCCTAACAGCGAGGAGATTCGTAGTCTGATCCTAGGGGAATGCCACGACAAAGAGGGACGTTTCGGTTGGCAAAAGACTTTAGCCAACCTAATGTATGCGTATACCTGGCCGGGAATGAAAGCTGGCTGTATAGAGTATGTCCGCAATTGCAAAGTGCGTCAGAGGAACAAGAGCACTACGCGAGCCCCTCTAGGTCTTCTTAGACCCTTGCCTATTCCAGACCAGCCCGGAGACTCAGTGTCCATTGACTTTATGGATACCCAAGTCAAGAGTAGGCACGGCAAGAGCCAAGTCATGGTCATAGTCAATAGATTTAGTAAATATGTTGTTTTTGTTCCTTTGCCTGCAGAGGCCTGTACTGAGCTAGTGATTCATAAGTTTTTGGACTTTTGGGTTAGTGAGTATGGAGTCCCATTGTCTATAGTTAGCGATAGAGATAGTCGCTTTACAAGTCAGAACTGGCAGGAACTGATGAAAGTCTATGGATCCAAGTTGTTGATGTCGTCTGGCCGCCACCCAGAGAATAACGGTCAGACTGAACAGATGAACAAGATCCTGCAGCAAGTTCTGCGTATGTACGTTAGACCAGATCAAGTCAAT
>BFEA01000046.1:2181551-2192679 GCA_003427395.1 Chara braunii
TAGATCGTGTAGACCGTTTGAGGGACTTAACCAAGATCAGATTCCCAGGCTGCCGCCCTGTACTAGGGAGTTCGCGATACAGCACGAGAAAGAGTTAGCCACTGTTATTGAGAACCTCAGGAAGGCCCAACACCATATGATAGAACAGGCCAACAAGCATCGTCGCCCATCGCAATTCCAAGTAGGCGACTTAGTCTGGGTCAAGTCCAAAGAGTTTGCTCCTGAGGAAAACATCTCACAGAAGTTACTGACCGCGTATAGAGAACCGTGGCCAGTTCTAGAAGTTAAGGGCGGAGTGGATGGGCCGTCCTACACAGTAGAGATTCCAGCACACCTCCACACCTACCCTGTATTTCATGCATCAAAGTTGTTACTGTGTGTCACAAGTCAGCAGTTTCCATCCAGAAGGTCCATGATCCCTCCAGACATGGACGAAAGATACGGCATTGACGGCATTGTTGGTGAAGACGTGTTCAGAATAGGAGGTAGAGGTCGTCCACAAAAGCAGTATAAAGTCCAGTTTGCTTATCAGGAACCGGAGGACGACCGCTGGTTTACTAGAATAGAACTTTTAGAAACAGCTCCCGACGTAGAGATAAGAAGGGAAAAGGTCCTGCCTTGGACTGAGTTATTCTCAGAGACCTCAAATTTAGGCCGGCGGGAGTGAAATGGTATTCACCTGTTCGTAGTAGCCGATGCAGATCCCAGGGCTCGATCTTTGGCTCTCCCCTTACCTGTGTACAGTATTTGTGCCTACCCCGATAGTTGAACCCGGGACCTGTGTATTTGTTAACAGTTGGTAGACCGTCGCAGGGTCCGTAGGTAGCAGGGGTTCGATCTGTAGACTTGTCGAGTAGAAGTCTTAGGGAGTTCTAGAAGTCGTATCTGTAGAACTTTTGAAAGGTCAAGGTCGTAGCTGCTACAGTCCTGAAGGGTCAAGGCCGTAGCTGCTACAGTCCTGAAGGGTCAAGGCCGTAGCTGGTAAAATCTTCGAAAGGCCAGGACTCAGACTTCCAGAAGGTCCTAGTAGTGGCCTTTCGAAGTTGCTCACGTTTAGACTGAGGCAAGTGGGCAAGTGGGCAAGTGGTGAGCTCAACTGCAGTACGTCGACGATGCGACTGCATCGAGTCGGCAGTGCAAACCCATGCAGTCAGCGGTACCGGTCCGAGTCAGTCCTAGTCTAGTCAAGCAAGTACCATATGGGACTATGTGCACCACGGGCATGGGAAGATGCCAGACCAATGAGCTACAGAAGCATAAATCAAAGGGCAGCGTTCAGCCATTCGTTCATTCATGTGGGAGCCATGCGGAAGCGCTGCCACAACGACTTGTGCGAGGTGGTCTGCAGTGAGCCCGAAGACGAAGTGGGCAAGAGAGAAGGAGCTTAGCCATAGCGATAGGTTAGCAGCGGGCATAACCGCCATAGCTGTAGATAGATTGTAGCATGTGTGAGTGTGTGTGTGTGTACAGAGCATCGCGTGTGGGATATCCAGGGTGATCCTGTGTGTGCGAACAGAGAGTTGTGTGGGCGCTAAGTCGTCATAGCCATTGAAGTGAACTTGTACCTGAACGTTGTTCTTGGCTACCATATCTCTGAGTCTCGAGTGGGCGCTTGTCGCTAGTTTGTTGTGCACCTGTTTGCATGCATGCGAAGTGTGAATGAGAGCGAGTCTGATTGCAGGGAGATGAGATAAGAGGTAGAGACGAGTTCAAAGGGAAATTTTGATAGAAAATATTTGTTGCGCACCTGTTTGCATGCATGCGAAGTGTGAATGAGAGCGAGTCTTATTGCAGGGAGATGAGATAAGAGGTAGAAATGAGTTCAGAGGGAAATTTTGAAAGAAAAAAAAAAATTCCTTGACGTATTTTCGGACTAAGGAAATTCAAAGGCAATTTGAAATACAATTAGAGAACTAATTCCTAAATTAAGAGTTTACGATGAAATGACATAAGGGATTAATAAAGTCAAATAAGAAAAATTAAGAGAAATTTCAAAATTATTGAGATTAAATTAAGAAACTTTATCAACATGTTTTAAAATTAAGAGGAATTTCAAAGAAGTTTGAAAAGAATTCCAAAAGATTCAATAACCCACTCCAATATGCCTCGTTGGTTGTCTCGCAGGCCCGACACCGGCATGAGGCCGCACCACGACAGGAGAAAAGAACCCTTGAAAATGGCTTCAGGGGTCCTACGCTCGACAGTTGATTAAAGTCAATTGTACGATGACCCACGAAGTCTGCATGGACCCAGCCCAGGCCATTGGTCAAACACACACACTTGGTTGTACGGAGGTATCTAGGCAGCATTCGGGCCAAGTGGAATTCTTTAACTGTATGAGATCCAGGTCGTAGGTTGTGAGTCAATCCGAGCCTCCGTGGGCGAGGGACTAGAGGCAGGTCAACCTTGTCAACAGTACTCAAGGCCCTTGCCCCTAGGAGTCGACATTCGGTCTTGACGCTGGCTCGACGTTGTGCAACGCTGGTTTGACGCCGGCTAGACGTTGGCACTGCGGGACGACGACGTGAGACTGCTGCACTGCGTGCCGACGCCTTCCTGTTTTGGCGCCAGCTGTTTTCTGGCTTGTTGACGTGGTGCATGCCACGCTGTCTACATTGCTGACGTGGTGCAAGCCACGCCGTCTTCAACATTGTTGACGTGGCGTTTGCCACACTGTCTTCATTGCTGATTGGGATGCGACAAGGAGGGAGACCGGGATCTGTGGATTGATTGAGAGAGAGAGAGAGAGAGGATTCTTTCTTGTTGCTGTTGTTGACATTGTGCGCTGTTGTAACGTCTTCACGGGAGAACTGCGCCACGCGGCACTCAGATGTGATGAGGCCTTGTCAGGCTCGTTTCTTGGACACTATTTGTTGACATGGAGGCGAGGGAAGGCCCGGAGAAGGAGAGGGAAATGAGGGGCTGCTATCTATGTGGTCATTGATGGACACTCTTCCACCCTCTAAGTCTACTCTCCCCCTCCTCTCCTTAGTCCATTTGTTACGAGACATTGTATCACGGATCACATTTCATGATTATTGGAGACATTATTCAGCGTTGAGTTATCTTGTACTTCGACACTTCATAAGTTTTCTCCAGATTGGGTTGATATCGGAGCTTACCTTCTTCGTCGCGATCTGCTGATGTGCACTCATGTGCACCTAGGTAAGTGGGGGAACTGTCGCGCGTCGAGAGAATCGCGTCTATACACGCGCGCGATTATCATCGCGGACTACACATTGATTGACGCGTACGAGCACATACCCCCCGTGAAGATGATGACGTCGACCTAAAGACGACGACATTGCTTATGAGGCGCATTGTTGCCGATGTGGCGATCAGATACCGGCGAGAGCATCGTTGACCACGACATTGACGTGGCGCTGGTTGATCATGAGAGAGAGTGGGAATGGGACTGCTGATGTGGCGTGGAGCGCTGCCTACGTGGCATGGCGCAAGAGTGCGGATGCGGCATCGAGGTATTGGCAGGGTATTGTCTGGCGTGGCACGAACCTGTGTTGCGACTTAACTGCTGACGTAGCGCTCCATACTCCAACGGTACCTTCGATCTGACATGACATACCAGTGGTCGATGACCTCGCAAACGGTGTGACGCTGAGGTGGAACCCTACTTGAAGGCCTATTGGCCATAAACAATGACGTGGCAACTCTACGGAGATGTTGCGTTGGCACGCCAGGGTGACACGTGGCAGCGATTGCGCACTGCCGTTGGTGAGAGATTGATGCTTGCACATGTGTGTTGGCGAGCGGTACAGCGTCACCATTTGGTTGTAGTGCCACATGTCGGCCCTTTTGCCTGGCGGCATTGGCATTTGCAGAGGCATAGTCAGAAAAGGATGAGCTGTTGACATCTTGATTGATTGTTGCTCGTTGGATGACTCTACTCATTTGTCTTGGTTGTTCTGTGGATGTTTTGCTGATGAGGAAGGTAGTGAAATAAGAACATGTGGCCAAGTTGAGAACAAACGAAAGCAGATGCTAGCCCGTCTTAACCAGTTGTGGACTGAGTTGCATGACACTGGTCCAGAAGTTGAACAACACGTATGCAGCCAGTTCGATCTACGTGCAGCAGAATCCGAACTTGAGCAGGTTGAGACGGTTGTTCAAATGTTGGAAGCAAGCGATCAAGTGTAGCAGATAACTGATCGAGGTTGAATGACCCTCGATGAATACGTTGCAGAGTAGCTGGCTAAGATTGCTGGTGACGTGCCAAAGAAGAAGAAAGAGGATAGAGAAGCGAACCGAAAGAAGAACCGAAACTGTCTTAAGAAATAATGGAGGGAAACATGAAGCAATTGGAAGATGCATTGAATGTCGAGAAAAAGAAAATGGAAGAATACAAGAGGAACAAGAAGGAAAAAGAACAACAAGAAAGGAAAGTGGATGAAATTAGATAGAGATTTCACTCATCTTGAAATGAAGATAGATCACAACACCGTCGAACTGCAGACAATGACAAGACTCATAAAGGGAAAGAACAAGGTGGTGATTGAGGAGGCCAAGGGGGAAGAAAAGAAAGAACCCCAAGAAAAGTGAATGAAGAACAAGGTGGTGATTGAGGAGGCCAAGGGGGAAGAAAAGAAAGGACCCCAAGAAAAGTGAATGAAGGATGCAATGAAGACAACAAAGAAAACGCCAAAAACGTCTGAAAGCTGAGGGAAAGAACCTGAGGAACCGGCGAAGAAGAAAAAAGAGGAACCCACCAAGGAGGAGGTAGCAAAGAAGAAAGAAAAGGTGAAGATGAAACTTCCTTTCAAGTATAACGGGCAGCGGGGTGAGCATCTGATATTGTGGATAGGAGAAATGCAGGCATATTTTGGAACTGACATGTCGAACCAGAGAGTGAAGTTGCGTTCACTACCTCATGTCTGGGAGAGGTAGCAAAGGAATGGGCTTTGTCTAAGGCCAACGCTGCTGACTTTGAGGATATCGGTGTGTGGGCCATAACATTGACCCTCAGGGAATTTCTCCAAAAGATCAACGAGAGGTCCCTTGGCAAAACGACGACTGATAAGGCTTTTGATGAACTCGTTACTATTGGCCAAAAGCGTTGGACCACTGTCGAAGCTCTATCTCATGAGGTTGATCGATTGTTGCAGGTACCTGGTTTGAACCTGGAGGACAACCAAGTCTTGTACATCTTCTCACGGGCATTGTCGGAACCATTCGGGGACATCTCGTAGTCGAGGCGAAATCCGGTAAGTACAATTACAGGCAGTTTCGTGACCTCGCGCTCCAAAGGGAGAAGATGACCGCACAGATAAAGGGTACCTATGCAGCCGTTGTACGTAATGGTCCATTAGGAGGGTATGGGAAACGTGTCCTGTGGCGACAAAAGCGAGAGGACCATATGCTTGTTGTCTTCGATGACGACAGGGTGGAGAAGTTACCCCTTGAAGAGGCGGAGGGTGCAGTTAATGGTGGTAGTGAGTTGGGATCAGATAGATTGGGATGGGAACTTACCTAAGATTGCCAGTGCATAAAAAAATAGTATACATACAACAGTATGTATACAATTTTTTTATGCACTGGCAATCTTAGGTAAGTTCCCATCCCAATCTATCTGATCGGGTCGTACATACATGCGCAAAAGTTAATGCCACAAATGATTCACCTGTTCAGTTTGGCCATTCATTTCAGGATGTCTACCTGACGACATGGTCAACCCAGTGTCGTAGGCGTCCATCAACTTTTGCCATTGTGAAACGGTGAACCGTACATCCCTATCAGAGACGATGGTTTTTGGAAATCCGTATGCCAAAACCCATCGCATCTGGATCTTTTGGATTACAACATGAAGAACACACCAAACACAATGCATAAAGGTTGGAAGCCACGACGTCTCATTGATGCTCTTACCCCCAGGTACTCGAGAATTCACAGTTTTATATGAAGAAGACATGAAAAAAGTTGGGGCGATATGAACAAACAAAAGCCCAACTACAAGTGATCGAACAGGCCAATAAGCATCGTCGGACCATCACAATTCCAAGAAGGTGATGTTGTATGGGTAAAGTTCGAAGAATTTTCCTTGGAAGAAAATGTGTCTCATAATCTGTTGCCTGTCTACTACGGACCTTGGGAAGTTCTCAAGGTGATTGGGGATGCAGATGGACCCTCATATAGAATTGATGGACCCCCACGCCTTAAGACCTATCCTGTATTTTATGCGTCTAAAACTCTTGCCATATGTAGAGGGACATGATTTTCCCAACATACCATCTATGGTCCCTCCTTCAATGAATGGAGGCGATGAAGTTGAGAAGATATTGGAACATGGATACTTCTCTACACGTGGCAGAGGAAGGCCGCAGAAGCAGTCCAAGGTAAAGTTTAAGTCTTAACCCGCGTCTGAAGCTAGATGGTTTAGTAAGAGAGAACTATTACCTACTGCTCTTGATATTATTGTTGCATATGAGCGCAGTCTAAAAGGAAGTCGATGCATTTTTGCGATGGAACTCCAAAATTGGGCGGGCAAGAATGCAATAACCCGCTCCAATATGCCTCGTTGTTTGTCTAAGGGCCACCCGCAGGCCCGCAGCAGGCCTGATGCCGCACCACGAGAAGGGAAAAGAACCCTTGGAAATGGCTTCAGGGGCCCTGCGCCCGATAGTTGACTAAAGTGAACTATACAACGGCCCACGAGTCAAAGTCTGCATGGACCCAGCCCAGGCCATTGGTCAAACACACACACTTGGCTGTACGCAGGTATCCAGGCAGCATTCGGACCAAGTGGAAGTCTGTAACTGTATGAGATCCAGACCGTCGACTGTGAGTCAATCTGAGTCTCCGTGGGTGAGAGACCAGAGGCAGGTCAACCTCATCAACACTACTTAAGGCCCCTGTCCCTGGAAGTCGACATTCAGTCTTGCCTTGCTGACTTGACACTGGCTCGACTTTGTGCGACGCTGGCTTGACGCTGGTTGGACGTTGGCGTTGTGCGACGACGACACGAGACTGCTACACCACGTGCTGGCACCTTCCTGTTCTAGCACCAACTATCTTCTGGGTTGCTAACGTGGCGCATGCCACGCTATCTACATTGCTGACGTGGCGCAAGCCACACCGTCTTTGACATTGCTAACGTGGCGTATGCCACTCTGTCTTCAGTGCTGATTGAGACGCGACAAGGAGGGAGATCGGGATATGTGGATTGATTGAGAGAAAGAGAGAGGATACTTACCTGTTGCTGCTGTCTACTTTGCACGCAGTTGTAATGTCTTCACGGGAGAACTATGTCACGTGGCACTCTGATGTGATCAAGCCCTGTCAGGCTTGTTTCTTGGACACTGTTTGCTGACGTGTAGGGGAGGGGAGGCTCGGAGAAGGAGAGGGAAACGAGGGGCTGCTATCTATGAGGTTATTAATGGATACTTTGAATTTTGAATTGTTTTTGTAATCTGAGAATTCGATGTATTTTTGGGAATCCATCATTACATAATAACACATAAAAACCCAAATAAAATGCGCATAACCAAAGGAATTGCATGAAATATGTAAATTTGTGGTACTTTTTTAGCTACTACTGTTTTATTTAGTATTCTTTTTGTCAAAATTTGTGAAAACAAAACTGATGCAATTTGTTCAGTAGTTACATAGGGTTCTTCCGGAGGTTGACATCAAATCCAGCCTAAAAGTTTCACTCTATTGAATATACAAGGAATTGAAGGCAGTATTATGAAACCCATTTGGAAAAGTAGAACCAAAAAACACAAAAATGATTTGGGAGCGAAGCTGTGTGAAAAACAGTTGATGGAAAGGAAAACCACTCAAACAATTAACTGTCCGTCTTGTTGTTGACAAGTCTCCACGTACAGCTGAGCATCTTGCATCATCGTGGGCCACCAAAACCGCTGCAGCAGATTAGCTGTGGTCTTCTTGTACCCAAAATGGTCGGTGGCATCATGACACTCACCTAAAAATAAACTACGCAAAGACTCACTATTAGGAACACGCAATCGTTTATTCCCTTCCTTCTCAAGGAACAACAAGCCATTGACCAACTCAAACTCGGCAGAAGTCTTATTGTCCTTCGCCTGTAGTCTGCGTATGATCTTAGACATGAACTGGTCCTCGCGATAGGCTTCCACCAAGGACTGAGTAACATTGTTCGTCAGATCGAACTCAGTAATCAGCGCACCTGAGAAATCAGGTCTACGCGACAAGGCATCAGCAACCTTCTTGTACTCCCCGTTCAGATACCGAGGGTCAAAGTCATATTGTTCAATGACTTCGATCCAACGCTTGAGGGCGTCAGAGAGTACAGGCTGAGTTCTCATCCATCTCAGGGTCTGATGATCAGTCATGAGGATGAAGAACCTCCCAAGGAGGTAATGTCTTCAATGGGTCAGAGCCTTGTAAACCGCATAGAGTTCCTTCTCATAGGTGGACTTAGCCAACTTCTGAGACAACATTTTTTTGGACATGTACTCTACAGGCCTCAACTTTGGCCCCTCCTGCTGCGCGAGCACGGCGCCAATGCCATATTGACTGGCATTCGTGGTGACTATAAACGACTTATCAGGATCAGGAAGTTTCAAGACCTGGTAGTGCGTCAATGCATGCTTCAAATGTTTGAAAGCAGCCTCGCACTCATCTGTCCACTCCCATGGGGTGTCAAGGCGGGTCAGATCAGTCAAAGGAGCGGCCACTATGCTATAGTTCTTAACGAAAGTCCTATAGTAGCCTGTCATTCCTAAGAAAGATCTCATCTCAGTCACAGACTGAGGATGTGGCCAATCACGAATGTTGGCCACCTTCGCGTCATCGGGCTTCAACCCTTCTGCGGATATCTCATGACCCAAGTACAAGACACGGGTGCGACCAAACTCGCACTTCTCACCGTTGATCTTGAACTTGTGCTGTCGCAGGAGGCTGATGACTTTGTCCAAATGTGCCACGTGCTCCTCGACAGTCTTACTAAAAATAAGTATGTCATTGAGGTACATGATGACAAACTTATCCAAGTAGTCATGGAATATCCGATTCATGGCGTGCTGAAAGGTGCCAGGAGCATTGCAAAGGCCGAAAGGCATCACCACAAACTCGTACAGACCGTACCTAGTCTGAAAGGCGGTTTTGTGTTGATCCTCGGGCCGGATTGCAATCTGATGGTACCCAGACTTCAGATCTATCTTACTGAAGTACCGACACCCTTGCACTGTATCTAGCAGATCATCGATGCGCGGTAGAGGCTCTCTGTTCTTTACAGTGATGGCATTGAGGCCCCTATAGTCAATGCACATCCTAAGTGTACCCTCCTTCTTAGGTATGAATAGTACTGGAGATCCATAAGGAGAGACGCTCGGCCGGATCCAACCCTTCTCTACGAGTTCCTTGAGTTGTCGGCGAAGCTCATCGAGCTCGCGTGGAGACATCCGATAGATCCTACCCTTTGGGATACTAGACGCTGGGATAATCTCTATCGCGCGGACGACCTCCCTCTCTACAACCCCTGTCGCCTCTTCAAATAGATCAGGGTACTTAGCAACTACTCCCTCTATCTCCGGCGGCATTTTCACCGGCTTGCCTGCAGCAGAGACATAAACTAAGTACATACCCTCCTCTTGATTTTGCTTATAATAATTATAGAACGCGGCCGCACACATGCACCCATAGGATTCAATAAGACTACTAGCTTTGAACTTATGTAATCTGGCGGTCCATCCACCCGGCAAAGTGTGTTTGACCACTTTTCGGTCCCAGTCAAACTGGGGCTGTGCCACAGAGAGGTAGTACATACCTAACAACATGTCCATGGGGAGTTAGTCGCTCACTAGGAACGAGACGCGATGTCTCAATTCCCCTCCCGCGTACGGGAAACAACACTCTACATCCTGGAGGTAGTCATTGACTACCATGCATTGTTTGTTGGCACAGGTCAACTCAGGCGCTGCACTTGCCCCTGTAAGCGCGGCTTCTCAACGCACGCGCGACTAATAAAGTTCCTAGTCGAGCAAGTGTCATAATAGGCCCCGGCCTTGCGGCCGCCAATGACAACCTCGCTGACGAACATCTCACCCTTCGGGGCTTTGACTAGGGCCGTCCAAGAAGCTAGCGGGTCTCATCTAGACCGCTCCACCTCTTCTAACTCCTCTAAGGACTCAAACACATCATCGAACAGAGGCTCGATGGGTCTGAATGTGCTTGCGGGACGACTCTCAAGATCCTAGCAGGAACAACTACTATTCCTACTGGCCCGACATGTTTCCTGGAGCACTGCCTGAAGTACTGGCAACATTGCTACCAACGGGATGAGAGGATCCCAACACCTGCCCTATCGTAGGCGGGATCTTTTCGGTTACCTTCTTATTGCGGCACTTGTACTGGCTATGGCCATATTGACCACAACGAATACAGGCCTGCCGTGAGTACCGATCTCTCCACACGTTCTCTGTGAGACCCGCTTTCTCCCATGGAGGAGCATTGGGGTCAACTTGACTCCTTGACCGGGAGCCTCGGCAGCGTCTACTAGTCGCCTTACCTTTCTGAGCTACGGCAGCGACTACTCCACCCTCTGAAGCTTCTGCGCTGCCAGCCTCTGAACCTACTCCTTCCCGGAAGTGTTCATCTAGTTCGATGGTTGAACCATCGTTATCGACAAACATAATGCGCCCTTTCGCCTTCCAGTTGGGAGGCAGTGTCTTCCTCCTACCATCCGTATTGGGTGCCTGTCCATGCCCTATCTTCGCCTCAAGGTCTAGGGCCTTCTTGCTAAACGAAGGGAAGTTGTGCACATTGATGTTGGCCTCACCTGCCAACTGGTTCCTGAGAGGCAAAGAGAAGCATCTCAGATAGTAGGTGAGTAGAACCTGGGGGTCATAGCGCACCCCAGGGACACAGATTAGACGCTCGACAGCGTCGGTGGCTTCCCTTACTGACTTGAACTGCCGCGTGTGCAGTGTCAAGATCGCATCAGTGGCCCTTTGGGCCTCCTGAGGATCATGCCACCTTTCCTCCACCAGCTTAAGGAAGTCGTCCAATTTCTGGGTGACCGCCCAAGCACGGAAGTTGTGACCATACCCCTGGAGCTGCACTAAACCGCTCAACCATCTTGTTGCACTACCCTCTAGGTAGAAGGCAGCCACAAGCACTTCTTCGTGCGGCA
>BFEA01000046.1:2192964-2205987 GCA_003427395.1 Chara braunii
GTTGCACTACCCTCTAGGTAGAAGGCAGCCACAAGCACTTCTTCGTGCGGCAAGGTAAGTTTACACCTAACATAGACTGGCACTGCCCTCAACCATGTCGAGGTCTTCACCTCTCTTATCCCCTGTGAAGGGTTTCAGAGCGGCGATGGTCGTCTTTGGAACCCACTGTGTTTGTCACGGTCCCTGCATCACTTCGGGTTGTGGACCCTGTGACACAGGTTGTTGTGCTAGCTGCTGGGGCTGTGTGCCCTTCGGCTGCACATGCTGCGAGACAGTAGGTTGCGTGGTGACCGCAACCTGCAACGGAGATTCAACGGAGATTGGGTGTACACTGTCTGTATAGGAACCTGCAAACTAGTTCCTGCTGATACCCCTCCTGAAAGCGGCATGCCCAGGGAAACGATAGCAACTGATGATGGGGCTATATGGGGATACCCCAGTCACTGGTGGGACATAAGGAGGAGGATGTACAAGGGGCCAGGCACCAGGCCCGGACATTGGCGACGTTGCTGGCGCTCGCCCAACCAACAAGGCCAGACTCTGCTGGATGTCATGAAGGATGGTTGTTTGCTGGTCCTGCATCTCCACTACATTTCAGCAGAACAGACCGGATGATCCTCACATCATCCGTTACGTGCGTCAGGTCCATCTCCTCTAACTCACTAACGTCCACTTCTCACCGCTGAATCCGGACTCTTCTGCTAATCATTCTTTCCTTCTCCGCTTTTATCTGTCCTAATGCATGTTGTAGTTGTGCCTCTTTCAGAGCTGCCTCCTGTATGGCGATCTCGTCGGAGGTCAACACCAATGGCTGGCTCGCCATTACGCCAGTGGACTAACTCTGGGTCTGCGCGACCGTTGACCCGACAGACCCTGAACTACCGGCCTGAGAAGTCTGCTGCGCTGAAGTGGCCATGGCTTCCGAAGCTGCGGCCTCACTCACAAGTGGCCCGCTAGCCTCTGCTGCTCTAGCCCTCCTTTGTTGCTGCAATCTATCCCTACGCTGGCGGAACAGGTACCTGTCACCCTCTGGTCCTAATGCCAAGTGGGCAATCGGGCGCCTTGCCGATCGCAAGATCCGGTCATCCGGTTGCTGTTCCTCCCTATCGCTCATAAGCTACAGCACTGTACACAATCTGCACTACTGCACTCTGGATGCCTACCGTAGCGTAGTGCACAAACCAACTAATTACGTGGTTGCTATTTTGGAACAGATATCACTTGAGGTCAACACGTAAGTTAGATTCTTACAAACGAAACTATTTCCAACTAATGTTGTCTGTCAGGTGTCAATGGCTGTACACCTAACTAATCAAAACATAAAAATAGAATCATTTGTGTGGATAGGACAGCATGGAATTTTCTCGAACTTATCACCTGGAATTTACCCCTCCCTTTGTTCCCCCGAGTATCACTTGACGTGAGCGTCCATGAGCAATCTGGAGAGCGTCGCGTGTCTAAAGGTGTGTGTTCGGCCCACCCTTGTGTCCCGAGTATCTGCTGAGCTGGCCAGCCCTGCACTGGATTATCCTCGCGTGCAGCGAGCCTTACAACCATTGGCTGATCCAGAGGCAATCCAACGTCCGCCCCCAAGTGACTCCAGGAATTATTTTACGTCGCAGTCGGACGATGATCACAATGGTTCCCCTTCCGGTGCTTATGTAAAGACGCCCGGTGTCGTCTCCCTTAAGGGCTGGCCTGCCCTTGAGTACCCATCTAACAGCGCAGCAAGCCAAACAAAGGACAAGCAGCAAAGCATGCGTGCTCTACTCCCGGTGGGTTGGCATGGTGACCGTGACCCAGTGCTTCGTCCAGGGCCCTTCAAAAGCTCCGCCCATCTTCTCCCTGATGCTCCACGTGAACATTGTCGACTCTCAAGGTTGAGCGCACTCGACACCTCACAATGAGAGGACTCTCAAGAAGGAACACACAACACGGTAAGAAGTGTCGAAGAGGGTAGATAAGGTTAAGAGCAACGTACCGCAAATAGCTGCCCCCAACCACAGAGATAATCTCACCAGATGACCAGATGGCGATTCCGATAACCAGTCACTGCATCGACACAACCAGCATTATCTCGCCGTTCCACCTCAACATCAATCGCACATTAGATAGTTCTCATCACACTGCCAAGACCACATTACCCCTACGTAGCCTTTCTGGCGATCCCCTCACCTCCTGGGTCGCCTATCACTCGCCAAGTAGACCGCATGTATGTACCGCATAAGGCAGAAGACAAGCGCCAGATGAGCGCAATCGTACCACAACTCCGATGCAAGGAAGATGAGCAATAGCGAACTTCAGCAATCAAACAGCATCATATTCACAAGACCAGATAGTCGTGACCTCGAACCAAGAGCGGAATTGCATCACAAGTTTCACCAAATAAGAAGACACCAAGAGCTCAAAATTGGCAATGCTAGTAATGTCTCATCATCATCATCAAAGAAGAACCAATGTTGATATCCTATTTGGCGCTCGGCGCCCAGACGACAGATGGCAGATCCTATCTAGCCTAAACTACAATGTCGAAAGATGACGTCAACAGCTTTCCCGAAGTACGAGCATACAGCGACCTATGGCGCACGCTTCCAGCACTAGGTATGTCTCTCGATTCACTCACAGCCTCGTTCCCCAACACATAGATGCCACTAGCACCCAAGGATCACCCTGCGCCACACCCAGCTCACAGCGGAGCAGCTCGGCTATGGCTGCCCGCTCCTTCCTGCTCGCCCATGAGAGCATGAGTGCCAGCCAGCAAATAGCGCAGCAGCGCTTGCGCAGCATGCAGCCACCACCCGAATGCTGAATGAGGAGGCAGGCCCTTTGCTATATCGAAGTGGCATGCCTGCGTCCAGTCCAAGGAAGCTTCCAGTAGGCCCCGGTAGCCTGAGGCCTTGCACGATCGAGAATATGCATGGGGCCTGCGGTAGTTGCATGTGCCCAACTGCCTTTCGCATGAGTTTGGCCCAGTACCCGTATCCAGCCCAGGGCCTGCTTTCCATTCATTCACACAGGCGGCCCAGGGCCTGGGTTTTCCTCAACCAACTGGCGTTGCGCAACTGCCTGAATTTCCTTAGTTTGCGCAGTGGCCGAAATAGGGCCCTGAGGGCCTCGTCGAGCCTGCCTTCACTTAGGGCGGCCGACTGGCTCCAAAATGGGGGCTGAATGGGGCTCATAGAGGCACTAGCCTCGCATTGTGAACTTCTACAACGTCTCATTTATTGAACATATTGATTGTACAAATGAGCAGTTCAGGCTGACCAAGCCGATGATGCTTAGCTGGTCTTTTCGGATGATCAACCACACTAGGACTGAGACACGGCCCAGACTCCTACGGCAGGCAACAGTGGGGAATCTTGGACAATGGGCGAAAGCCTGATCCAGCAATATCGCGTGAGTGAAGAAGGGGATTTATCTTGTAAAGCTTTTTCATCGGAAGTGAGATTATGACAAAAACCGAAGAAGAAGCCTCGGCTAACTCCATGTCAGCAGTCGCGGCAAGACGGGGGGGGCAAGTGTTATTCGGAATGACTAGGCCTAAAGGGCACGTAGGCAGTGAAGAACAAGGATTTTTGAAAGGAGACTTTATTATACACATGGCAAAACGCGGAATCGTCCCCATGTATCATGCTGACATATTAAGCTTCTACAACCAAAGAATACTCGGAATCTTGAATTACTACTCTTTCGTGGACAATCGATCGTTATTATGGTCGATAGTTCACTTAATTAAGGAATCTTGTGCATTGACCTTAGCGCTTAAATATCGCACTACTCAGGGTCGATAGTTCAAAAGAAGTACGATGAAGAAATTTGGTCCACAGTTTCAATGTGTTGAGACAGACGTGGTCCTATATAAACCTATTAGTTTATCGAGAACATCAATAAGCTCAAATTAGTTAAACGCAAGTCAACTTTGGAGACTTCCATTACTCTACATGCCGTTGTGAAATCTCCGCCAACACGGCTTGTATTTTACATATGATTTTCTTTGTTAACAGGAGAATCATACTGATCATGTAAAACAAGACCCTTAATACAGGTGATGGCGAAGACACGGGCTTAAATCCAGTAAGGGATATATGTGAATACGAGTTGCTCCACATTCAAATTCTCCTTTCACTATCTCGTCCCGAAGCTTCAAAAGCTTTTTAAGCCAGGTACCGTCAATTGAGTAGTGATTTAGCTAAATACGATGCAGACCCTGTTTTTGCCCATGTGGTTATTAAAGAATGTGTAAACACATTGTGGTTGACCGAGGGTCCACAGGAGACTACTATGGGAGCTTAAAAACCAATCCTGAAGCGAAGATTGATTTTCCCGCTGTTCTTTTTATGTTTGCCTTTGGGTTCTCTTTAGGCATGAAGTGCAACCATCAAGTGGTTCAAGGCAGAATAGTTTAGTAGGTTAGAACAACGAAATCATAATTCGCATGTCGGGGGTTCGTCCGCCAGTCGTCTCTCTATGCTTTCCTGAAGCTTATATATACAATACGATACGCTTAAAACTCTTTCACACTCGTTAAAGTCTATTCTCTCCCTCCTCTCCTTCATCCATTGGTTATGAGACATTGTATCACGGATCACATTTCATGATTATTGGAGACATTATTCAGCGTTGAGTTATCTTGTACTTCGACATTTGAAGAGTTTCCTCCAGACTGGGTTCTTTACAAAGAATTTCAAAAGGAATTGCAGAATTTTGGAATTTTACGGGAGACCGAAAGTAGGAACTAAGTCGAGTTCATAAGAATTCAATTCGGTAAATTACAAAAATTATTTCACGAATTTCTAAAGGGAATTGAATTTTAAAACTAAATAACGAAAATAATTTGGTATGTATAATAAAGGAACGCATGTAACTTTTGAACAAATTAATTATGTTCACGGCATTGGGAGAAAAGAGAATGAAGATTAATCCTATCGAATTAGGTGCAAATTTTGCACAATAGAATAAACGGCATTGTCAGAGAAGCACGGGGAGAGAAAATACGCGTCATGCACGTTAGGAATTTTAGGTGATGCGACCAATTACGTGGGATGGTAGAGGAGGAAGGGGGGATGGAGGGGAGATAGAGGAAGAAGAGAAAGATAAGATCTTTGAGGGAGATTAGTGAGAGAGGGAGGGGGGGGGGGTTAGTAAAGGGTGGAAAGGTGGACGATACCGCGCTCGCGGTCGGCCGGGAGCAATGAATGTCCTTCCTGATCTTCCGATCACCCCTAAAGGGTCTTCTCGATCGTTCCCCCAGCGGAACGACGAGGTTGTCGGAGTATGAAGAATCGTGATGATGAGGGTCGTGGTCGATGATAATGTGGATGATGATGATGACTATGGTGGTCGGGAGGAAGCACGAGGACGGTTATGAGATTCCCAAAGAGAGGGAATCTTACCGGTCGATTTTTGAGTTCTGTCCATGGACTGAATGCCTTGCTGAGTTTCTCGCTTGCTACTAAGTTCTCTAAGTCTGTGTGTGCACGCTTGCTGGTTTGCATGTCTGTCTAAGTGCTTGATGGCTCGAGTGTGTGGGCGACCCGCAAGGGCACTTGTTCGTTTGTTGGGCCCTCGGGGCCGATACTTACCTGTGGCCATGACATTGAGGATTGCCGCACCGGAAAACAAGCAGTGGGGAAACACTCGAGTAGCAGGTAGGCCAGTACCACACTCTGAAGGCCAATCAAACTCTTGCTGAGTTTCTCGCTTGCTACCAAGTTCTCTAAGTCTGTGTGTGCACGCTTGTTGGTCTGCATGTTTGTCTAAGTGCTTGATGGCTTGAGTGTGTGGGCGACCCACAAGGGCACTTGTTCGTTTGTTGGGCCCTCAGGGTCGATACTTACCTGTGGCCGTGACATTGAGGATTGCAGCGGGGGAAAACACTCTCAAGTGGCGGGGGAAAACACTCAAGTGGCGGGGGAAGAGGCCATGACATCGAGGATTGCAGCGGGGGAAAACACTCAAGCAGCGGGGAAACACTCCAGTAGCAGGTAGGCCAGTACCACTCAATAGGCTTCCGTACGTCTTTGCCATGCCGAAGCGTCCACTCCGGCCATGAGCCAAGTCCAAGAAGTGTGTGCGAAGAGGCTCATGGTTGGGCACATACAAACGGTTGTGATTTCCATAACGTCAGAAAACTAGTCCTCCGTATTTGTGAAAATCAGGCTGACTACTAGGGTCAGCCCGCAACTGCTCAACGATGGGACTAAGGTTCGGGTCCTTGGTAGTGTGTTTTACGATCTCCTCCTTTAGTTTCTTCCGGAAGTCGTAGGAATTCACTAGGCAAGTCATGTACTCGGGGTGGTGAGACAACGCATCAACAACTCGATTATTGTAGTCCTTTTTACGTCTTAGTTCAAAGTTAAGAATGTCGATCTCATGGAACCAGCGAGTAATGTAGGGGACAGGGTGGTTTGATCTTTGATCCACTTCAAAGTCTCATGATCTGAGAACACTTTGAAGTGGCGTCCCAAAAGATGGTGCTTCCAATGATCCAAAGCCATATGGAAAGCGTAGAGCTCGCGGATGTAGGTGGAAGTGGGTTTCTTTTCGCTTGGCATGCGTTTGCTATAGTATTCGAGTGGTCACAAGCCATCGTCGTTATCTTGTTGCAGCATTGTGCCAATCCCATATTGGCTAGAATCCGTAGTGACTACGAATGCTAGTTTGGAATCTGCAATGCGAAGTACAAGGTGACTTACCAAGGCCTCTTTCAAGGCATAAAATGCAGTCTCACATGTTGCGTCCCATGCGTAAGACACATTCTTACTTGTCAATCGGGACAACGGGCGAGCAACAAAAGAGAATTGAGGAAAAAACTTCCTATAGTAAGATGCGAGTCCAAGGAAAGAACGCACTTCGGGGATGTTCATGGGTTGAGGCCAATTGTGTATGACCTCAACCTTGGTCGCCTCAGGCTCGAGGCCTGCAGCAGACAACCAATGCCCAAGATAGATGACGCTATCCCTCCCAAACTCAGATTTCTCTAAGTTGAGATGGAGCTGCGTTTTCTTGAGGATGGTGAACTCTTCCTCGAGGTGTTTCATGTGTTCCTCGATGGATTTGCGGAAGATCAGAATGCCATCGAGATACACCACCGCAAACCGAGTAATCTGTTCGCGGAGGACCTTATCCATAAAACTTTGAAAGGTGATTGGTGCATTCGTGAGGTCGACGGGCATTACGATAAATTTGTAAAGCCCATCGCGTGTCTTGAATGCACTCTTGTGCTGGTCCGCGGGATAGACTTAATCTGGTGGTAGCCAGACTGCCAGCATCAAGCACGTGATCTATGTGTGGCAATGGGTATGCATTATTTTCGGTGATGTGGTTTAGACCGCGATAATCAATATACATACGGAGCTTGGGCACAAAACAAAACAGGAGCACCAAATTCAGTCTCGCTAGGTTTAATCCAACCCTTGTCGATCATTTCATCGATTTGCTTCCAAAGTTCTTCCAACTCGTCGAACCCCATTCGGTACACGCAGCCCTTTGGCGGAACAACACCCTCGACCAACTCGATTGTGTGTCGGACCAATCACGTGGGAACTCCACGTGGTTCGGCTAGAACTTCCGGGAATCGATCAAGTAAGTTCTGAATGCTGGTTGGGACCGGTGGGGGTGAAGGATCAGCAAAGCGGTCACCTAGATCAGGTCGCAGATTGTGAATGGAGACGACCGAAGCTGAAGTAGTGTCATTTGGATTCGTAGAAGGTAGAGAAGTAGAAGTGCTAGAAATACTAGTATTGGTACTAACCGCAAAAGTAGATGGCACATGAGTAGGGCGAACATAGGTAACATACATTTGTTCGTCCTCTTTGTGCTTGCGCCACTTTTTGCAGAACTGCATGGCATTGAGAAAAGTCACTAGGGACTCGTGCTTCTCATCCAGGAGGATAGGGAGCTCGTTTCTTTAAGCATCTTTGACCATGGAAAGTGACTCCTTCCACTTGGTCCATTCGCATTGGGACTGCAGCCAGCCCAAACCCAGAAGTTCAAAGCGTGGGTGACTATCTTGTCCTTGTCAAAGGTAGTGCACACACCTTTGACTGCATGCGTAGATGAGACCTCTTTGTTGCCTACTTGAGTCCGGCAAGGGTTCTGTAAAGCCACTTGCTTCATCCCCAAGCCCACTTTGTCAATCGCGTGTGGTGACATGAAGTTTTGTCGAACCACAATGAATCAAGACACGAAGATAGCAGTGGTTTATGAGAAGTTCGAAGAAGATTAACTTGAGCACGCCGTGCTTTCATCTCAGCCCAATGCTCTAAGTGATAGTGTTACGGACTTAGCCAGGGCTCGATCCCTGGTCCGCCTGGTACCACCCGCCAGTTTGCTATTTTTTTTTTTTTTTTTCTTTGATTTCCTACTCTTCGGCTTCTAACTGTTGGCGCCCTCTACAGTTTGCGCCCGTTTTCAAATCCCTCCTTTGGCACTTTCAGATTTCGACACTTGGCGCCATCAGACATTCTGGCGCCCAGACTCAGACCTGCAACCTTCAGTTCAGTCCTGAGGCAGGGCGCACCTTGGCCCTCCGGACTGAGCCTGAGTCCGGTACTTAAGACCGGACTCGAGCCCCATTGGGGCATTCAGTTTTCGGCCTCAATGCTTGTGCTTCAGTGTGACTTGCTTCGATGTTCGGGAATCGAAGGCTGCGACTTTGCGACTTCGCCACTTCGTGTATGCGTCCGTAGTGTCTTGTCGAGTCTGCGTCGAGTTGAGTGAGTGTCTGCGTCGAGTTGATAGATAGTGAAAAGTCGACTGTCTCAGACTCCGCCCAAGGCTCCACATACAAAGTATGACTGACTTCAGCCTTGGATTCACCAGACGATGGGGTTTCAAGAAAGGATTGCTGATCTTCATCAGGTTTCAGCCTCCCTTGTCGTAGAGGATTCTAATGTCAACTCTTCGCTCGGTTCTGGTTTCCTTGCGGCCTATAACATTCTTGTACTTTGTGGTTCGGTTTCTAGCAATGCAGGCATACCCCTTTCTTGAGCCTAACCCTCCAATCATTTTCAGTGATCCGGAGGTCCACCCATGGTTTAGTGGCTACATCCTCTGGTTTCGCTGGGATTTTGACTCCCTTGGGAAGTTGGACATAGTTCTTCCCTGAATTCCGATTTGGTCCCTTTCAGTTGGCAGACTTTCTAAAGGCATTTAATTTCTCTTCTTCATTATTCACATTAGAGTCATGGGCTGAAGAGTAGACCGTGTCAGGGTCCTTTTCTTGGTCGTCGCGAAGAGTGGGGACGGCAGCATAGGCCTCCTCATCGGCCTCCAACACGTGCACAACAAAACGGTTGCTTCCTTTCAATGACCTGCCACCAATAGGCTTTTTGCTGCATGTTGTGGTAATGTGGTCTTGTGCCTCAAGGCAGACTACATCCTGCATGAGGGAAAGCCAATTAGTGTAACCAATGAGCTCTCTGCTTAGGCGATGCATGTAGGTAGTGGGAACCGTGCCTTTCACAACATCCAAGCATAAATGTGCAGTCATTTCCAGTCCAGGTGTCACAAAAAGTTTGCTGACAAACAACTGCAGATTACACATGGTGCCCGTCCACTTGCTGCACTTGAGATCATCAAGTCTCTTTCTTGTTCTTGCAGCAGTATGTGGATCCACTGTTTGATTAGGATCTCCTCAAGTGTGGTTATGGGTGTGGCTTTGAGCCACTACATCAGATTGATCTTGGTTTACCCGGCCTGCGTAGCTTGGACTTCTAAGAAGCCTCGTACGGCGGGCTCAACGTTGGTCCCCATGATCAAGGACTGGTCGACTAGTTAAGTTCCCAGCACCTTGAAGTAGGATCTCATGGAGCTGATCCAGGACTCAACGTCTTCCTCGCCGTCGTACTTAGACAGTATTGGGACTGCCTTCCTGTCCACATAGGGACTGTTATGGCTGGTACCAACAATTCCTGTATCCTAACTCGAGGCTGCAGCAGTTGCAGAATTCACTGCACCGTCACTTGTTGCAGCGGTAGCGGGGTCTGCACCTACTGCAGTTCCTGACGGAACCACACTTAGAGGTATGGAGAGGAGCGAGGACAAACTGGTTAGCAACATTGGAGGCAGAAGGTAGAGGAAGTGGATTAGGAATCTGGTCCTTGCCATGTGCCGCATCTGATCGCTGTGCTCCTTGGCTTATCTCTGCAGAAAGTTTCGTGATGTGAACAAGGACGTCACTGAGTAGGTGACAGTCTATGAGAGCACGTACATATGCGACTAGCTACTTCTGGACCTCAGTGACAGGCAAGGAGGGGATTGTTTTGAGGACAGCATGGTCTGCAACATCGGTTTTTCGCTTTTCCTCCTCGACTTTCTCTTCCCTTGCCAGTGCCTTTTCGTAGAGGGTTTGGAACAATGGTTTATCCTCCTCTACGGCTGCATCCAGTTCGGCCTTTAAGGCCACATAAGCCTTTGCATCACATTTCCGCAAGTCCCTCCAGATGGGTGCTCTCACTCTCTCTTCTCTCTCTCTCTTCCTTTTGTCTACGAGGCTGTACGGGAGCCAAAATATGAACTCAAGACAAGAAACAGACTAAAAAAACTCAAAGAAGAGAAGGTAGAACTTCTAGCCGGAGCGACATTACATTTGGACAACACAACAGCAAACAACAAAAAATGAGAAAACGAATTCACATGAGAGGTCTGATCTCGCGACTCAGTCTGATCAGATTGCATACGAGGTCCTCTCGAGTCCAGTTTGACCAGCTCCGTGATCGTACAACAAATCAGACAACGAGTGACTATATGCAACAATGGAAAATTGAGTGGTGTATAAGGTGCAAGTCACGCCACGAACGGTGCAACACAAAGCAGGCGAAACATCTTAGCCGAGATCCCCTCGGCAGCGGGTGTCCTAACCAAGAAGAATAAACTCCAGACCACAGTCAGGAAGAGAATGGACTAATGTTTGGGTCCAACGGGCCCTTCTTGTTTGGGCCTGGTCCCACTGGGTCCCCAAGTGTCCCATGTAGATCATGATCGAGTCCCAACCAAGAGGAGTCCCACATGGACTAAGTTTATGTTCCTACCGTACTAAAATCGAATTTCAACTTCTGATTGAACCTACTGACTATAACCATTCAGAGATGAAAAGACAAAGCATTGTAGTTCAAATCAAAGTGCAACACCGGGTCCCCCGCCGATGCTGAAGAGCAAAGTTGCAACTTGCAGTCCGTAGATGCTGAATGGCCGCTGTCTTTCAAGTTCGCCTACTTGAGGGCAGTCTTAAGTTGCCAGGTGTCTCCCTTGAATCAGATTCCAGGTGTGAGTGCCTCTCACTGTCGCCTCTCTCAAGTTGCCGCGTGAAGTCTCCTCGAAATATCTTGCCACCCCAATCTCTCTCTCAAGCAACCTGGTTAGGTTCAGTGTCGACCCACACGACCTAACCAGGTGGGGGCAGCTTCCCTTAGCAACGTGCCCCACTTCCCTTACATCCAACCCTACCCTTAGTGTTGCTCTCAACCACTTAGGTTAGGGTTAGGGCAACAAAGTCAACTCTCACCAACATGTAGAAACGTTTGTGGCTGAGTGTCAAGTATGTCAATGAATCAAACCATGTAGACAAAAGCCCATGGGGCTACTTACACCCCTTCCCATTCCCGATGGACTTGGGGCGTCTGTCTCTATCGAAGCACCGACATGGTAAAGGTAAGTAAGAACAATTATTCACAAGTAATGGTGATTGTTGACCGCTTCTCTAAATTCCTCAATCTAATTTCTTTGCCATCTCATGCCCCAACTGAATTGGTGATCCGTGAGTTCAAACAAAAGTACATTCTGCAGTTCGGAACCTAGAAAACTCTTATGAGTGATCGGGACCCGGGCTGCATAAGTACTGAATGGAAGGACTTCACTCCCAACTCCCTGGCCTCAGACTATGCATGACATCTTGTCGACATCACGGTTTGGCTGAGGAGATCAACCAGACGATGTTCCAACTTCTCCGCGCTTTAATCATTCTGGATCAGGAAATGTGGGATGAAGAGTTGTATTCCGTCAAGGGGTTGCACAACAACTCCATCCATTCTTCCACCGGCATGACGCCAAATAGACTGCATTACGATTGGCAGATTCAGAATCCTCTCTCCTACTTATTCCTTGAACAACCAGCTGGTCTAACGCCCGACAGGCCTGGCTTCAACGCAAAGTACGATCGCTTGCTCAAAGTCGCCATCGCAGCAATGACCAAGCGACAACACACAATGATCCATTATGCAAACAAGAAGCGCAAACCTTCAGATATTGAAGTGGGAAGTCGTGCCCGGGTGAAGATGTCTGAATTGTCAAAAGAAGAGGGAGTGTCATACAAACTTCTCCCGCTCTATTACGGTCCGTGGGAAGTTCTGGATGTGATTGGCAAGGATGGGTTCAGCCCTTCATACACAGTAGTTGTGCCGCCTCATCTGCGCACATACCCTGTTTTTCATGCATCAAAACTGTACATACACCGTGATGCTAAGTCCTTCGATTACCGTGAAGACATGATTCCTCGTGCGATCAATGGCGGTCATCAGATAGATGAAATCAAACATCACGTAGGGCAAGGACATAACAAACAGTATCAGGTTCACTTTATGTACTAGTTGTTGGACGATCTGTAATGGATTTCCAAAAAGGAACTGCTGCGCACTGCACCTCACGTTGTTAAAGCCTATGAGCGACAAATCGCCTCTAATGTTGCCCTGTGTACGACCGTGCCCTTGGGAACGTGCGCGCTCAGTTTGTGAGTGGTGGTGCATCAACCTAACGTCATGCCGGCGGCATATGCACGAGGTTGCGGATTTGAACCCGCAACCTCAGACCACAACGTGCATTTCCAACCGGTGCCCTAACCACTGTATTCGTATTGGAAATCAGAATCGAAAGAGCTTTTGCCCTTTGGCTCCACACGTGATTGGTGTTCTCGTTGAGCTCATTTTAGAACATCTGCGTTATCTTCTAACATATGTGCTGCTCCCTCCAAATTCCTTGTGCGCACTTGCGAGGGGGGGGGGGTGCGAGAAACGTAGTGGGGTAGTG
>BFEA01000046.1:2220814-2234020 GCA_003427395.1 Chara braunii
TCCTCTCATAGTCTGCAGATGCAGGGAAGTCAGAAGTGAGAGGGAGAGAAGAGATGGTGGACTGAGAAGAAGAAGAAGAAGACCTCTCTCTCTCTCTCTCCTTGTTACGAACCAGATACTAACCTGTGATGTTGGCGTTGTGCTGCAGGTACCTCGAAGACGGAGCTGGAGCAACGGCACTGCAGGTAGGTACCTCTGGCCTCCGCCCAAGCGCTCTCTCTCTCTCTCTTGTGCTACCTAGCTATGGCGCCCAGCGCTGGAGACTACAGCTACCTACTGTGCCCAGCGTTGAAGACTACTAGCTAACGCTACAACTACTACAACGCAGCGCTCCCTCCAGAGTGCTGCACCCGAATCCCGGAGACTACAACTGACCGAATGCCTTCCTCGGAAGTGCCTGGGAAGTCCTATGTACTACCTCGGCCTGCCTCCTGACTACTGGAGGCCAGTCAGGCCGAGGAGACAGCTCTTGCCAATGTCGAAGTGTGCCAGGGGCTGGCGTGCAGCAGCCTGCTTGAGGCTGGCGTGGGAAACAAACTATTAATAGTCTGTTCCCGAAACCGTGGTTCGGTGCCTGAGTTTCAGGGCCGGTCGTTCTGATGAACGACCGAAAATGGCCCTTCGTTTCAAGCTAAAAATGCTGTAGCCATTTTTAGTCTGAAACGACACAGGGACAGGCCTTGGAATTCAGGCTTTCGGCCAGAACCGACAGGGGGCTTGTAAGCCCTGGATTTCAGGCTTTCGGCCTGAAATTCAGGCTTTTGGCCTGAAGTTCGGGCTTTTAGCCTGAACGGACGCAGGCCTGCAAAATGGCCTGCGTGTGCACGCGCAGCATGTAACACCCCCCCCTCCTTATGAAGTCAAGCCGGGGCGAGGGCGAAGCCGTCGATCTGAAGGTGGAACCTGGACGCGGGCGCGGCGGGGAGCCGAAGAAACCGGCTTGCCTTGCATCTTGCGTTTGTAGCGTGCGAGAACGTTTGGAGCTGTTGCTTGAAGTTCCGCACGGGTTAACCAACGGTCAGCTCGGTGTGTGCAGTATGCAAAATGCACTAAATACTCAGTTGGCTTGTTGCCAAAGCGTCGCTGGGAGATGATGTCGCGGACCTCCTGAAAACCATCCATAGAAGGTGGGTCTTGCGTACGTCTCCCGGGAAAGTCGTCATGATCCACTGGCATGTAGAGAGCCAGTTTGGAGTAATGAAAGACTGGGTAGACAGGCAAGTGGCTTGGCACCTGAATCGTGAAGGAGGGTCCTTCGGGTGTGTCCCCAGCGGGCTCTATGATCGGCCAAGGCCCCATCCATTTTGGGAGGAGCTTGCGAGAGACGTCTTGTTCGAGGCTGAATTCCGCTGCTGAAACCCAGACGAGGTCCCCGACGCAGAATGGGCAAGGAAGACGTTGGCGATTTGCCTGTTGGCTCATGTGCCGCTGCGTCTTAGCCATCTGGTCGCGTGCCTTGACAAGAAGCTCTTGCATCCGACACAAGAAAAGAAGATGGTCGTCACTCACGGTCGTGCGTGGAGTAATCGTGTCCAATGGTGACGTGACCGGCGAGCCGTGCTCGAACTCGAAGGGTGATATCCCAATAGCCGGGTGGATGGAAGAGTTGTAGGCCAACTCAACGTTCGGCAGTCGTTCAACCCAGTCTTTCTGGTCGGGGTGGATGAGAGTGCGAAGGAGAACCTGTGCGGTCTGATGCGCCCTCTCCGTCTGACCATCTGTCTGAGGGTGGCGAGCTGAACTGGGCTTGAGAGATGAGCCCCATCGCTTGATTCGCGCCAACCAAAAATCGGACATGAACCGAGTGTCGTGGTCGCAGACGATCTCCTTGGGGTAACCCTTGGTGCGAACGCAACCGGCGTACAGAACCTCGGCCAACTCCGGTGCCTTGGCATGATAGCGACAAGGCAAAAACATGGCGAACTTGGTGAGTCGGTCGACTACTGTGAGAATCTCATCCACTCCGGTCTTGTGATTGGGGAACGGGCCGGTGATGTCCATGGCAATCGCTTCCCTTCGCCTCAACGGGACTGGTAATGGTCGTAACTCGCCGTACGGACGATGGTTGCGGGATTTGCAGCGTCGGCAAACCTCGCATGACTCGCAATAGCGCGTGACGTCGCCGAGAAGGCCGGGCCACCAAAATCGCTCGCGAAGTTGGCCAATCGTGCGATGGACTCCAAAATGTCCAGTGGCGGGAGCGTCGTGGAACTCGCCAAGAAGCCGTGTACGCAAGTGAGGATCACTTGGTACGCAAAGAAGGTCCTTCCCCCGCGTGTGGACAAGCAAGTACCCCTCTTGGATCCGGTAGTGAGAAGGAGCCGGATTAGGAGAGGAGCAATTCGCGTACTTGTCGCGAAACTCGGGGTCGGCTTGGTAGTCGCGGAAGAAGTTGTTCCGCAGGTCGTCGTCAATCTCGAAGGTCGAGTGGACTGCGGTACAATGATCCGGACGCCGTGACAGAGCATCCGCAAAACGGTTCGACTTCCCGGGAATGTGATCGGGAAAGAAGTCGAACTGGTCGATGAAAGTCATCCATCGGGCGATGGTGTTGTTGACGGTGTCTTGTGTCTTGTAGAAGACCAACGGATTGTTGTCCGTTACCCATCGAAACTGGCTTCGACCAAGGAGGAAGTGTCGCCACCGCTTGAGCGCGTGGACGAAGGCGAGCAGCTACTTCTTGCGTGCATCGTCAATGGAAAGCACAAGAGGCACTTTCTTGCTGAAGTATTCGACCGCGTGCCAGTCCACACCATCATGTTGCTCGAGGACTGCACCAATGCCATAGCCTGACGCATCCGTAGTGACACGTGTAGGCGCGAGCGGGTCGTATATCCGCAAGACCTCCGCAGACAATAGCGTGGCTTTGAAAGTGAAGAATGATCATCGCGCCTCCTCTCCAAAGTCAAACGGCCTATCCTCGCACTGAAGCTTGTTCAAGTGGGCCACGATCTTGGAGTAGCCTTTGATGAAGCGCTGATAGTAGCCGGTAAGACCGAGGAACGAGCGGACATCCGTGACATTCCGAGGCTCCGGCCACTCTTGGACGGCCTGAATCTTGTCTGATAACGGACTGATGCCCTCCGGTGTAACTAAATGGCCAAGTATTTCAGCTCTTGCCGGACAAATTCGCACTTGTCGTGGTTGGCCTTGTACTTGGCACGGCGGAGCATCTCCAACACTCGTCGAAGATGTCCAAGATCCTCCAATGTCCGGCTGTAGACGAGAATATCGTCTAAGTAGACCAGCACGAACTGGTCCAACATTGCACGAAACTCGTTGGTCATCGCCGCCTGGAACGTTGCTGGGGCGTTGGTGAGGCCAAAAGGYATGACCACCCACTCAAAATGCCCGTACCGTGTCTTGAACGCGGTCTTGTAGCGATCGTTCGGCTGGATCGAGATTTGATGGTATCCCGATTTCAAATCCAACTTGGAAAAATACTTTGCGCCGCCCAGCCGCTCGAGAAGATCGTTGATGCGAGGGAGAGGCCCCGCATTCTTGACGGTTTGCGCGTTGAGCTTGCGGTAGTCGATACGCAATCTTCCTGACGAAGAGAACTGGTGCTCCATATGGGGAGCTACTCGGGCGGATCCAGCCCTTGGCCAACAAATCATGGATCCGATAGATGCAACCTTTCGGCGGCACGGCACCGGCCTCAAGAATGATCTCGTGAGAGATCGGCCGACCCGGCACCACACCGGTAGGTGACTCGAAGATGTCGGCGAACTCATCCAGCAACCGTACCACACGGGGATCCGAAGACAAGTCCGTGGGTGAAGAGTCGGCTACCGCGACGGTCCGTAAGAAACATAGGCCGATCTCCTCGGGTTGCTCGTAAGCGCAAGTTGCCCGGAATGATTTGGCCGTCACCACTTGGCACCGGATCGAAGAGTGCGGTAGAGGAATAGTACATGCCACTTCCGCGCCGAAGGCGTCGSGAAYGCTAAGAGTCCGCSGATGGAAGTTGACCGTGTGATCCGCACTTGCAAGCCAAGGCATTCCCAGAATGATGTCGAAGTCCGTGTCGAGAATATCGAATGTCACCGGTTCGCATGCATGAGGTGCGAAGTAGACCGGTACGGCCTCGATGTAACGATCGAGCAGTTGCTGCGTCTTTCCATCCTCCAACTTGATCGCCGTCGGGTTTGTCTTTCTCCGAACTTGTGCGCCAAGGCCAGCCCTTTGCATAAAAGACTGGCTCATGAAGTTGCGAGTCGCGCCGCTATCCAGCAAAGCGCTGCAGGTCGCTTGCCCAACTTGGATGCGGACATACATGAGCGGTGCATTGTTGTTATCGTACTGCTGCGTGCGAAACTCGCGGGCCACCTTGGTGGTATATGCCAGGATGTCCCCCACCGCGACTTCGTCATCCGTCGGCGAAGTTGGTGGTGCATAGAAGGAAAGGTAAGTGTGGAGATGAGCGCTAAGTGTTGCGCATTGCGGTCCCGGCAAACAGCCTGTGGTCGGGAGAGGGAGCCATGCAAAGTCCTCAGACGTGAGCGGGTCCAATGCCTCTATATTGAAATTGCGCGGCGAATCCCGTGACGAACCACTTGAAGACGATATGTCGCTGTTGCCGGACGGAGAAAAAAACACACACACAGATGCCATACGGGGTCCATGGGCCCGTCTGAGCTGCTGCACCGGGCCCGGGGCTAGAAACAGTGTGTGTCTTCGTCTTGCCGCGCCCTCGGCCTATGCCGGCGCGGCCACCTTCCAGGGCGGCTGCGAATCTGTCTCCTTCACTGGCAGACGCAGCCTCGCTGGTTTGGTCTAACGGCGCTGCCGCTGTGACCACAGCCACTCTTGGTCGATGCTGGTCCCTGCTCGGGCCTGACGCAGATGAACGGACGTTCTTGGCCTCCTTGTTCGTGACGATGATTTGCGCAGCCTTGTCAAATAATTCCGCCGTCGTCGTCAAGGTGTCCTCGACATGCGTCAGGGCATTGCTCAATGTCGGACATGACCTTGAGATGAAGTAGTGGCGGATGGCCTTGAAGCCCATCTGGATGTCTGGGACTGACGACAAGCGTTGGTACTTGGCGATCCAGTCCGTACTCGGCAGCGTGCCTTGCTCGAAGACCATGAGCTTGTCCATGGCTTTGATCTCTGGCGGCTCCACCTGGAACCGTTTGTGCCACGCCGCCTTCAGATCATCCCAAGTGATCTTGGTGTGCAAGTCGGTAGCTACCACTCCGTACTTGGACAACAGGTTGTCCAACCAAGCCTGACAGGCGCCCCCTGAGCGAGAGTACAAGTAGGCGTGATGCTTGTGTTCCTTGACGTTGTGGAGCTGCAGCGTGAGCTCGAACTTGCGAAACCATGGAATTGGATCTGTCTTGATTGAGTCGCAGAAGATCTCCTGCCCATCGAACTTAGGAGCTGTCTCGCGCGGCTCCGAACTCGAGGTGGTGGCGGTAGTGCAGATCCGCTGCTGCAACTGTTGTGTCGTGGTCTACTGTAACTGTGCGCCGTCCTGGAGGGAGCCGACGTGCATCTCCAATGCGGTGAGGCGGTAGGCAGTATTGGAAGAGCCTGCGTCGGCGGCGGCGACTGGTCGCTGCTCCAACCGCTGAAGGCGGTCTTGGAGATGAGCTATCGAGTTGTCGAGACCAAGGATCTCCGCCTATTGTGTAATGCAGGTTGCAAGGAGATCCGTGAGATGCGAGAGGAGGAGCGCTATCTTGTTTGCGCTATCCTCCAACTGGCTATTCTCGGCCTCGCTTCGCCATTCTGCTGCCATGGTAAGTAATGCCCGCTCTCCGGTGAATATCTTCTCACGACGCTGTGTTCTTTCTTCATCGGCAGCCCTTGCTGCTGCCTCGTCATGTTGGCGCTGTTGTTCAACTGCCAGTAGACGTGCCTGCTCGGCATCCTCTGCCCTTTTCTTTGCTGCTGCGGCAGCGTCATCTGCCCGCTTCTTTGTCTCGGTACTCCAGGCTAATATGTGGGCCTGATAGGCCTCGTCTGTTTCTCCGGGCCTCTGGTCCATGACTGCTGTTTGTGAACGCAACAGCGTAGACCAGACCGGTGCCTGCTGATGTGGTATCCCTTGCTGTTGACGTGGCAATGCTGATGTGTCCTTCTGACGTGTCCTGCTGACGTAGCCTGCTGACGGGGCCTGTTGACGTACTTATGTAGCCTGCTGAAGTGGCTTGCTGACGTGGCAACTTACCAATGCCGCCGCAAGGGGTACCCGGATACAACCAGAAACGGCAAGGCGAGAGATGGCAACAACATAGGTGGGGAGGGGTGGGTGGGATAATCGCCTGAAGTACGAAATGATCTCTGAAAGCGAAAAAAATTTCGACTTTAGACTGCAACCGATTTATAGACCAACTGACAGAATCCAAGAACTTAAAGCGAAAAAAAATTCGACTTTAGACTGCAACCGATTTATAGAACCAACTGACAGAATCCAAGAACTGCGAAAAGAATCCGAACAGAAATGACAAGTATTCGGATTTATTCCGATGGGAATATTCGCAGTTTGGAAAATAATATGCAGGAGGTATTTCCCGTACCATTTTCAGAAAAACGAATTTCAGAAAATAAGATATTCCGAAGTTCTAAGTAACGGGAAATGCAACAGAAAATCGAAACTTTCAAAAAGAAATATATTCCGGATTTTCAACAATGAAATTTCGAATTTTCAGAAAGAAAAATGAAAATAGGAATTTCAGATGTTGCAATATAGCGATGTTCCACAGCAGAATAGCGAGAAAATAAAATCCGAGAAAAGAAAAAAAAAATCGATTTTTTTTTTGTAGTAAGGTCAAGATCGTGATTTTGGGGTATGTCCTAATCAAACAGAAAAGACTAACTAGCTTTTTAGTCCCCGCACACGTGGCAAATCAGGTTGTCATGATTCACGTGCAAAAGCTCCGATACCAACTGTTACATGCATAGATATGGAATATACGTAATAAACCGAGAATCTGCAATGTGATGAAAAGGATTGAATAGACAATGCGGTACGAGTAGAATCTCGACAAGCAATGTACATTCTCGTTCATACATAAAGATGCTGAAGAGCGCAGGGAAGACTTTGATACAAAGACCGACCTGACAGGACTGAGCTCATTCACGTAGTTCGGAGTAAAGAGCAGAATGCTAGAGTGCTACTAACTAGCCCAATCAATGTTTGAACTCAGACTAAACATGCATTGTATCCATCACCGAGTGTGAAGGAGCCTGGCGCTGCACACAGGAAGAAAGCGCCAGGTCCACACATACATAGACGAAGAGATAAGGATCAGACGAAAGGAGGGAGGAAGATGGGAATGTCGTTAACACCAAGTCTTGGTCACCAATCCCAAATAGTCCCTCGTTGCCATGTCTGAACCCCCGAAAGTGGAGTCTGGATCAAATGTCACCAAGCTCTGTATCTCTCCTCTCATAGTCTGCAGATGCAGGGAAGTCAGAAGTGAGAGGGAGAGAAGAGATGGTGGACTGAGAAGAAGAAGAAGAAGACCTCTCTCTCTCTTTCTTTGTTACGAACCAGATACTAACCTGTGATGTTGGCGTTGTGCTGCAGGTACCTCGAAGACGGAGCTGGAGCAATGGCACTGCAGGTAGGTACCTCTGGCCTCCGCCCAAGCTCTCTCTCTCTCTCTCTAGTGCTACCTAGCTATGGCGCCCAGCGCTGGAGACTACAGCTACCTACTGCGCCCAGCGCTGAAGACTACTAGCTAACTCTACAACTACTACAACGCAGTGCTCCCTCAAGTGCTGCACCCGAATCCAGAAGACTACAACTGACCGACTGCCTTCCTCGGAAGTGCCTGGGAAGTCCTATGTACTACCTCGGCCTGGCTCCTGACTACTGGAGGCCAGTCAGGCCGAGGAGGCAGCTCTTGCCAATGCCGAAGTGTGCCAGGGGCTGGCGTGCAGCAGCCTGCTTGAGGCTGGCGTGGGAAACAGATTATTAATAGTCTGTTCCCGAAACCGTGGTTCGGTGCCTGAGTTTTAGGGCCGGTCGTTCTGATGAACGACCGTCGTTCTGATGAACGACCGAAAATGGCCCTTCGTTTCAGGCTAAAAATGCTGTAGCCATTTGTAGTCTGAAACGGCACAGGGACAGGCCCTGGAATTCAGGCATTCGGCCTGAACCGACAGGGGGCCTGTAAGCATTGGATTTCAGGCTTTCGGCCTGAACGGACGCAGGCCTGCAAAATGGCCTGCGTGTGCACGTGCAGCATGTAACACCCTTTCTATCCTTCCCTATCACTCCCCCGCTCACACTGACTCCCTTGCTTTCACCTCTCTCTCTCTCTCTCTCTTGTATGTGTCTAGTACTCATTGAAGAGCTCGCCACGGGAGCGCAGTGGTATTTTTAGAATTTGCGCTTTCCTCAATGCCAACCTCAGAATTTGCGCTGCGCGGGGAGACATTTCGGGTTTTCACCGTGTATTCTTCCTCACTGGATTGTATGTTTGTTCCCTCCCTTACCGCACTCTCCATGAACCCTCCTTTCTGTCGGGTTCCCGCTTGCTTGATTGTCTATTCATCTTTGTGTGCTCTCTCGCTTTTCTCTTGACAGGCTTTCTCGTGTGACGTGTATCTGATCACCTCTTGTGACGTGTATCTGATCGTCGCCGCGGGAAAGAAACAGGCAGTAGACTGCCTTGCCTCAGCAAGCCCCGATGGAAATGGGATTTCAAAAAAAGAGAAAAAAAAAGACAGTGAAAGTGAATCTCACGGCAATTACAGCTCCAATTTCCAATTAGCTCCTTCGGGAGTCACTACGATTTGCACGTCATTTTATTCACATATTTATTTCTTTATTTTTGCTAATAATTCCACTTCAATAAATTGGGAGACCATCGCGCTCAGATTTCGATGGTGTTACAGTGACACATGCGCGCCTGAGTGGTTTCTGGCTTCGAGCTCGTTGATGGGATGGAGGGAAAATCCCCCTTCGTGCATTGGCTGGGGCACAGAACCAGGGGTGTGGTTGAGGCCCGCCTCTCATCTTAGGTTCGTGCACAAGATCTGGTAGTTCGTGCTTTCTCCGCGCTCAATCTCAACTCCCCTTGTGTGGATTACTGCTGCGCGCTGGTCAGACCTGCGCCCCCTTCCCCCCCGCCCCTCCTCGCGCACTGATTGGTCATTAGCTGTTATGTCTCCTGCGCAAATTGGATGATCCCTCTAAGTGTCGTCCCTTTGAGGAAGAAACGTGGTATTGTGGTACTTTTCAGAATCTTTGACAGTGGGCGGTCACCGCTTCGCTCCCCACGCGAGGAAGCAGAAAACGTATCTACATGCAGAACATGGATAGGTATGCGGCCATATTCTTTCTTTGCACAACGGTCTGCGTCAGACCATTCCCCAGACGAGGTGGATGAGAGTGCATTCTCTGTTAGAACATGAACAGGTACACAACCATTGCCCACGTACCATCTGCGCGTGAGAATCCCCTCCTCTTGTGCTTGTTCCCTTTTGTGCGTTCCCCCTACCGTGAAGCCCCGCTAGTGAATCGAGACCAGGACGTTCTCCTGGCATGCGCGCATGACCAAAACCTAGCATTGGTTCGTTCAGCGAGCAGATGTGTCCATCGGTGCGCGAACAATTACCAGGGTCAAGGGCCCTGTTCCTGCCTGACTTGGATTACTGTCCGATATCAGTCCACCGTGCTTGATTGGATTCCCATGCATGATTAGTCGTCCATGTGTTGATTGGACGATTGCTCTCATTCCCTCACATGGTGGCGCTTTCTCACATCGTGATGTTTCTCTCTCTCACTCATGCTATCTCCCTCTCACTGCGCAGTCTCTCTCCTTAGTTCTCTCTCTCACGGAGTTTTTTGTCTCTCACTTCTTCTCTTACCTGCATTGGCTCCGTTAGCTCCATGTGTGCGCCCTGCAAACCAGTTCCCTAGCTCATCCGTGAATGTGCTTGGACGTAGCTGGAGCCAGGTGCTTGCAACATGCAAAAGGGAGATACGGGCCCTTTCTCTTTTCTTCGCTTTATAACTTCTGTTGTGGTTGCCTGCCCGTGCAATGCATTCCTTTTGGTCGCCTCAGTCCCGAATGTCCCCTTCCCGTTGGTCTCGCCTATATTGCCCCAAGGGGATGGCATCCGTCCCTTAAACAGGTACCTGCTCGTAATTAGGGACTGGCACCGTCCGTACCCACAGTACCAGGCCCACAAGCTTGGAATATTGTCCCCCCAGCACCTGCGGCTCAGTTGGTACCGAAGGTTTGGGCCCGGTAGTCCTGGGTCAGTGCCCCTTGGATCGAGGATTTACATCTTCACTGAATGAATAAATTACACCTAGTCTTTGGACGAGTGTCGGGACTGGTGGGTCCCGAATAACATCCCGTCACTCGAGAGACCGTATATAGCCAGATTGTGCGCGACAGAGAAATCTGGAGTAAGGAGGTAAGATAGAGAAAAGACAAAGGACTAGGCCATCAGAAGGAATGATGCCCTGGGTTGGGAACCGTCGGGGAAAGAACCAGCGACGATAAGCAAGTAAGCACAAGGACAGGGTCACATGGAACGTTGCATGAGGCCAAAAGGGCCATCGGAATTGAGCAAGACTCAGGCCAAGGGGCCATTGACCCGGCGAACACGGCGCGGCAGCGACAAAAGAATGAGGAAGTCAAGAGGTGGACGGCCCCGGAGGCCGTGGGATGCCTGAGAATAAGGGCCCGACATCGGGGCCACCTACGACAATTAACGGGACTATCGGTAAGATGGAGGCCCCGCGGTCAGAGAAAAATAGTGCATGCAAGGCCCAAGAAAAAGCAAGAAAAAGAGGCCACCATATGGCGGTGGACGCCCAAAGAACGTAGGACACCTTGAGGAAAGGCATCGGGGACCATGCGGGACTAAGTGAAAATAATGGTATCCGGGCCAAATGTGTCGGGGACCACCGGCGGGACTAAGTGTCGGGAACCGCTGTGAGGACTAAGTGTCGGGGACCATTGACGGGACTAAGTGTCGAGGACCATCGGTGGAACTAAGTGTCGGGGATCACCGGCGGGACTAAGTGTCGGGGACCACCGGCGGGACTAAGTGTCGGGGACCACCGGCGGGACTAAGTGTCGGGGACCATCGACGACAGGGACATATGAAGGTCTCAAGAGGAAACGGCGGCACCACATGAAGGAAAAATAATTAAGACAAGGTGCACCGTCAAGATCGAGATCTTGATGGCCAAAAATATTAGCACCGCTAGTGCAAGCACTAGCGGTAGCAAACGGGAATGCCGAAAGGAAAAGAAAAAGTAAAGAAACTTGAAGTGAGAGGCATGGGCGCAATCCGAAAAATCTCGGATCAGCCTCCCTCAAGAAAATGGAGTCAAAAAAGACCCCATGAGAAAAATAGGCCTCCGGGAGAAAATCGGAGTAGGAGGGGCCACTATGGGAGAAAAATAGAGGAAAGAGGGACCCATGGGCATGAGAAGGCCATTATTGCAGTCCGAGAAATAACGGACTGCACCTTGGGCATAGGAAGGGCCAAAACTAAGAGGAAGGGGCTAGAAAAGGGCCTTAACGACCACTTGACACTTGGCATGCTAGAAAATGTGGGAGAATAAGACAAAGAGTGAGAGGGAGTGAGTGAGTTGGCCGTCAGTAGGGACTGCCACAAGTAGGGACTGGCAGGTCCCTACTGTCGAAGAAAGGAGGAAAAAGAAAAAAAAGAAAAGAGAAAAGAAAAAAAAATAGAAAAAGGCCTTAAACCACCAGTACCTCCGAGCCTGTTTTTGCCGACCTTGATTTTCACTATGCTTCGAGTTTTGCCGAGCCTGGGTCCCACTCCATTTTTTTATGGTACTCTCACGGGAAGAACCCAAAAAAAAAAAAAAAAAAAAAAAGTTGCGGCGGTGAAAACTCACAAAACAAAAAAACGAAACAAAGCTCTGGGCGTGATCGCAGCTGTACACATTCTCGGAAGTGTTAGTGTGAGTGTGCCCTCAGTGAGGGCATCTCAACCCCGTGGCCAAGTTGTCAGATTCCAGGAACTCAAAACAAAAAAAATAAGACAGAAACACGGATTCGGTCGTGAAAATACATTTCCGTAAGTGCCAGTGTGATCAGGGTTACAATCCTTTGAGGGAACACAGCTCGAGCATATCACGGATTCAGATTGTAAGATTCCAGAAAAAGAAAACAAGGAAAAAAAAACGGAAACACGGATTCGGCTTTGAAAACGGCTGGATACATCAGGGTTACAATCATCTGAGGAAACACAGCTGAGCAGATTAGGATTCCACCCTGCCGGATCATTACAACCGTTCTGGAACTAACCGCGAGGTCTTCGTAATTGCACTCGCAGACGAATAGAGAGCCCCAACTCTCTTGAAAGGAAGAGGCCGGATCCATGAAAATACCATTTGGGAGGAACGATTCGCGAGGGGGTCACTTGTGGTACGATGGGGTCCTGTTAGGCGTGGACTGGAGCCGTCTAACAAATGCGAAGAGACACCTCAATAATGATGCCCATCTCCAGAAAAGTGGCCGTGGACTAGAGTAGAGGATGAGGTGACTTATCAACGGGGGAGGACTAATCACCCTTCCTTTCTTAGGCCGATGGGCCGACATCCGTCTACTTAGTTGGCAGGCAAGGTCTGCGTACCTCCAAGTGAGAACCAGTTGTGCGATGGGGACATCGCATTTTGAGTGGTGGGAAGGTGTGCCATCTACCGATGAAAAAGCGTGCAAAAGAAAAAAACACAAAAAAATGTTTGTGTAATTGACTTCGCATGGGCTTGAGAAAGGCCTGGCAAGATGTTCAGAAGAGAAAGACGTGTGTAATTGATTTTGCATAGGCTTGAGAAAGGTCTGGCAAGATGTCCAGAAGAGAAAGGCATGAGTAATCGACTTTGTGTGGGCTTGAGAAAGGCCAGGCAAAATGTCCAAAAGAGAAAGGGATGTGTAATTGAATTTGCGTGAGATTGAGAAAGGTCAGGCAAGATGTCCAGAAGAGAAATGAATGTGTAATTGACTTTGCGTAGGCTTGAGAAAGGCTTGGCAAGATGTCCAGAAGAGAAAGGCATGTGTAATTGACTTTGCGTGGGCTTGAGAGAGGCCTGGCAGAATGTCCTGAAGAAAAAATGCGTAAGAAATGGACTAGGTTGAGCTTGGGTGCAAGAAAGGTTGAATAAGGGAGACATGCATATGAAAAAGGCAGGACTAGAGAAAAGTCGGGCAGAATGACCTGGAAGAAATACATGAGAATTCGGTTGAGCTTGAG
>BFEA01000046.1:2234365-2254498 GCA_003427395.1 Chara braunii
TATGAAAAAGGCAGGACTAGAGAAAAGTCGGGCAGAATGACCTGGAAGAAATACATGAGAATTCGGTTGAGCTTGAGATTGAGAAAAGGATGACGGGAAGCATGGATTGCACGAGCCGAAGAGCCGAGTAAAAGAGGCACTGAGGGCGACAGGGGCCAGAAAAGACACTTGGTTGGCACGAGACGGAAGGAGGACCAGTTGAAGGGTATTTGGGATTGCGAGGCTTGGGGGGGGAAGCAGGGGCAGCAAGAGGAGGGAGACGAAAAGAGGCTTGTTGTACCACGGGTGATGAATGAGACGAAAGGAGGTTTGATGCTCTGAGGATGATGAATGAGACGAAAGGAGGTTTGATGCTCCGAGGGTGATGAATGAGACGAAAGGAGGGTTAACGCTCTGAGGGTGATGAAGGAGACGGAAGGGATCTGATGTTCTTAAGAGTGATGAATGAGACATGGGAAGCCTGAAGGACAAAGAAAGCTTGAATCCTACACACCTCCCAGCTCCAAGGCTCAAAGACTAAAAGAAACCCGAGAAAGAAACGAGAAAGACAAAACGGACCTTGGCAAACTAACCACCTAACGACATCCCGTCCTCTTCTCCCATCTATCCCTCCAAACACCCACTGACAGAAGATTGGTGCGCGATGAGGACATCGCGAACGAGTGGGGGGAATGTGTCGGGACTGGTGGGTCCCGAATAACATCCCGTCATTTGAGAGACTGTATATAGCCAAATTGTGCACGACAGAGAAATCTGGACTAAGGAAGTAAGGGAGAGAAAAAACAAAGGACAAGGCCACCAAAAGGAATGATGCCCTGGGTTGAGAACCGTCGGGGGAAAAGACCAGCGACGGCAAGCAAGTGAGCGCGAAGACAGGGGCACATAGATCATAGCATGAGGCCAGGAGGGCCGTTGGAATTCTGCAAGACTAAGGCCAACGGGCCAATGAACCGGCGAACATGGCACGTCAGCGACAAAAGAATGAGGAAGCCGAGAGGTGGACGGCCCCGGAGGCCGTGTGACGCTGGAGAATAAAGGCCCAACATGGGGGCCACCTACGACAATTAACGGGAACCTCGAGTTGGAGGCCCCCCGGCCGGAGAAAAATAGCGCACGCAAGGTCCAAGGAAAAGCAAGAGAGAGGGGCCACCATAGGGCGGTAGACGCCCAAAGAACGTGGGACACCTTCAGGAAAGGCACCAGGGACCACGCGGGACTAAGTAAAAATAATGGTATTCGAGACAAAATATGGCGGGGACCGCCGGCGGGACTAAGTGTTGGGGACCATCGGCGGGATTAAGTGTCGGGGACCACGGGCGGGACTAAGTGTCGGGGATCGTCGACGGGACAAAGTTTCGGGGACCACCGACAGGACGAGTGGCGGGGACATATGAAGGTCTCAAGAGGAAATGGCGGGCACCGCATGAGGGAAAAATAATTAAGACAAGGTGCACCGTCACGATCGAGATTTTGACGACCAAAAATATTAGCACCGCGAAAGGAAAAGAAAAAGTAAAGAAACTTAAAGTAGGAGGCATGGGAGCAATCCGGAAAATCTCGGATCAGCCTCCCTCAAGAAAATGGAGTCAAAAGAGACCCCATGAAAGAAATAGGCCTCCGGGAAAAAATTGGAGTAGGAGGGGCCACTATGGGAAAAAAATAGAGGAAAAGGGAAGCTCTCATGAGCATGAGCGAGCCATTATTGTAGTCCGAGATATAACGGACTGCACCATGGGCATAGGGAGGGCCAAAACTAAGAGGAACGACCACTTGATACTTGATATGCTAGAAAAAAGAAAGAAAAGAAACGAAAAATGTGGGAGAATAAGACAAAAAGTGTGAGAGGGAGTGAGTGAGTTGGTCGTCAGTAGGGACTGCCACAAGTAGGGACTGGAAGGTCCCTATTATCAAAAAAAGGAGGAAAAAGAAAAGAAAAGAAAAGAGAAAGGGCCTTAACGGTAAAAAACGGTCACTTGGGGAGATACATCCCTGACCAGATTAATTTTGGAATATGGCGGTTGCAAAGGACCTTGATTTTCTCTTGATTTTGGAGAGAAAATAAAGGAAAATCAAGGCCTCATGCAACCGAAATATAACGGATTACATGGGGGAGGAGAAACATATGTTTTAGGTGCATCCGAAGCCAAAATTGAGTCTGGATGCACTTGGAAGTTGGCCATTTTTTTTCTTTTTTCAATTGAGGGCTAGTTGTGGGACATTGGGGTTAGGGAATTGACCGCTATTGCAGTCCGAGTTGCAACGGACTGCATAGGGAAGGAAAAACACATGTTTTAGGTGCATCCGGAGCCAATAGTGAGCCCGGATTCACTTGGGAATGAAACGCTTTATTTTATTTTAGTAGGGGGCAAGTTGTGGGGCTGAGGGACTAGGAAAATGTCCATGATTGCAATCCGAGAAATAACGGACTACATAATGGGGTAAGTAGAGATGGTAAACTGCATCCGTGAGATGAGATCTCACGACCAAGAAAAATCGGCATACATATGGCACTCAAGGAAGAGATATTGGAACCACCAAGGGCAAGGAGGTCCTAAAATAAAAATGGGACATCTCCGGGATGTTGTCGGGGACCAAGTGGGCTCAAATAATAATAGTCGAAAAACGGGACAGGTGCTGGCGGGACTACCGGCAGGACAAGAAAACGGAACTAGCATGGAGGAAAGTGGCGGGGACTTGAGTCGCACAAGCAAACGGCTGCGTCGAGATCGAGGATCTAGACGGAGGAAAATATTAGCACCACTAGTGCAAGCACTAGTGAGGACAAGTGAGAGAGTCATGAGAGAAAAGGGAGTGAAATAATGGTGTTGGGAGGGCTGCCCAGCAGTCCGAGATATCTCGGACTAGCTAGGCATGAGAAAATAGAGCCTCAAGAGGCTCAACATGAGAAAAAGACTGTCCAAAGGAAATCGGAGGAAAGGGGGCTCAAATTTGGGACTAACGGCAACAAAATGGAGCCCCCTAGGAGCATGGGGGTGCCATTATTGTAATCCGAGATATAACAGCCAACTGCTGGGTCTGAATCTGGCCATGGATGAGGATGCATGACCTAGAAAAAGACTCGACAGCTAGTGGACAGTTGTCACATGAAAAATATAAGAAAAAGAAAAGAAAATGAGAGAAAATGGAGGGAGAATATGACAAAAGGAGATAAACGAGTGGAGGAGAATGTGCCGGCCTATTGGGACCTGCAAAGTAGGGACTGGTAGGTCCCAATTGTGACCTCTTACCTCCTAGAATGAGGGAGGGCAATCCGGATTGCAGAGATATGGCCCTTGGGGCCATATCTCCACAAAATTTGAATTGAAAAAAAAAAAGAAAAAAAAAGCAAAAGGGAGATGACTGTTTTTTTTGTGGACCATGGATCTGAGATCAGATTTCATGGTGGAGAGGAACTAGCTGTTTTTTTGTAGGCCAGCCCAAAACGGCTAGCTCCGGAATGAGGTGGCAGCCCAAAATGGAAAGAAAGGAAAGAGGGAAAGAGACAAAAATATGCATTTGGCCCAAAAAGAGCCAGATGCACCAAAAGCTGAAAAATTGAACTTAGGGGCCCAAATTTGAAGCAAGGGCTACTTGGGGGTAGCTTAGAATATTGTTGACCTTGGATCTCAGCCAGATCCAAGGCTGAAACTGCACCGAGGCATGGGAAAATACCTCGGCCTACCAAACATGGGCTAGAAACTAAAAAAATTGAGAAAAAGGCCCACTAGGCCTTTTTCTCTCAAGTGAGGCTGCACCTTGGTTTAGGACCCAAGGGGGCAGCATTTTGGAAATGAAAAGGAGGCTGAAGAAGGCCAAGAGGCTGAAGGACTGCATGAACTTGGCCAAAATGAGGCTCATTTACCTCCGGAAGGGCCTAGTACTGGAATTTTGCCTTGGGGGTATCTTGGTTCATGGGCTGGTCGGAGTGTTGGTTTCAACCTACATAAGCTGAGGATTCAGTCCGCTACACTCACATTTGCATGAGGAGTGCCCATGCTGCCCAAGTGAGCTCATAGGAGCACTTACTCACTTGGAGAGAGGAGAGGTGAACCCCTGCCAGTTGGAGAGCTTAGAGGAGACTGTGAGCAAGGAGAGGGAGCTCTAGAAGGATAGTGGAGGTGAGGCTGGCCTAGGGAGGTGATCCGCCATAGCCCCCAGGGTGTGAGGGAGAGAGAGAGGCCAGAGGGAGTCCCATTAGCCCTCCTAGAGGGGAGGACTCCATAGCCATAGTGGGAGAAGCTTGCCATAGCTTGGGTAGAGTCGAGAGAGGCAGGAGAGGGGCTTGAGGAAGAAGGAAGCCATAGCCAAGGAGGTATTTGTGCAAGGAGGTGGGAGAAGCTTGCCATAACTTGGGTAGAGTCGAGAGAGGAAGGAGAGAGGGGCTTGAGGAAGAAGGAAGCCATAGCCAAAGAGGTATTTGTGCAAGGAGGAAAAAGCTTCATCAAGGTTAAGGCTCCATCTCCAAGACATCAAGAAGGCTCCATCTGCAAGGAGGAAGAAGCTTCTTTTTCTTCTTCCTCTTCTTCTTTTTCTTCTTCCTCCTCTTCTCCTTCTTCTTCCTCTTCTTCTCCTCCTCCTTCCCCTCCTTCTTCTTCTTCTTCTTCTTCTTCTTCTTCTCCTTTTTCATCTTTTTCTTTTTCTTCTTTTTTTCCTTCTTCTCCTTCTTCTTTTTCCCTTTCTCCTTTTTCTTCTTCCTCTTCTTCTTCTTCTTCCTCTCTTTCTTTTTTTTCTTCCTCTTCTTCTTCTTCTTCTTCTCCTCCTCCTTCCTAAAGGTTAGTCTAACTCTTGCTTTTTATTCACATAGTAGTAGGTGAAGTCCCGATTCGTTCTTGGATAATCTCCTGCTTCAAATCTTGTGTTTGATCTTGTCTAACTCGTACTTCTCACTCACATAGTAGTAGGTGAAGTCCCGATTCTTCCATGGATGATCTCATGCTCCAATCTTGTGATTTGATTAGATTATTTTTTGCTTTTCACTCGCATAGTAGTAGGTGAAGTCCCGATTCTTTCTTGGATGATCTCATGCTCAAATCTCGTGTTTTGATCTTGTCTAGCTCTTGCTTTTCACTCACATAGTAGCAGGTGAATTCCCGATTCTTTCTTGGATGATCTCATGCTTCAAATCTTGTGTTTGACCTTGTCTAACTATACTTATCACTCACATAGTAATAGGTGAAGTCCCGATTCTTCCATGGATGATCTCATGTTCCAATCTTGTGATTTGGTCTAGTCTAACTCTTGCTTTTCACTCACATAGTAGTAGGTGAAGTCCCGATTCGACTTGGTTGTATTCATGAGCCACAAGCATGTGTTTGAGCAAGTCTCACTCACATGCATGGCTTCTTCTTCCTCTTCTTCTTCCTCTTCTTCTCCTCCTCCTTCCTCACCTTCTTCTTCTGCTTCTTCTTCTTCTTCTTCCTCCTCCTCTTCTTCTTCTTCTTCTTCTTCATCTTCTTCTTCTTCTTGTCCTTCTTCTTCTTCCCTTTCTCCTTCTTTTTCTTCCTCTTCTTCTTCTTCTTCATCTCTTTCTTCTTCTTCTTCTTCTCCTCCCTCTCCTTCCTAAAGGCTAGTCTAACTCTTGGTTTTCACTCACATAGTAGTAGGTGAGATCCCGATTCTTTCTTGGATGATCTCATGCTTCAAATCGTGTTTGATCTTGTCTAACTTATACTTTTCACTCACATAGTAGGAGGTGAAGTCCCGATTCTTCCATGGATGATCTCATGCTCCAATCTTGTGATTTGGTCTTAGATTATTTTTTGCTTTTCACTCACATAGTAATAGGTGAAGTCCCGATTCTTGGATGATCTCATGCTTCAAATCTTGTGTTTGATCTTGTCTAACTCGTACTTCTCACTCACATAGTAGTAGGTGAAGTCCTCTTCCATGGATGATCTCATGCTCCAATCTTGTGATTTGGTCTAGCCTAAGTCTTGCTTTTCACTCACATAGTAGTATTCATGCATGGTTGTATACATGCCAGCATGTGTTTGAGCAAGTCTCACTCACATGCATGGCTCAACTCTCACATGATGACATTCCGTTTCATGCTTTGTTGTATTCATGAGCCACAAGCATGTGTTTGAGCAAGTCTCACTCACATGCATGACTCAACTCTCACATGTTGACATTCCGTTTCATGCTTGGTTGTATTCATGAGCCACAAGCATGTGTTTGAGCAAGACTCGCTCACATGCATGGCCCAACTCTCACATCATGTCACTCCGGTTCATACTTGGTTGCTCTTTCCTCCATGTGCATATGCATTCGTTAGTTCAACCTTCATTTTATCCAGTTCATGTGTATGGTAGTGTTCCGATTCATACTTGATTGCTTTTTCCTCGATATGCATGTGCATTCGTTAGTTCAAACCTCACTTTGTCAAGTTCATCCGTGTTGTGGTGTTCCGGTTCACACTTGGTTGGTCTTTCATTTATGTGCATGTGCATTCACTAGTTCAATCTTCACTTTGTCAAGTTCATGTGTGTTGTAGTGTTCCGATTCATACTTGGTTGCTCTTTCATCTATGTGCATGTGTATTCACTAGTTTAATCTTCACTACTTCAATCTTCACTTTGTCAAGTTCATGTGTGTTGTAGTTTTCCGATTCATACTTGGTTGCTCTTTCATCTATGTGCATGTGCATTCACTACTTCAATCTTCACTTTGTCAAGTTCATGAATGTTGTAGTGTTCCGGTTCACACTTGGTTGCTCTTTCATCCATGTGCATGTGCATTCGTTAGTTCAACCTTCACTTGTCAAGTTCATGAGTGTTGTAGTGTTCTACTTCACATTTGGTTGCTCGTTCATCCATGTGCATGTGCGTTCGTTAGTTCAATCTTCACTTTGTCAAGTTCGTGTGTGTTGTAGTGTTTCGATTAACACTTGGTTGCTCTTTCCTCCATGTGCATGTACATTCATTAGTTCAAACTTCACTTTGTCAAGTTCGTGTGTGTTGTAGTGTTCCGATTCATACTTGGTTGCTCTTTCATTTATGTGCATGTCCATTCACTAGTTCAATCTTCACTTTCTGAAGTTCATGAGTGTTGTAGTGTACCGATTCATACTTGGTTGCTCTTTCATCCATGTGCATGTGCATTCACTAGTTCAACCTTCACTCTATCAAGTTCATGTGTGTTGTAGTGTTTCGATTCATGCTTGGTTGCTCTTTCATCTATGTGCATGTGCATTCACTTGTTCAATCTTCACTTTGTCAAGTCCATGTATGTTGTAGTGTTCCGGTTCACACTTCGTTGCTCTTTCATCTATGTGCATGTGCATTCACTAGTTCAATCTTCACTTTGTCGAGTTCATGTGTGCTGTAGTGTTCCGATTCATACTTGGTTGCTCTTTCATCTATATGCATGTGCATTCACTAGTTCAATTTTCACTTTGTTAAGGTCATGTGTGCTGTAATGTTCCGGTTCACACTTGGTTGCTCTTTCATCTATGTCGATTCACACTTGGTTGCTCTTTTCTCCATGTGCATGTGCATTCACTAGTTCAATCTTCACTTTGTCAAGTTCATGTGTATTGTAGTGTTCCGATTTATGCTTGGTTGCTTTTTCATTTATGTGCATGTGCATTCACTAGTTCAATCTTCACTTTGTCAAGGTCATGAGTGTTGTAGTGTTCCGATTCATACTTGGTTGCTTTATCTATGTGCATGTGCATTCACTAGTTCAACCTTCACTTTGTCAAGTGCATGTGTGCTGTAGTGTTGTAGTGTTCCGGTTCACACTTGGTTGCTCTTTCATCTATTTGCATGTGCATTCAGTAGTTCAATCTTCACTTTGTCAAGTTCATGTGTGTTGTAGTGTTCCGATTCATACTTGGTTGCTCTTTCATCTATATGCATGAGCATTCAGTAGTTCAATCTTCACTTTGTCAAGGTCATGTGTGTTGTAGTGTTCCGGTTCACACTTGGTTGCTCTTTCATCTATGTCCATGTCCATTCGCTAGTTTAATCTTCCCTTTGTTAAGTTCATGTGTGCTGTAGTGTTCCGATTCATACTTTGTTGCTCGTTCATGTATGTGCATGTGCATTCACTAGTTCAATTTCTACTTTGCCAAGTTCATGTGTGTTGTAGTGTTTCGATTCATACTGGGTTGCTCTTTCATCTATGTTCATGTGCATTCACTAGTTCAATCTTCACTTTGTCAAGTTCATGTGTGTTGTAGTGTTCCGATTCATACTTGGTTCCTTCTTCATCTATGTGCATGTGCATTCACTAGCTCAATCTTCACTTTGTCAAGTTCATGAGTGTTGTAGTGTTCCGGTTCACACTTGGTTGCTCTTTCATCCATGTGCATGTGCATTCGTTAGTTCAACCTTAACTTTGTCAAGTTCATGTGTGTTGTAGTGTTCCGATTCATACTTGGTTGCTCTTTCATCTATGTGCATGTACTAGTTCAATCTTCACTTTGTCAAGTCCATGTGTGTTGTAGTGTTCCGATTCATACTTGGTTGCTCTTTCATGTATGTGCATGTGCATTCACTAGCTCAATCTTTACTTTGTCAAGTTCATGAGTGTTGTAGTGTTCCGGTTCACACTTGGTTGCTTTTTCATCTATGTGCATGTGCATTCGTTAGTTCAACCTTTACTCTGTAAAGTTCATGTGTGTTGTAGTGTTCCGATTCATGCTTGGTTGCTCTTTCATCTATGTGCGTGTGCATTCGCTAGTTCAATCTTCACTTTGTCAAGTCCATGTGTGTTGTAGTGTTCCGATTCATGCTTGGTTGCTCTTTCATGTATGTGCATGTGCATTTACTAGCTCAATCTTTACTTTGTCAAGTTCATGTGTGTTGTATTCCGATTCATACTTGGTTGCTCTTTCATCTATGCGCATGTGCATTCACTAGCTGAATCTTCACTTTGTCAAGTCCATGAGTGTTGTAGTGTTCAGGTTCACACTTGGTTGCTCTTTCATCCGTGTGTATGTGCATTCGTTAGTTAAACTTTTACGTTGTCAAGTTCGTGTGTGTTGTAGTGTTTCGATTAACACTTGGTTGCTCTTTCACTCATGTGCATGTGCTTTTGCTAGTTTAACCTTCACTTTGCCAAGTACATATGTATAGTAGTGTTCCGTTTCAGCACTTGGTTGCTCTTTCACTCATGGGCATGTGCTTTTGTTAGTTCAACCTTCGCTTTGTCAAGTACATGTGTTTGGTAGTGTTTCGTTTCAACACTTGGTTGCTCTTTCACTCATGTGCCTGTGCTTTTGTTAGTTCGACCTTCACTTTGTCAAGTACATGTGTATGGTAGTGTTCCGTTTCAACACGTTGTTCCTCTTTCACTATGGGATGGGTGATCGACATTTGGCTGCTACTGCTGTCGGATGGGTGACCAACATTTCGTTGCTACTAATGTGGGATGGGTGACCGACATTTGGCTGCTACTCCTATAGGATGGGTGACCGGCATTTGGCTGCTACGACGGAAAGAGGATTTGATCAGGACTAGAGGTCTCTCTCTCTCTCTCTCTCTCTATATATATATATATATATATAAAGAAATAAAATTATATATATCAATAAATTATAGTAGATTTTTTCTTTATTGTCTTGTATTTATAAATAAATGCAATAATGAACCTCTTCGCAAACCGCACATGCAATTTTCATTGCAAGCGGTTTTCCTCATGTATAGTCTCTCTCTCTTGCTTCCTTTTGCTTTTTCCCCCCCTCTCTCTCTCTCTCTCTCTCTCTCTTCCCCTCACTTGGCACATAACTAACCCTGCATCCCTCATTTGTTACATTGCCAGGGAACGAACGGTAAAAGAAAAGTGGGCCTCACTTGGTGAAATAAGAGGGCAAGGGAAGGATAGTCGGTCCCTTGTGCCGCCTAGAAGGAAAAGGAAAGGACATTTGAAAGATTTTTAAAGCAAGGTCAGTTTGAGTCAACCATTTCCTCGACCGCATGACTACGAGAAGAGAATGGACTGATCAGGCACAAAGAGAGGCTGAAGAAAAAGGAAAGTTAGGCATGTGGGAAGGGTTATGTGTTGACCCCCAATGGGGGATTGTATCGGTCTTTGCTTTGTGTGGGATTGTGCAGGCAAGTAGAGGTTTAGGCTGCCTTGAGCGGGATAGGGCCAGGAGAGATCGGGTGGCGAAGGAAAAGGGAAGAGGGGGCAAAGGGGCTACAGTGCCCTTAGCGTAAAACCAATGCACGGGAGTGACAGTTGTGTCTTGTGTCTTGGAAGTGTAAATGAAAACGAAAATGTGAAGTTGTTTGTGCATGCATGTAAAGGCCCCGAAAAGACTAAGGGGCCTGCGTCAGTATGGATGGATGAAATGCGTGAGACTCGAGGGGTGTGTAGATTCGAGGGGGAGGACGGCATCGCCGCACCCCGATGACGTCGTAGAATTGCAATGCTTAGGGAAATGGTGTGCGGCCAAAGGATGACGCTTAGACTGCGCACAAGAGATGAGAAACTCTCAAAGCACCCCTGGACTGCCTGCGTATTGGAAGGAGCAATTGCTTGAGAACACAGCCAAGAATCCAAAAAAAAATAAGTGTTGTTGAATGACCAGCGAGACTACCACCCGGCGTAAGGGTTGAGCTACATCCCCAATGTTAAAGCTCTCTCGCGCGATGGCCCACCCCCATCCATCTCAAACCACTAGGTGGGGGTGACCCTGGGACGAACGGCCCGCGCCCTGAGCATGAGCGTGGGCGGGCCGAGCCAAATGGGATCCGCAGTGGGGTCGACCAAGGCTCGAAAGTCTACCGGGACTCCTATACAAAGCGGTGCAGCACGACGCTCAGGGCCAAAAAAGTGGCCTGGGCCTCGTCTCCACCTACAACCAAGCGTGCGGCCGTTAAACACCATCACTGGCTTACTCCAACTACGCCCCAGCGGCCACGCGCGCCCTCCCGCACACTATACCTACCGCTGGTCAAGCGTGCATGACAAAGCCCAAGCCTTTTAATCCCCCGTTTAATTGGTAATAAAAATCAAGTCATTTGGCTATGCTGACTTCACAATCAACTACAAAGGAAGGAATCACACGCGCGCCTCAAAACTGCTCGCTCACTCACGCTTCTTAGTAGTACAATCCTTAGTTTTCATACGGACGACCACCACGTTCCGCGCCGATACTCCAAAATTTCCAAATTAATCAAACTTTCTGTTACTTGTAAAAACAGGGCGGATACCCTTGTCAGGGTATTCGCGCCAACAACGTAGCCCGGGTCAAGGGGGCCACCGAGATGCAGCATAGGAAGAGCCGAAGGGCCACAAGCCAAGTAAAGGGCCGTGCCCGGAAAGACCGATGCGCGCGGGACATTAAAAGAGACTAGGAATAGGGCGGTGATGGAGAAGAAAGTGCCAAAAGAAATCGGGACACCATGAGGAAAGGTGTCGGGAACCATAGGGGACTAAGTAAAAATAATATCGGTGGGGCGACCGGTGGGACAAATGTCGACGGGACCACTGGTGGGACAAGTGTCAGGGATTAGCGCGGGACAAGTGGCGGGGACATGTGATGTCCCAATGCAAAGTCATGAAGGTCCACGAGGAAAATATGCCCAAGGCGAGGCGTGTCGTCAAGATCAAGATCTAGACGGCCAAGAATATTAGCACCACTAGTGCAAGCACTAGTGGAGGCCAACGGGAGGGCTAGAACAGAAAGGAAAGCAAAAGAAAAGCAAGAGAGGAGGCATGGCAACAATCTGGAATATCTCGGATTAGCTACCTTGAAGAAAATGGAGCCTAGAGAGGCTCCATGTGAAAAACAAGCTCCCGGGAGAAAATCGGAGCAAAAAGGGTCACAATGTGGAAAATAGCTGCGTAGCACGGTGAACGTGTTCGCGCCCCTTCACGTTCACGTGAACGTGTTCGCACATTCGCGCGAACAGCTCGCGAACATGCTCGAGTGAACATAATTTTTTTTTCGTAAAAATATATATACAAAATTGTTATTTCAAGGTCTTGATATATATATATATATGCAGGGTTGCCAGGCTGAACGTACGGAGGCCCCTTAGTTGACCCCCGAACGTTCGGGCGTTCGGGTCCCCGTACGGGGACCGAACTTGAAGGGGTCGGACCTCGCAAAAAATTATTTTGGAACCTAATGTTTTTCTGAATTTTTTTTCTCTGAGTTCTTTGTGATGCAAGGTATCTCCCTTTAAATTTTGAAGCCATTTTGTTCAGCCAAAAAAACATGAAAAATAGGCAAAGATGGTAGTGTCAAAACTTGCTTGCCCATTCACTAATTTGTTTTTTCTCTCTTTGAACTTTTTGTTTTTCCTTTATTTCGTGGCATAAAAAAATTTATTAGTTTTTCAAACTTTATTAAAGTTTATTTGTAGATTCTCTATTATGTAAGATACACATATAAAAATTTTCATGGCATTTAGCATAGCCAAAAAAAAATGAAAAATCGCCAAAGATGGCGGTGTCAAAAACGTGCTCGCCCACTCAATAATTTCATTCTGGTTGTAATTTTTTTTTCATCATTATAATTATTTATTTTTAGTATTTGATTTTTATTTCAAATTTGGTAAAGAATTTGAACATAACGTTGAGGCAAATGTTGTCCAGTTTATTCTTCTGTATGACATATATTGTTTTTAGACTTTTTGGAATTAGGTTTTTTTTTTTTTTTTTTTTTTTTATTTCAAATTTGGTAAATAATTGGGATGTAACATTGAAGCAAATGTTGTTCAGTTTATTCTTCTGCATAACATATATTGTTTTCAGATGTTTTGGAATTAGGTTTTTTTTTTTTTTTTTTTTTTTGGGTCCGCGTTCGGACGAACGGCGGAACGAGTTGAGAGGGAGTGCTGAACGTTTTTTATTTTTAACTCATGATTGGCTACGAATTTGAATAGGATTCCAAGGCGAAAGTTGCTTGTATTGTTATTTTGCATAACTTTTCGATTTTTCTGATAAACGTTTTTTTTTTTTTTTTTTTTTTAATGTTCGCGTTGAGAGGGTTTTGGATGCTTGTTTGCGTTTTACTCCGAACACGAACACGGTGCTACGTAGGAAAATAGAGAGGCAAGAGGAGGGTCCCATGGGCATGGGGGAGCCTCAATTGCAGTTCAAGATATAACGGACTACACCTTGGGTATAGGAAGGGTCAAAACTAAGAGGAAGGGCCTAGAAAAACCTTAATGGCTACTTGACACTTGGCATGCTAAAAACAAAAAGAAAAGGGAAAGAAAAAGGTGGGAGAATAAAACAAAAGGAGTAAGAGGGAGTGAGTGAGTTGGCCGTCAGTAGGGACTACCACAAGTAGGGACTGGCAGGTCCCTACTGTTCGAAAATGGAAAAAAAAAAGAATAGAAAAGAAAAGAGAAAAAGACCTTAACGGTTAAAAACTGCCACTTGGGGAGATATAATCGTGACTAGATACATTCTGGGATATGACGGTTGCAAAGGACCTTGATTTTCTCTTGATTTTGCAGAGAAAATCAAGAAAAATCAAGGGCCCATGCAACCGAGATGCAACGGATTGCATAGGGGAGGAAAAACACATGTTTTAAATGCATCCGGAGCCGATATTGAGTCTGAATGCACTTGGGAGTTGGCTGTTACATTTCGTTTCAGTTTGAGGCTTGTTGTGGGGCCATGAGGCTAGGGATAAGGCCATTATGGCAGTCCGAGAAGTAACAGACTACATGGGGGTGCCTAGGCCAAAAGGTAAAGGGCATTGGTTTGCCCAAGACACTAGAAAAGAGTGTCATGGGTTTGGGCAAAATAAAGACGGTAAATAGGGCCCGCGAGATGGTGGATCTCTCGGCCTAGAATATTCGCGGCACTTGAGACCCATGAGAGGAAGAGATTGGGGCTGTCGAAATAAAAATAGGACGTCACCGGGAAGGATGTTGAGGACTAAATGGGCCAAATAAAAATAGTCGAAATTTGGGATATGCGTCGGCGGGACCATCGTCGGGACTAGAGAATGGAAATGACATGGGAGAATGGCGGGGACTCTAGCAGTCCTAAGGGAACCATGAGCTAGCAAAAAAGGAAGAATGCGCAAGCAAGTAGTGTTGTCGACATCAAGATCTTGACGGTGAAAAGTATTAGCCACTTTGAGTGCAAAATTGGAAAAGCCTAAGGAGAGAGTGCTAGGAGGCAAAAATGAAAGAAAAGGAGTAAAGGAGGGTTGTCCAACAGTCCGAGGTATCTCGGATTAGCAAGCCACAAGAAAATAGAGCCTCAATGGACTGTATGTAGAAAAAAGCTACCAAGGAAAAATCGGAGCACAAGGGGGATAAAAATTGAGAAAACGGAGGCAAACGGGAGCCCCCATGAGCATGGGGGCGTTATTATTGTAATCCGAGTTGCAACGGCCAACTGCTGGCCATGAACCTGGTCATGAATGAGGTTCTGAGGCCTAGAAAGAGAGTTCACAGCAGCTTGACACTTGTCATAACAGAAATAAACGTAAAAAGGAGAAGAAAATGGGAGAAAAAAGAGGGTGGATGAAACAAAAAGGGAGAAAAGGGTGGAGGAGAATGTGCTGGTCAGTTGGGATTGACACAATAGGGACTGGCAGGTCCCTACTGTGACCTAATCCCTCCAGATTTTGTAGAGGGCAATCCGAATTGCAAAGATAATGCCATTGGGGCATTATCTCAGCAATATCTGAATTTAAAAGGGCAAAAACTAGTAAAAAAGCAAAAAGGAGTTTATCGTTTTTTTTATGAGCCATTGATCTGAGATCAGATCTCATGGTTGAGAGCATATGGCTGTTTTTTTGTGGGGCCAGCTCAAACAGCCAACTCCAGAATGAGTTGGCAACCCAAAATGGAAAGAAACAAAAGAAGGAAAAGGTCGAATCTGTGCATTTGGCCTCAAAAAGAAAGCTAGATGCACCAAAAACTAAAAAGTGAGCATAGGGGTTCAAAATTGAAGCATAAACCACTTGGGGGTAGCTCGGAATTATGCTAGAGGGAGTCCGAGTTGGTACCACCCACTCAGATTGCATGTACTTGGCCAAAATAAGGCCCAAGTGCCCCCAGAGAGGCCTAGTGGTAGAATTTGGCCTTGGGGGTACCTCGGTTAACTTGGAGACACATAGAGAGGCCCATGGGCTGGCCGATACTTCGGTTTTAGCCTACATAAGCTGAGGGAACAGTCCGCCACACTCACATTTGCATGAGGAGTGCCCGTGCTGCCCAAGTGAGCTCGTAGGAGCACTCTACTCACTTGGAGTGGGAGCAGGGGAACCGCTGCATGTTGGGAGTGAGAGGAGGGGAACCGCTGCCTGTTGGGAACCTTGGAAGAGACTGTGAGCTTGTAGGAGCTGCCATTGGAGCTAGTAGGAGTAGTGGAGACTCAAGGGGATGGTAGGCCATAGCCCCCAGGCTGTGGGGGAGAGAGAGAGGCTTGGAGGAGCCCATTCAACCCTCCTAGAGGGGAGGACTCCATAGCCTTGGGAGTGGGAGCTTGCCATAGCCAGGGAGAGACTGAAGAAGGGAGGAGATGGGGGCTTGAGGAAGAAGAGGGCCATAGCTAAATATGGAGGAGGAAGCTCATCAAGGTTGGTCTTCAACACCAGGAGAAGAGAGGAGAGGTTAGTGGGAACAAGGAGGAAAAGCGTGTTCTTCTTCTTCTGTCTTCTTTTTCTTCCTCTTCTTTCTCCTCTTCTCCTTCCTTTTCTTCTTCTCCTTCTTCTTCTTCCTCTTCTTCTTCTTCCTCTTCTCCTTTTTTCCTTTTCTCCTTTATTACTTACTCTTCATCTCTTCTTCCTCGCCATCTTCTGATCCTTCTGCAGGGGAGGTGGAAAGTAGTTCCTCCATTGATAATGTCTCCATGATGGCCTTTTCCTCACCCCCTGCCAAATCGCCACTTTGGGCTGTGACTTTCCTGGCTTGAGGGAGGGATTTTCTCACTCTAACCTCAAGATCTATCTCTCCCCCCACTTGGAGGTAAATCGTTACTTTGATTTTCACTCATGGAGGCACTTTGGTGATCCTGGCCTCCCACATTGTCCATTCCTCCGGCTTGTAATGATCCGGTTCAATGCTGGATGCTTCAACGAGTACCATGCAGGTGCTTGAGCAAGTCTCACTCACATGCAGCTCTCTCTCTTACTTTTAGATGTACCGGTGTTTTCTTAGTTGCCCCATAACTGTATTTCCTATAGTTGCTTCCATAGCTTCAGACATGTGCATGCTCTAGTCTAAGTTGTGCAGTCCAGTTCTTCCTTCTCATGGTGATGTGCCGGTTCTTTCTATTTGCTTCCATAACTTACATATGTGCATGCTCTAGTCTAAGTTGTGCAGTTCAGTTTTTTCTCCACTTGGTGACGTGCCGGTTCTTCCTAGTTGCTTCCATAGCTTCACACGTGTATGCTTTAGTCTAAGTTGTGCAGTTAAGTTCTTCCTTCATTTGGTGATCTTCCTCGTTGCCTCCATAACTACACACATGTGCATGCCCTAATCTAAGTTGCGCAGTTTAGTTCTTTCTCCACTTGGTGATGTGCCGGTTCTTCCTAGTTGCCTCCAATAGCTTCGCACATTTGCATGCCCTAGTCTAAGTTGTGCAGTTCAGTCCTTTCTCCACTTGGTGATGTACCGGTTTTTCCTAGTCGCTTCCATAGCTTCACTCATGTGTATGCTCTAGTCTATGTTGTGCAGTTCAGTTCTTCCTTCACTTGGTGATCGGTCGGTTCGTCCTAGTTGCCCCCATAGCTTCACACATGTGCATGCCCTAGTCTAAGTTGAGCAGTTCAGTCCTTTCTCCACTTGGTGATGTGTCGGTTCTTCCTAGTCGCTTCCATAGCTTCACACATGAGTATGCTCAGTCTAAGTTGTGCAGTTCAGTTATTCCTTCACTGGGTGGTGTGCCGGTTCTTCCTAGTTGCTTTCATAGCTTCACACATGTGCATGCTCTAGTCTAAGTTGTGCTGTTCAGTTCTTTCTCCACTTGGTGATTCTTCCTAGTTGCTTCCATAGCTTCACGCATGTGCATGCTCTAGTCTAAGTTGTGCAGTTCAATTCTTTCTCCACTTGGTGATATGTCGGTTCTTCGTAGTCGCTTCCATAGCTTCGCGCATGTGTATGCTCTAGTCCAAGTTGTGCAGTTCAGTTCTTCCTTCACTTGGTGATGTGTCGGTTCTTCCTAGTCGCTTCCATAGCTTCACACATGTGCATACTCTAGTCTAAGTTGTGCAGTTCAGTTCTTTCTCCACTTGGTGATGTGCCGCTTCTTCCTAGTTGCTTCCATAGCCAACACGTGTGCATGCTCTAGTCTAAGTTGTGGAGTTCAGTTCTTCCTTCACTTGGTGATGTGTCGGTTCTTCCTAGTTGCTTCCATAGCTTCACACATGTGCATGCTCTAATCTAAGTTGTGCAGTTCCGTTCTCCCTTCACTCGGTGATGTGCCGGTTCTTCCTAGTTGCTTCCATAGCTTCACACATGTGCATGCTATAATCTAAGTTGTGCAGTTCGGTTCTCCCTTGACTTGGTGATGTAGCGGTTCAGATCTTGCTGCCTCCATAGCCTAGGTACATATGTAGGCTAGTTACGCTTGTGCTGTTCAGTCTTCCTTTCACTCAATGATGTATCGGGTYAAATTTTGAATGGGGGGCAGTAGGTCAAGTCCTTAAGGCTTGATTAGGATTAGGGAGGTTTCTCTCTCTCTCTCTCTCTCTCTCTCTCTCTCTCTCTCTCTCTCTCTCTCTCTCTCTCTCTCTCTCTATCTATCTATCTATCTATCTCCCTCTCACTTATATTCCTCTATTTCGTCCTTTGGCCTTCCTTCCTCTACCAATCCTATAATCTAAGTCTAAACCTTTCTTTCCCTTCCCACTTGGCATACAACTAACCTCTCCCCTCTCACTTGTTACATTGCCAGGGAACGAATGGTGAAAGGAAGTTAACCGCACTTGGTGGAGAAAAAGGGCAAGGGAAGAACTGTAAGTCCCCTGTGCCACCAAGAAGGGAAAGGAAGGGAATATTTGAAAGCAGTGAGCGCAAAAACGATGGGAAGTTGGGAATCGGACTAGTCCAAAGGGGGCTAGAGGAAGAGAATTGTTGACTAAGAGAGAGGCCGGTTGACTCAACCAGACTCGCGGACTGCATGACCATGAGAAGAGGATGGATTAACTGAGCATGGTAATAGGAATGGGAAGTAAGCCATGAGCAAAGGAAGAAAGCATAGGCATGTGGGAAGGGCTATGTGTTGACCCCAAACGGGGGATTGTATTGTGTTTGATTGTGCAGGTGAGTAGCTTGGGATGACTTGAGCGGGATTCGGTCAGGTATATGACAACAAAGAGGAGAGAAATGGATGAGCAAAAGGCAATGGGCCTTAGTGTAAACTCTATCGGTGAATGGGGCCTTGGTGAATGAAGTTTTGTGTGTGGATTGAGCAACGAACGAAGTCTTGATTGATTGAAGTGTGAAGCAGCCTTTGCATGCGTAAGAAGGCCCCGAAAAGACTAAGGGGCGTGCACCAGCGACAATGGATGGAATGTGTGGGACATGGAAATGTGCGGAGGCGGAGGGGGAAGACGACACCGCCGCGCCTCGATGATGCTGCAAGATTGTTGCTTTAGGAAAAAGGTGTGTGGCCCAAGGATGATGCTTAGCCTACGCACAAAAAAAGAAAATTTCTCAAGGAACCCCCCCCTCGACTGCTCAAGTATTGAAAGGAGCATTTGCCTGAGAACACAATCAAAAATCAAAAAACTTATGCTTGCGGAATGATCAACGAGACTACCACTTGGTGTGAGGGCTGAGCTACATCCCCAATGTCAAAGCTCTCTCACTCGATGGCCCACGCCCATCCATCTCAAAGCACTAGGTGGGGGTGGCTCTGTGACGAATGGCCCGCGCCTTGAGCACGAGCGTGGGCGGGCCGAGCCAACTGGGACTCGCAGTGAGGTCGACACAGGCTCGAAAGTCGAACGAGGTTAGGCCCTACACCGTCGAGTTAACGGAGTTCAACTCCGTATCGCACTCTGAGCTACTTAGCAATAGCGTCTGGTAACGATGTGAAAATCCTGAAAATTTCGGATCTAGAAATTAAAATCTCGAGACTCGGAAAATATATGAAAATAGACGAACTCTTTGGTTTCAATAGAAATTTCGGCAACACTTTCTTTAGAAAGGAAGGCTTCCAGAATTCATACCGGGTCCAAAGACTAATCTATATCCTATCCTAGCTGACATCTCTGACTCTTGAATAACTTTGAGTTTTTAGCAGAAATTTCGATAGCATATCCCTTAAACGACCAGTACCTTAGTCGGTTCGAAAATACTCGGCCTCCGACCTTTTAGGAAGTCGTAACGAAACCACGGCCACCGATCAGATTGATCAACATCGGGCTCGACCTCCTGAAAGTTCGGGTACTGTGGCCAGGACTTGTCGAAACTGGACGCCAAAAGGTACTGGTGGTTTAAGAAAAAGAGACTCCCAAAACTCAAGGCTAGCCAAAGTCCTACTAAAACAATCATGCATAAAAAGGCAAATGCGAAGACAAAAGTGAACATCTACCTGCCTATCGCTCGAGCATAAAGCGAGCACTTAACAGGCTACCCTACTATGCAGAAAATAGACAAAGCTTGAACAAAAGAAAAGTCGTTGCTAGCAAGCATGTCATGTCCACAACGCATTCAACCAATTTAAAACAAAGGTTCGTTCATACAAAGTTTTCATCTTTCACTTGTCCTGATCACAAAGAACATTAGTCTTGTATCTTACTTAGTTGATTAATTTTCCAAGTTGCTCTCAGTCGACCCCATGCAATCACTAACACACTTAGGCTGGACTATTCTCACAAGGAAAAAAAACAGACCTTTGTCAACAAACAAATCTGACCGATTTGGCAAAGCGACTGGATCGGACTGGAGGAGGACCTCATCTCCCGCCCCATTCCAATGTCTTACGCAAACAACAAAGCGGCCGTCATTCAGGAGGACATCATCTCCAGCCCCATTTCAATGTCTTAGGCAAACAGCAAAGCGATCGGATTAGTCAGGAGGACCTCTTCTCCAGCCCCATTTCAATGCCTTAGGCAAGAAGCAAAGCGACCAGATCAGTCAGAAGGACCTCATCTCCAACCCCATTTCAATGTCTTAGGCAAACAGCAAAGCGACCGGATCAGTGAGGAGGACCTCATCTCAAGCCTCGTTTCAATATCTTAGGCAAACAGCAAAGCGA
>BFEA01000046.1:2258594-2269268 GCA_003427395.1 Chara braunii
CCCCCCCCCACCCCCAACGGGCAGCAGCAGCTGGCTCCACATCGAAAAGGCCGCTTTGAAATTGCTCGGGCCTGTGCAAAACCCGCCACCCCAAAAACCTGCATTGTCTTGTGTCTGGACCTCTAGGCCCTGTCCGGTGGGGTGAAACGACATTGAAAAATCAACCCATTATTTTTCTAGGGGCACCCAGGACCTGATAAACGTCTTGGGCCGCCCCAACTTTTTTTTTTGATTTTTGCCCCAGACATATTGTCCAGACACCGGACACCGGACACCGGACTGTCTGGAACCCGGTCCGGACGTCCGGGCGGTTACCATGCTTCAAAGGCCTTGATGCGGTTCTACGGGTTGCAATCCCGCCTGCCGCCTTCCTTTTCGAACACAGACTAGACTTAGAATAATAAGGATAGAAGGATGTTCGTGATACGAGAAGGGGCGAACTCAACTCACACGAGAGGTCCTTGGTGCCTTCAAATCCTGAGGGCCCCGCAATGGCAGCCAAAAATCGCTGAGTGAGATGGTCAGGTCGTGGCCAAAATGCGAAGTAAGTCTTTTGGCAAACCTCCAAGCTATGACAACAATCCCTTTTTGAAGCTTAACAACCCTCCAAAGGCACGCTGCCTCACCTCCGACCAATCCTCTGCTGTTCAACCAACGCGCAGTAGGCAAGGTTCAGTGGCGATGCAAAGTGAAAGCCAGGAGTGCACATGAATGCACAACGCACATACCCTATAGCTCAAGTTACCTAGTAACCCTCACCGAATGTGTATAGCAAATACAGCAACCGCGCACAACAAAATTATAGGGGTTGCGCACAACTCCACAGTGTTGTGCGTTCACACTCGGACGTATGCAGCCAATTCATTGAAGCATATGACTGCTAGAACATCACACATCTGATTTGCAAATTTGCAGATGGGCACCCTTTCCCGAAGCTATTGCCAGTGTTAAGTGGGAGCAGACCATTCAACACAACATGGTCAGTTGTAGTCATTGCTTAATTGGCCCACAATCACTAGTCAACTGCCTCGCTCCCCGGGCTTGTAAGATCACCATACTCCCGAGTATTGGCACATACAAGGAACCACTGACTCCCTGGTCCACAGTCGGATCTCCAAGAGTTCGAATAGCAGATTGCAAAATCTCAGTGAAACCAAATAAATGAATGCTGCCTAGAAAACAAAAATGCATTGACATCACCGATTGAGAGCCGAAACTGCCATTTCAAGTGTCAATGTGAGTATATGCTTACTATTACTACTATAACAAAAGCTTTTCCTCCCTCCTTCGGTACTCGATATCCTGACTGGGACTCCACACCAACTTTATCCTACAATAGTCTTTGACAAGAAGTATATCTTGTAGACATCAGCAATAGGATTTGATGCACTTGCAAATGTTGATCATGTAGACTAACGTCGGTTGCTGGTATAAGTTCCTCTCCCCTCTTTTTCTCTCCCCCTCTCCACGTGCTTGTCTTCTTTGCTATTGTCCCTGACTCTCTTCCTTCATTGGTTCTAACCAGAACCTTGGTGAGATGTTGGCAACTTCAAAGGCAACCTTTGCAACTTCAGGGCCACAATGTGCATAGGCATCAGTATTACGATGCCTCCCACTCACGTTTGGATCTAGAACTGTGTCATGATGATGATCGTGCAATTACGATGATAGTGCAAATCAAAATCTAGATGACGAATGTAAGTAGTAGCACAAACGGCGATTTTTATCACTACCACAGACACAGTAGTTAGAGTGAATATGAAAACGTTACTCAAGACTAAACATTATCGGGTGCTCTTAATAGAGGCGATCACTTATGTAAACGATGACCAACACAATTGCTCAGCATCACGTTATCTAAAAACAACAGGCCGTAATACGGACCCTACCGTGTGCCCGTTTTGCCAGATCAAATTCGTCCTTAATGAGCAGCGCTGTCAGTAAGGACGAAATCAAACGATCAGATGGCTACTATTGTTAGTTAGAGAGAAAATGCCGATCTCTACCTAAGATCACGAGGGTAACTATGATTACCATGGAGAGCAGCATCATGAAGTCAGATTGCGTAGCTGACGAAATCGTTCGCCTGATCGTGGGAAAATGCATCACCACCTGATTTGTTGCTTGTTGTGCCCTACACTAGGCGCAAATGTGAATGAATCTTCCGTTAGAACCTCCCCTTCTTTGTACTTCTCTTTCTCCATATCATCTTCTGATGAATCGGACGCGACCAAAGACTTTGACCTGGCGCAGTGCAGAACAAGATCGTGACAAATGGTACTTCAAGGATGACCTCAGAGAGTACAATCTTCTGCATACAAGCGGAGACGAGGTCMGGTTAGTTCTTGCATTTTGAGTTTAGATCATAACGGATCCCACTTTTTTTTTCTCCTTTCTCCCTTGCTAGTTGCCTCGAGGCATCTTTTCCTTCTCAACACCTCGTCTTCCTCCTCTTCGCCTAGCAGTCCCTTCCTTACACATTCCCCCCTTCACTACTCCGAACCTGTCCACCCCGTTCTCACGACCGTGGCCACCTTAGCTAAATCCACGTAATTTATGAGAGTCAACGTAAACGTCGCGTATGACAGCAAGTAACCAACAGCACCGTGTCCCGTTTATCGAGGAATGATGATCACGACTATTAATTCCGATCCACATCCCTTCAAACGGACTAATTAAGAATGAATCTACTGCGAAGATATGGGGAAAAATATATTCATAATTTCTTTCGCTTCTTTACTTACCCCCGCGCGCAACTCATAACCCCCATAGCTCCTGATCAACTGCACCAGGCTTGATTTTGACTTCACTGTCGTGCTTGCAATGCATGAAAACCCCTTGTTAGTCTCTTGGATTATGTAAACGATCAACAAACGATCGAGATTCATCATCTTCACTCTCGTCTTGACTTTGCACGACAACCTCGTGTGCAACTTTTAAAACCGACCCCGATCAAATTCCTTACCCACAGCTTAAACTAACATCACCACCATGATTGCAACATCCCAAATCTCTTACCTACTACTTTGTATCGCTCAATTTTATAGAGAATCGAGTGTATTCTTGGTTTCACACTCCCAACTTATCCACCTTCTTTCCTCCTTATGCGCAGCCTCCTTGCCTCTTAGCGCCCATATCATTCAGCAAACTCAAAAATTGGCGCGGCCAACCTGTTCAGAATGCCTCAAATCCCCTAGTTTGACTCTTGTCTCGCTCGTTTTCACAAAGAAACGAGCGAGAAACACAGTTTTCACTTCCACCCTTCCCTTTTTCTCTCACCCCGACTCTTTCGCGCAACTCTAAATCCTCCTACGTCTCTCTTTACTTCCTCTCCGTTTGATCTACGTACAGTTTCACGTTCACCCTTCCTTAAAATCCCAGTTTTCACTCTCGCCTTGCCTTGTTTCCTCAAGAAGCCGATAAGTTATGGCTTCCTTCACCTTTTTCCTCCTTTCTTCACTCCGCCATTGTCTTCATCTTCCTCGTTTTCGCCCCTCGTTCCTCATTCTCGAATAGCGCATTGCCCACCAGGGTCCGACCTGAGAACTCCAGCTATAGTAAGAGGAACTTCGGAAGGAACCAGCAACCCGACGGTTCCATTAGACTTTCGGTCTTGTTCCTACGATCGAGTAACACTTTGCGCCATCGGAGGAGGGAACCCGCTACTACGAGGTGGTTCGATGGTCATTCGCCCGTGTGTACCCGAGTGCGATGAACGATTTGCACGTTAGCTTGCTACCAGCCTTGGGCTGGGTATCCCCTGGTTGTGCCTGGCCCAGGCGTCCCACTGGTTGGTTGTGCCTTACCCGGGCATAGTCTAGCGTTCTTTTGGGCCCCAATCTGGCTTGCTCTCATTCCCGTCTCCTCTCAGCAGACCGAGGCTGGCTGATGATGCATCTGCAGAGTGCCCTCGTCACTCAGGTTCCTTCTATGTGGGTTAAACACCCACTGCTCTGCATGCGCGCTGGACCCTCGGTGCGTGTCTCAAGATGGGTAGGAAAGAAGAATTTTTCCAGCATCATGAATAGGTAGGAACCTGAACGTGCCCGTAAACAGAGGCGGGTGTTCAAGGCTCTCGACTGTCGTGTCTGCTGTCCGTGGGGAGTTCCAATAGCTCCTCACTGTAATGCTGGTTACAGCAGCCCAAGCTGGTCTGCTCCTTACATCCAACAAGGAGCGCCGCAATGCAACCGCCGTCCACCTTTGCCAAATGCGGATACACGACTCTCCTACATCCGCTTCTCGTTCGGTGACTCCGAGCATTCTTTTCTTTCTTTCAAGGTTCTTTTCATCCTTCCTCCGCGGTACTCCTTCGCCGTTGGTCCGAAAGCCAGTTTTCAGGCTTGGTCAATAGACGGGAAAATAAAGAAAAATTAAATTAAATTAAATTCAAAAATGCTAGAATTTGAAGAGGACGAGGACCAGCAATGCCCTCTTGGTCTTGCCAGGTGAACCTAGGCTTGGGCCCATTCGGCAAAACCAAGGGGGATAGTCTCTTTGGACCCTCGACCCCTAAGTCTCTTTGGACCCTCGACCCCTCAGTCTCTGTCGGTCCCACTCCTCTGTTGCATCGCCGCTTGCTGACCTTGAACCGCAAACTTGTTGCTTGAAAGTCCCGTACCGTAACCAATAGGGCGAAGCCCAAGTCTGAACTAGGTAGGCACGACCCCGCATATGAATAGTCGCAAGACCCTGATTGGTCCCATCCGCACAAGGCAGGCCTTTGCCTTGGCCTGCCAGTTAACCCCCTGGCCATCAGAAGATAACTCTTGTGCCTAGGTTTGTGGTTGGCTGGTACCGTGGCCGTTTGGTACACCATTTGCATCGCTGGAGCTCCTGACTTCCCTCGTGCTAAGCCTGAGAAGGTCGTGCATTTTAACGCGTCGTCAAGCACAATTTTTCTGCGCACATGCAAAGTAAGATTTTTATTTTCCTCACGATAAGCCCCTCCCAGAGGCCGGGCTAGTTTGCGGAGTAAAGCTCACCTGTATAAAATAAAAGAAAAATATTACCAAATTGAAAACTACAAAAAAAATGGTAACCGGACCCTATGGCTTTAATGTCTTCCGCCGCCCTGATGCTGCCGAGGACTAACGGTCACTTCACAGTGCAATGCAATGACATGTGCCCCACACACTATCTTATTCGGTCGTATTTGACTCGGAGTCTCGCCAAGAGCGAGGTTGCCGAGGTGAGTGTCCTGACGGGATTTACCCCATCAACGTGCTACGTTGATCAAGGACGCACCTTGTGTGACCTTTAAAAATGACGGCAAATACCCTTGTAAGGGTGTTTGCTATGACAGTCCTCCCAGACCCCATTAAGCGACGTCCCTGTCGCTTTGGTTAAGGACTACAAAGTGTTAACGTAAACACCGGTGAATGCATGGACTGAGCAGATGGATAACTGAATCGGTGTAATCGAAAGGACTCAGCTTGGAATTTGGTATTCCAATTCTGCGGCATCCCTGCGGCGAGCCGGAGTCCAACCTGCACCTCCTGTCTGACTCACAGGGATACTTTTCTTATACTACCGCCCTAGGTTAGCTTCAGTGTTCAAATACTAGCCCCTTCCGTTTGTCCTAGACGCCTTCCGACTTTCGTTGGGTGCCGTCTAAATCAGGTTGTCAAGCAACCGGTCTTCAGGCGTGGGTTTTTAGGCAGGACAATTGCCCTGAGTGGGACAAACCACAACACACAACAAGCGCAGGTAGCCACCCACTCTCGAGTAGCTTAACATAATCAAAGCATACTCTTCGAGGTAGCGGACTCTGCAAATGAAAATAAGTAGCATACTCCTTTGGGTGGCTTACGGTATAAAAGCACACCCCCTTTGAGCAGCTCAAACTTGTGACAGACATAGTGCTGCATGTAGCTCACTCCGTGCAATTTAAATCAAATCTCAGCCCAACCTTGCGTCTAGTCATAGGTGGGTTATAATTCTGCCCTCAGCCCACCACAAATTGGTTGATCGGGCCAAACCACGGTTCATTGTGTCATTAAGCCATGATGTTGCCTACATTGTTCGTACAATGCTAAGGCAACTCTCTGACTTTTGAACCTAAGTACCCCCTAGTCATCGCCCTAGTTAGATTCTTTGGAGTGACCCGATACTTGCTTAAATATTTTGCCCTCCCATATGATGATAGTAATAATAATAAGGACAATAATAAATATAATATTAATAATAGTAAGTAGTAATTAATAATAGTAACCATAATATCCCGCTTATAATTATTATATGCCATGGATGATGGTGCGGGTCACTCCTCTGTCCCTAAGTTCTGGCTAAGCTAGGGGTCCGCTGTCGTAGTTAGGCGGGACAACAGCCCACGTTGGGGATTGCCCCAATGATGTCGATTTAGCCCCCGACTTAGGCCTCCCAAAATACTCTTGAGCCAATTTTCAATGCGTGCAATCGTTCTGCTTGATCATGACAGACGCAACTACCCGCCCCAAAGCCTCACAAACAAGGTTCTCTTTCGAAGAAACCCTTCATTATATGAACATCTTTTATCATTCTTGGTTATCTACTGACAGTTCTGCAGGTATCAAAGCTTTATTTATCTTCACAGAACAAGTTATAATTATAAATTTTTGCCTCCATCTCAGATACATAAATAGGTGGCTCCTCAAAACGGGGTCCCTCCCCTGAGACATATGGGTGGCTCCTCAAGCGGCCCCCCTGCCCATCAAACATTTAGGTTGCTCTTTTGATTCGACCATTTTCATGTATTTTGTCGAACAATTTTCACTAATTCTTACACAATGATTCATATGCAATCAAGGTCAGTAACCATTTGTTCATCAATCAAACAAACTTACTCACAACAAATGAACAGATACAGACATCACAAATGTAAGGGAAGTGAGCACGTCCACACTGTGAGAATATTTCATGGCTCCCTGTTGCCACACGAGAGTGAAACGTCTGAATCAATCCAACAACAGGGCATACTAAAAAAAACAAAGGGAAATTGTGAACAGTATCATGTCCCGTAGGATACATCCGAAGGTGTGATACCTACAAAACCCCACTTTGGTTAAGAAAGTACCCTCTCTAGGAGTCATATCAATCAAATCCCTCGTTGAGAGCACAATACGCTCCAAGACTCAGATCAGTCATCAAGAACCAAAAGTTTCAAGTGAGTATCATTATCTGAAAATTGGAGTAATACCCCTCAATTAAACAATGTAACTCGCAAAGGCACTCACCAACTCGATGTCCCACGGTCCTACCCCGAAAAGTCGTACTCATATCAGACGCATATTCACACCAAACACACACCAATCTCACACAAAGCTCACAAGAAACTCACACAAAACTCGCACAAAACTTACACAAAACTCGTACGAAACTGGACTCTCATGCCCAGGGCAATCTCTAAAACCCCTTCTCAAACCAACCCACTAAAACAAGTAGCCTATCATGTATGTACAGTCTAGTAAAACATGAATCAAATCTAGTCACCAACTATATATAATACATGACTCGTGTCCTGAAATCTAAAGTCAAAACTCTCAATATACAAGTCGTGAGGTAATACAAGTCCATGTCTCGGAGCCCTCAAAGTAGAAGGTAACAATATGGAACGAGTCCAACAAAATCTATCCCCCATAGTAGCCCCCTCATCCTTGTCTATCTTCTCTCTGATCTCAAAGTCTGGCTTCTCGCGTGTCTCATGGACATGTAACATATCACTCATCCTCTCTCAACTCCAGGCCTAGGTTGTCATACACAACTCTCCTAGCATCGTGACGCCTCCTCAGTAGAAGAGCGCCGCGCATATCTTTGACTCGCCCCTGCCCGTCGAACTGCATGACTCGCCTCCTAAGGTCATCCTGGAAGGCGGGGCAAGCAACCCTGTCGTGCACTCCTCTACCACACCATGAGCACATATCACTAGTTATGTTGTCCTCTACCTTCACCTTCTTAGGCTTGGGTAGGATCTGAGGTCGTGCCCTCTCGAATCGGATCGTCACATCATGTACGACCCTATCCACCGTATCACGACTCAACATCCTCAAGACCCTCTTAGTCGTCGCCCCCTCGTCACATCTCTCAGAACCTGATGAAAGGAGTTGCGCTATGTCGTCCATCGGCCCCAAAGTTGGAGTTGGTGTAAATGGTGGAGTCCAGGGTAGTATTGCAGCTGATCCCTTCGTGTCCTGCTATGGTATGACATGTCGTGACTCTGAAGCCCTCTCTCGCTCGTCGTGTCTACCCCCTACCTCTTGCCAGACATCTCCCTGTACTGCCAACTCTGAAGGAGGGACCCAGTTCAAACCACGTACCTCGGCCTCTCTCCTCCTCTCGGTCTCGTCTGGCTCAAGTATGAGCTTGTTGACGATTGCAGCCTCCTAACATGTCACCCCCATGGCCCCAAGTGGCTCATTCGTTTGCGAGTCTCGTCGAGGAGTGTCCAATCTCTCTCCACCAGGCTCTACCTCATGAGAGACGTGTGTCTGTCCAATAGGAGTCTGCTGCCGCGCAGTCCTCTCGTCAGCTAGTTCTGTCATGACCTGACACCTTTGACCCTCCTCTAGATCAGTAATCCTTTGCTCGAGTCTCGAGGTGGACTGTCTCGCCTGTTTTGCGCTAGTGACGAGGTCACGTACCATGTCCATCAGACCCCTGTTTTCCTGCTCTAGGACACCGATCCTCTGTACCGCATCATGGAGTACCTCTCCTCACGCAACCTCGGTCTGCGTGAGTCTCCTGACATGCTCCATCACTCCTGCCAGCTCTCGAACTAAGGCCTCAGATAGCAACCTCGCCTGGAGCCCCTCCTCTGCCCGTGTACGCTCGCCCTTAGGCATGGGCTCCTCTTCTGTCTGTCTCCTCATCCTAACGTCCTCCCGCCATCCGACTATGTCCGCATCCTCCTAGAAGAGGGTCTGTCTCTCGCTGCAACCTGACAAGAGTCTATACCTGGCTCTCCAACTCAGATGATCTCACAGTCTCAAGGACGACCCTGCGTTCGGGCCTATCTCTGTCTGTCGCGTCTGCAAGTGGCTCATAGTCCCTGAGCACCTTCTGAACATGGGCTCGCCAATCACTCGCCTCTCTCTCTCCTGAATCCTGAGGACCACCTCGGCCTCCTCTAGAGTCTGGGCCTCCCTTCCTTCAACAAACGTACGGAGGTCACGCATCGCCTCTCTCAGTGCATCGTGCTTTGTCTGCCTGTCGTGACTCAGCTCAATGGATCGGATGGCAACCCATGTCAGATGAGGATTATGAGATCCAGGATGCTGATGCTGTCTGCACAGAGTTACAGCGCCAGCTTCGGGAGGTAGAGGGGAGAAGAGAAAGAGCTAGAATTAGAAAAGCTAGATTAGAGGCGAGGGGAGAGGAGTTAGGCAAATTAGAAGCTATAGATGAGTCACTTTTTAACCTTGTCCCTTCAGAACTCCATGTTGAGTGTAGCCAAAGTGCAAGTTGTGCAGCAAGAGATGTTGGCTGCACTGATAGCTGGTCAGAACCAGATTTTGACCGCACTGCGGGCGCCACGACCTCAAGTGAGGCAACCAGGGTTTGTTGTAGCTCCCCCTACAGTTGCAGGTCCAATAATGACGCTGCCACCAGTAGGGCAACAGTTCTCTACACAGTTTGGCACACCCCTATCAGGCGGATTAGCAGTAGGTAGTAGTGGGCAGATTCCGGTACCTTTTCACTTCGACAATCATCGGCGGACAACCGCATGTACAGCAGCCTGTGCAATAGTCACCCATGCAGCAACAAGTGCTGCAGGATCATATTGGTCCATTGGTTTCACAACCAATGCAGCAGGCACATGGTGCTATACAACCCATGCAGTGGACCCCCAAGATACCCTTGCTGAGTGCTAAACCCTTCTCTGACGACAAGAAAAAGGAAGAGGACATGGATACCTGGGTGAGGATTGTGCCCTCGTACGTGAGGCATAAGCTCACAAGGACCGAGGAAGAAGTTATAGTCGCTGCATCATTTTTGCAGCCAGATGGCTGATCGGCATAGTACAACAGCAAGGATACGGTCAGAACTTTGATGGTTGGGCACAGGCTCGAACATTGGAGAAGTTCGTACGGATGGTCTATAACAGGTAGCATGACCCTCAAGGGGCTCAAAAGGCCACCGACGCGCTAACCAGTTTAGGATTGAAGAGATACCTGACGTTCTGTGAGGTGACATACGGAGCAGAGAGACCGATTTGCAAGGAAGATGAGCAATAGCGAACATCAACAATCAAACAGCATCATTACGACAAGACACACGCTAACTGAGCATTGGATACCTGAGAGCTAATGCATGCTGTGGAGCGTTATTCCGGGCAACTGTGAGACGACCGTCAGGAGGCAATGGCTACCATCGAAGATGCTGCATGTTCTCAAGCGTTCCACCTCCAGGTAAGCTAATAATCTGAGCTATATGTGTCTATACTGTCGTATCCTCTAACACGTTCTACCTAACAGGAGCCTGACACTATCCACTGATGAGCGCTTCAGTGCGTGCACCCCCCTATGGCTGTTTTTTACTACCCTTTCCTAGCCCATTCTAACCCATTCTAACCTACTAATTCTCACGATTCTAATTTGCTCCTCATAACCTAACCTATGCTGTTTTGAATGATTGTTTCACACACCCACTACGCACACACACACACACACACACACACACACACACACACACACACAC
>BFEA01000046.1:2273956-2300212 GCA_003427395.1 Chara braunii
TCAGCAGTGCCAGGTCACATTGCCACGTCACAGTGCCAGATCAGCAGTGCCACGTCACAGTGCCAGATCAGCAGTGCCACGTCAGCAGTGCCAGGTCACATTGCCACGTCAAACATAGTGCCACGACAGCAGTGCCACGTCAGACATAGTGCCACGTCAGCAGTGACGTTCGACACAGTGCCATGTCAGCAGTACCACATCAGACACAGTGCCACGTCAGCAGTGCCACATCAGCAGTGCCACGTAATCAGCAGTGCCACGTCAGCAACATGACGGGCCTGCCAGGCCAACTGGCCAATGAGACCATTGCCGCCTACAAGCAGCGTTGCCTGGCTCAGATAGAGGAACAACGCCTGCTGGCAGTCGAGGCTGCCCGCGTACAGGCTGAAGAGGCAGCAACAGCAGAGAAGCTGCGGCTACAGGCCGATGCAGACGCAGATTCCCAGGCTCGCCGCAAGGAAGCCCAGGATCTGCTACAGCGGCATGAAGCCACAAGCATCAACAGACTCAAGTTCTGGCATTTTGAACCGAACGGCGACGAGGCAACACCGGAAGAGCAGCATAAGGAGTTCCTCTCCAAACTCGTGACACGGTTGCTGTATGCTTGCAACTACCAACGGTCAGAGTTKGAGAGACAGTACCAGGASCTGACGCAACAGCATCAKGAGTTGGCAACGCTCCGCCGCACAGTGCAGAGCCACGAGGATGCAACTCGGGCACTCAATGCCCGATTGCTGGACCTGGAACAGGCTGTACCAGGACCAACTGTTGGGGCTTCCAGCAGTGCACCCTCTAGCCGCCAATTTGAGGAACGCGTTGACCACATCCTGGCAATGCTCGGCGACATTAACACCTTCGTTGCGTCGTCCACCATCAGCATTCAGCTGCATACCTTGAAGACCGAGGTCCAACAGCTGCAGTCAACGAACGCAGATGGCAATCAGAAGATGCCAACTTTCCAACTGGAAAAGTTCGACGACTACACGCAGCAGGATCCGACCCTCTGGTGGGAGGCATTCACGACGCAACTCAAGATTCTGCCTGTCACTAAGCACAAGTACATCGGCGCCCTGTTCCTGAACTCAAAGGGCGGATGCCAGACCTGGTTGACCCACCTGGCAACCTCCCACGGCGTCGACGTACCGGACCTCAAGGACAAGATCACATGGGAAGAACTGACACGGCTGTGGAAGAAGCGGCTCATCGTCGACGACGCGCCGACACTCGCCATCAACCGTTTGTTCACTATGTCACAGGGCAACACTGCAACACGGGATTGGCTCACAGAGTGGCAGAAGATTGCGGCAGTGCCCAATCTGGACCTGCCTTTCACTCATCTTAGGCGTGAGTTCTACAACAGGTCCTGTGCTGCATTGAGCCAGGCTCTTGGTGATCGCGAGCAGTACGCCACCTTCGCCGAGATTATCGACAAGGCGCGAGAGATCATCAAGACCAACAGGTCAGCTGCACACGAGAAATCAACATCATGGCAGCCGACCTATGTGGAGAAGGTACGATCTGGTCCGCGACAGCAGCACTTCGCTGCAGTCCAGCAGAACAGTGGGGATATCAGGTGGTTGCTGTCCAGCCGCGAAGCACCAACAAGTCCCGCAACAATGGGAGGGCAAAATCCGCATCGCAGGCCGGAAACGGACAGCCAAGACAGTTTCCATGGGTCAAGTTTGGCTTGACCGAGGCGGAGTACAAAGTCCGTGGCCGCTACGGTAGCTGCTATTGGTGCAACATCACCAAGCACAAGACCTCCCTGTGCCAGGATGAGGGCAAGGAGGATGTGCGACCCCGCCTCAGCTCGGGAAACTGAGCTCCGCGGAAGGTGAGGCGACTCCACCTTCCACTCCGCCAGATTCGGCCGCCTTAGCGGCCTCGTGCACATCTGGGGAGGATGCGAATGTCGCAAGTCCTCGGTATACTTACGAGGATTATGCTGTCCACTTGGTTCCACCGCTGGACCAACAGCTCCACGTGCAACAGTCCACCGCATGCACGGTTTCATCACCATCGGCAACCGTTCGGCAGCTTCGCCGCAATCTATCGTCGGGGATTCGACGTCATGGTCAAGACTTGATGAGCTCGACCCGTTGACGTTCACGGACTTCCAGTGGATGCCCGTTCCCTCGACCGGACGATTGCCGAAACCGCATTGCAATGTGCTCATGGCACAATTGCGGGACTACTTGCACAGTGCAGTACCAGCTTCGTTGATGGACGTCGGAGCAGAGGTTGTCGACCTTCTCGTGTATATCGTGAAGATCGACCGCGAGTTCAAGACGCAACGGTACGACGACATCGACGCACCATTGCTATACATACGCATTCAGATCGGAGAGGCGACCTGCASTGCCTTGGTCGATTGCGGAGCATCTCGCAACTACATCAGCCAGGACTTCATGGTATGCGCCGGCCTTGGCCCACGTGTCCGGAGGAAGTCCCAGCCTACGCAAGTCACTCTGGCAAACGGTCATACGCACAAGTTCATCGACCGGTGCATTGACGCCGTCCCAGTGTACTTTGCCCCTCACGCAAGTGAGGCGGTGTCCTTTGACATTCTGGACACCAAATTTGACATGATCTTGGGCATGTCATGGCTGCGAAGCGAGGATCACCCGGTGAACTTCTTCAAACGCACCGTTCACATTCGTGATCGGAACGGAGTATTAGTTCCATGCACGGTGCCCCTTCCTCATCCTTCGATCAGCTGCCACGTGGTATCCGCCGCAAGCATGCGAGCTTCCATCATCAGAGACGACATCGAGGAGATGGGGGTGTGTTTTCTCCATAGCGCAAAGATCTGGTCTTCGCGAGAGTGCATCTACTGCGCGATTTGAGAGGCCGGGTAGATGTTTCGGTGTGAAGTCAAACTGGTCGATGAAGTACATCCATCGTCCGATCGTGCTGCTCACCGTATCCTGCGTCTTGTAGTCGGTCAATGGATTGTTGTCCGTAACCCATGTGAACCTACGACGTCCAAGGAGGAAGTGCCGCCATCGCTTGAGAGCCATGACGAACGCGAGTAGCTCCTTCTTCCTTGCATCATCAAGCGAGTTGATGGGAGGCACTTTGTGGCTGAAATACTCCGCATGGTGCCAGTCATCGCCGTCGTGTTGTTCCAAGACTGCCCCAATGCCATAGCCAGAAGCGTCCGTAGTCACTCTCGTCGGCAAGGTGGGGTCATAGATGCTGAGGACGGGTGCCATGAGCATGGCCGTCTTAAGTACTTGGAATGACCAGCGTGCGTCGTCATCGAATACGAATGGCACCTTTGGCGACTGTAACCTCGTCATAGGTGCAGCAATCCTGGAGTATCCGGTGATGAGTCGCTGATAGTAGCCCGCCAATCCCATGAATGAACGAACGTCCGTGGTATTGGTGGGTTGGGGCCATACTCGTAGGGCCTCGATCTTGTCCGCGAGTGGACAGATGCCTTGCAGCGTCACATAATGGCCCAAGTACTCCTGCTCCTGCCGCGCGAATTCACACTTGTCGCGGTTGGCTTTGTACTTGGCCTGTCGTAGCCGCTCCAAAACGGTGCGCAGGTGTTCCACATGCTCCTCCAAACTCCGGCTGTACACCAGGATGTCGTCGAGATAGATAAGTACGTATCGATCCAGCATGTGTCGGAACTCCGTTGTCATAGCCACTTGGAAGGTGGTCGGGGCATTCGTAAGGCCAAATGGCATAACCAGCCATTCAAAATGCCGATACCGTGGCTTGAATGCGGTCTTGTAACGGTCCTCCTTGCGAATCTCGAGTTGGTGGTACGCTGACTTGAGATCCAGCTTCGAGAAAAACTGGGCGCCGCCCAATCGCTCAAGAAGATCATCGATGGGTGGGAGAGGGCCGACGTTCCTGATCGTCTGCGCGTTGAGCTTGCGATAATCGATGCACAACCGCAGGTCCTTCCGGACGAAGAGAACAGGAGCACCGTATGGTGGTGAGCTAGGCCGAATCCAGCCTTTCTCTAGAAGGTCGTCGAGTTGTGCGCGGAGCACACTTAACTCTTCCTCGCTCATTCGGTATATGCAACCGCGCGGAGGTACGGTCCTGTCCTCGAGGATGATCTCGTGGCGGATGGGTCGATTCGGTACTACTCCGTGCGGGCCTTCGAACACGTCGCTATAGGCATCGAGAAGCTCGGTGATGCGTGGATCCGAAGGTGAGTCCGTCGATGAAGCGTCATGGGGCGGGAGGGCACAGCGACACTTCATCCAGGCATATGAGTCTGATCCGGACTTCGGCACGCTCTATGCAAAGCTATCTTCGGATCACCCGTCGACCAGCCATTACCGCATTGTCGACGGGTACTTGCTCCTCCACTCGAGAGGCAAGGACTTACTATGTGTCCCATGCGACCGTTGTCTTCGGACTCGCCTCCTCATGATTCACGACTCGCCGGCCATTTCAGAGTCAACCGCACTATTGCATGGCTTCGACAGCGATTCCGATGGCCCGACCTCATTACCGATGTCACTCTGTATCGCGACTCTTGCGAAGTTTGCCGACGCAGCAAGCTTTGCAACCGCAAACCCTACGGCGAGTTACACATGATGCCTATCCCACGGGAACCCGGTCTCTCCATTGCCATGGATGTCACTGGTCCGTTTCCTCGCGACCGGCTCAGGCACGACGGCATCCTCACGGTTGTGGACCGATTGAGTAAGTACGCGCGTTTTCTCCCTTGCAAGTACTACTCCACGGCTCCCGAAATGGCACGCCTCCTGCACACTGGTTGGATTTGTGGCCACGGTGTACCAGAAGACATTGTCATCGACCGCGACACTCGTTTCATGTCGGCGTTTTGGACTGCTCTCATGCAGGAGTCCGACACAACAATGAAACCAAGTTCGGCTCGACATCCTCAGACAGACGGGCAGACGGAGCGGGCACATCAAACCGCTCAAATGATGCTTATGCTCATCCGTCCGGACCAGAAAGAATGGGTTGACCGCCTCCCCGACATCGAGTTCGCCTACAACACTTCGGTGCATCCGGCGATCGGCGTGACTCCATTCGAGTTGCACCACGATGGACGGAAAGGCCGGATCTTCGCAGACCTTCTCCTCCCTCGACCAGCCGACATCGACGCTGCCTGCTCTCCCGCTTCCGTCCGGAAGTACAGGGAATTGCTGACTCAAGCCCGTGCAAATATGCAAAAGGCTCAAGTCCGCATGCAGCAGCAAGCCAACAGGCGTCGCGTACCATGTCCTATCCGCGCCGGTGATCTGGTTAGGGTCTCCGCGGAAGAGTTTGCACTGGAACAGGATGTTTCACGCAAACTGCTTCCCAAGTGGTTTGGACCTTGGTCTGTGACAGCAGCCGCCGGCGATGAGCCCGATGGCCCTTCATTTGTGATCAACATTCCAGAGCATATGACGGTCCATCCGGTCTTCCACGCCTCGAAGCTGGCAACATACACGCCAGCCAAGAGCGACGACTTTCCGGACCGACGATCGCAGGACCCTCCTTCTATGGATGGCCATCATGAAGTTGACCGCGTCATCTCCGATCGCAAGTACGGCAGCAAGCCGCGACAGTACAAGTCACATTCAAAGCATGCGATCGCGACGACACTCGGTGGATTTCAGGCGCAGATTTGAAAGCATCCGCACCGCTGATCTACGCGCATTATGAAAAGCGCAGGTTAGCTCAGGAAGCTTCACGACCAGCCCCACAGACAGCTTCGCCCTCGCAGGTAAGCTCGGTTCTTCAAGGAGGGGGGGGTGTGGCATACTGCGTAGCCACACGGGCCCTGCAGGGCCCGTCCCGGACATTCAGCCTAAAAGCCTAAAACTTAGGGCTTACAGGCCCCGTTCGTTTCAGCCTGGATGCTGAAAAATGAGGGCCTGCAGGCCCTACCCTGTTTCAGCCTATTTCTGGGTCTTTTCAGACCCAGAGTTTTCAGCCTGAAACGGAGGGCCATTTTCAGGCCCTCATTGTTTCGACCTGCCCCTAAGWCTCAGGCACGTAAACAGGGATGCGGAACAGGCCAGAAATAGCCTGTTCCTCACGAGTTGAGCAGGAGCTGCAGCTGCAGCCCCTGCCTCCCTTCGGCAGCCTCAGGAGGCACACCCGTAGTACATAGGAAGTTCCCATGCATTTCACGGGTAGGTAGTTCAGTAGGCACGAGGTAGTCCAGGAGGCACACCCGTAGTACATAGGAAGTTCCGATGCACTTCACGGGTAGGTAGTTCAGTAGGCACGAGGTAGTCTTCAGGATACCGGCCGCAGCACTCAGGAGGAGCGCTGCAGTAGTCTTCAGCGCTAGGCAGTAGTGGTAGCGCTAGTTGTAGTCTTCGGCGCTGGGCGCCATAGCTGTAGCTGTAGTCTTCAGCGCTGGGCGCTGGTAGGTGGTAGATCGTAGAGTGGGAGAGAGACTGGCGGAGGCCAGTGTTAATTACCTGTGGCGCCATCGCTCCAGCTCCATCTTCGTTGTACCTGCATCAAGGCGCCAACTTCACAGGTTAGTACTGGACACAGAGAGAGAGAGAGTTCTTCTTCTTCCTCTTCACAGGTTAGTACTGGACACAGAGAGAGAGAGAGAGAGTTCTTCTTCTTCCTCTTCTAAGTCCACCTTCTCTTCTCACCCTCTCGCCACCTGACTTCTCAGACTACGACAGAGAGAGACAGAGTTGTGACTTGAGACTTGACGACATTGAATCCAGACTGGACATTTGGGATTCAGACATTCCGACGAGGGACTATTTGGGCTTGTGCCGAAGACTTGGTGTTGACGACATTCCCATCTTCCCCCTCCTCTTCGTCTATCCCCTTCCTCTTTGTCTGTGTATGGTATGGGCTGGCGCTGTCTTCCTGTGTGAAGCGCCAGACCCATTCACACCTTGTAACGATGATGATGATGTATGCTCAGGGCTGCATTACAACATTGATTGTTCGGATCACTGGTATCTAAGTCTTCCGCTGTGTTATCTTGTACTTTGTATTGAAAGGTCGGTTCTTGTTCTGGTCTGCACGTTACAGTATGCAACAGACTGGGACCTGGTACTTGGGACTGGTACTACCCTGGACTCAAGACTGAGACCTGGACTTGGGACTAGGACCTGGGACTTGGAACTGGGACCTGGGACTCATGACTGGGACCTGGGACTCGGAACTCAGTGAATCCTTTCACTGAAAGGCAATTGATGATCTGCACAGGTGAGTTGTTTCTCGAGCTCTCTGTGGCTAGGTAGAGTTGGTCCTTCCACACTCGCAAGCGAGAGGCTGTGAAGGCTCTAATGGGCTGATGGCGGGGTCCACGATGGACTCATCACATGCCTGTCCTACTCCCCTCTTACTCAGTAATTACAGTTTTCTCAAGCTTGTTGATTTGTTGTAAGAAACTTGCACAGCGTGTGTGCTTTCTATGCTGACCACTTGTGGCGTGCGGGCGACAGTAACACATGGTGTGCGCTTTTTTTCTGGTAAATGCTTGTGGTGATTGTCTGATTGTGCTGCAGCTCTGCCGAGCGGTTCGATCCACGTGAAGGGTCATGGCAACACATTCCATCAATGAGTGAGAAGAGAGGAAGTTTGTCTGCAGCGGTTGCTAATGGGAAGATGTAAGTGTGTCGAGCCCCTAATCTCCATATCCCTGGTTTTGAACTCGGACATATCTGAATCTTCGCAGAAGTTACACTTTAGAAGACTATTGTCTACCCCCAAGTAGAGTGTGTGGTCGTTATAGCTGTATGTGAGGCTACTTTCAGTCTACAAACAGTGATAATGAATACAGTATGTCGTTGTTGAGCATGTGCAGCTGCTTTGATTGTTTTCAGTCTCGGTATTTTAATCCCAACAGAAGACCGCACAGCGGGCCATGACCGATCGGCTTCTGACTGAAGCCAGTCGCTATATGCACGACTCCTCCAAGGGTATACGCACATTATTTTGGACTGAGCTCTGAACCTGATTGTTGACAGATGCATCAGGGTACGGCTGTGATTGCAGTCAAGATACGTTTAGGAAAGTGCTAAAATATGCCCTGAATGATTGATGTGACAAATGGAGCACATGATCCCGAGAGTTAGGATGATTGGCTCTTTCATTGCTTACATATTGCTGATGCATTTCAGCAAGCCGTGAAACAACAAACCAAGTCGTTGTTTGTCCTGGTGCCCGTTTACGGGAACTCTCATGGTGCTACTAGAATAGGTGGGGGCGGGGGGTTGATAACTTCTCCGCATACCAGGCAGGGAGGCAGCAAGGGATGCAGGGTAATTGTCGAATTCAAAGTTTCAGGACTATCATCTGCTGAGCCTCCCAGACACTGAATCAATCAGTGTTAATGATAGTATGGGCCTTGCCGCACCACTCGCCAAATGCCAAAACTTTTCTATGTACAGGGACCTCTTACCTCTTATTGTCCAGATACATCGAAAGTATTGCTGTTTCGCAAGTGGTGCAATGGGGCCCAGTACCACATCTTCAATGACTTGAAGCTGCCATGCTATTGAGTGTACAGATTTCAGAACGTCAACCGCACTCTCTCTAGCTGGGTGGACCGTGGATGTCACACTGCACCCAGAGCTGAGGTGTCCTGTCCTATGTGGCTTTGCTATTTTCATCATCTGGAAATATTGACGACTGGAACCTTCATCCAAATATCCGTCTCCTGCCCTTCGGGACATCCGTTAATATTGGAACGATACAGAGAAGATTAGCATGGCCAACAGACATAAATTCGGTACTGGTTCAGAAGATAAACAGGAAAAAAAAAGAAATCGGTAAGCGATTGCCTCTGTTTGACGCTTTCCTCCCTCAAGGTGTTCACTTCGCAGGTCTGGATTGGTCTTTTTTTTTTTCAATTAAAAAGTGCATTGAGCCTTACTGCTTGACACCTTGAGCACACACACACATTGAGAGATCACACGAAATCCACACTGGAGTCCAGAGATGCTAAGTCCAGATATGCGCAGCTTAGTAATTTCAACAAATTGTTACGATCCTGGCCAATTTCGAAGTATACATTCATTAAAAAGTACAATGCCGTCCAATTGCAAAAAGAAATGAATGAACTTAAGAAGAGAGAGAGGAAAAGAAAAAGAAGAAGAAGTAAGAAAGAAGAAGAAGATGATGTACTCCAGCATAGGCCAATGACAAGGCTCTTCTTCTTCGCCAACCAATCTCCTCCCCTCTTATTCAAACAAGAACTAACAATAATAATGTTTGAATGGCTGAACCAGAATCAATGTCTGAATCCCACTTCTACTGCGGGCACAACATGAGGTCCATGATAGCCATGTCCACCCTTCCTCTTCCTCTACATACAGGCCGAGGCTATGGCGGAGCACTGAGGGCTCCACCCTCCTGTCCAAAGGACAACCCAAAGCAGCTATGTCTCTGCCCTTCTGTCCCAAGGTGAACACCAGACAGCTATGCCGCTGCCCACTCAACCGCCATGCCTGACTCTGTCCCGAGCTTCCTTGATGCGGCACTACCCCAACTGGGGCCTTCCAGATGCAGCGCCTAACCAGGTGATGAAGATGGTGTCCACCATAGCCAGGTAGGTACCTCGCCACTCTCCTCCTTGGTCCACTTCTCCCTCCTCCTCCTACCGGTAGAGCTCCACCATAGCCAAGGTGGAAGCTCCTGGCTTCTTCCTCCCAGCAGCGCTGTAGTGGCCAGCGCTACTCCAGCCAGTGCTCCAACACCGTGTCGCCAAACTTGCACACTGAAGAATGAGGCTGAGCTCTTGCCTCGGCTTCTTGATATAGCAGCCTGCGTGCCTCCTGGGCGGTGACTTCCAGGCTGCTCGGCCTCCCAAGCAACCGGTACATGCTCTAGACTCAGACTCTGACATTGCCCGAACAGGCTCTAGACTCAGACTGGATGGACTGGTACCGGCCTAGACCTGGGCCTCAAAAAATGCCAAGTTTGTCTTCTTCCGCTCGGCCTCGAGTAACCGGCACATCTACTGCTACTGGGTGCAGTACCGGCCTACCTGCTACTTGAGTGTTCTTCCGCTGCTCCTCAATGCCACGGCCACAGGCTCCGCCACTTGAGTGTTTTCCCCTGCTGCAACCCTCAATGCCACGGCCACAGGTAAGTACCGGCCCTAAGTAGCCTGGGGCCCACAACTCAGCCCCAGGCCACACAGAATTGAGTTGGTCTGCGCTGGGCTGTGTGACTGAGACATGCCCAGGCCTGAGTCTGTCGAGTGTGGCTGTGTGACCGAATGCTGCACAAAGGAAATTCAAGAGTCAAAGTCAACTGTAGAGTCAAACGTACCGCACCCAGGCCCTTGGTTGGATACACTCACTTGTTGTGGCATTGAGATCTGGACGGCCGAGGGATACAGCATCCGGGGTCCAGACCCCGCGTCAACACTACATAAGAACTGGCTTTCTGGCTTTGACATTCATTCTGTCTTGCGTGGATGCTGACTTCACACGTTGACTTCAACGCTGGCTCGACGCTGCAACACTGGCATTGTGACTTGGCGAGGCGCTGCTAGTTGGGCATGGTGGCCGGCTTGCTCCTGTCTTCTTGGCATGCTGACGTGGCAGCTGCCTTGCACCGTCGCTGATGTGGTCGCTGCCACGTGTATCATTGGTTGACGTGGCTGCTGCCACGTGTTCTATGGCTGGGACTACATGATCGGCATTGCTGTTCTGTTCATCGTCATTTCAGGAGGAGATCAGGACTGTGAAGAGTTCGTGGATACGTACCTGGCTGTCTTCATGTTGACATTGCTCCAGTGCTGATGTGGGACTGATTAGACGTGCCATGTGGCACATTGAGGATACTTTGGATACTCGATCGGACTATTGATTATTGAGGTGGTAGTAGAGGAGGGAGCCCGAAGCAGGAGTGGGCATTGTACTTTCCTCTCCTTTGTCTCTTCTCCCTCCTCTCTCTTCGTCTGTGTATAATTACCTCATCTCATTCTGTCTGGTTACGATTTTGACTATTAGTAATCATCAGCTGATGGACATTTATCTGACCTTGCATTGTTGACGACTGTCTCTACGATATGGGTTCATTGCAATTTGGTATCAGAGCAGTTCTCCTGACGACGACATTTGTATATTGAGTACGTGCCAGGTGGCGCGCAGGTAAGTAAGGTTGAGTAGGTGATGACGTGGCAAGGGATACGCTGGGGGTGTTGACTTGGCACATACCTCTCTGGCGAGGATACACTGGCGGGGTTTGTTGACAAAGTGCAGATTCATTGGCGAGAAGACTTGACCAGGGAAGCTGACGAAATACAGACTCTGCTGGCGAGAAGACATCCCAGGCTGCTGACATGGTAGTCGGGATCGCGACAAAGGATGCCGCATACCAGCCAGGATCGCGACAGTGACGTAGAATCGCGATCCCTTGCTGACGTGGCACATATCGTGCTGCGTCTGAAAGACCCTGTTGATTGCTGATGTGGCACTCCTTGTGTTGCTGACATGCGACAGGGTCTACTGCAGATGCTGACGTGGCCTGGAGGAAAGAAGATTGATTGCTGGCGTGGCAGGAGCAGGTCATCACACCTGTCTTCATGAGGTGATGTTTGCCTGTTGACGTGGCATTGAACTCCTTGGCTGACGAGGCATGATCTGACTGGCTGGAACGGCGACGGTATCTCACGTGACACTTGGAAGAGGCACGTGGCGAGGATCAGACTACACATTTGCTGACGTGGCATCCCATTATTGACAGACTGGACAGAGTGCTGACGTGGCAACATTTGCTATGTTGGCACTCCAGGGATGACATGCGGCAGACAGGATACTGCCAAGTAAGAGGTGCCCTCGAAAGACAATAGTGGTACAACTGATTGGACTAATTACACAGCTGTAGTGACAGCTATCAGGGAGAGTGCGTGATCGCATTGACATCAAGAAGACACAGCATACTGACGAAGGTTGCTGACAAACTGTTTGTGATTGTTGTTGGCATACTTACCCGTTGTTGTTGTGTGTGGTGTTTGCGTACTTATGTATTGTGTCTGATCACACGGGCCTTGAGTGGTACCTGTACACTCTTGTTTAGGACGTCATCACACGAACAGACAAAGAACAACGATAGTTAGAAATAGAAATAATTGTATCTGATTCTTTTTCTTCGGTTCTTTGAAATCTTGCTGTGATAGATTAGTGCGGCCGTGGAATTTATTATTGTTATAAAGTATCTATTGTGCGACCGACACCCATCACAATGTCTCATTTTTGGAATTGTTTGAAATTGTCGGTTCTCACTCGTTTCATTCGTTTCTTTTTCTTCCCAATCTCACTCACCTTCGCTATTGATGAGGGGACTCCTGACCCCCGTACCAGACAGGAAGTTGAAGAGCAAAAAAGAGTCTTGATTGGTCGTATGGATCAATTGATATCTGAACTCCATGACGTTGGTGCTGAAGTAGAGGCACATGCCCGTGCCCAGTTTGATTTGAAAGCAATTCATGCTGCTACCGAATCAGCTGAGACTGGCACCGACGTCTTGAAGGTTCAGAATGAACTCATCAAGTGTCGTCAGACACTTGACAAGATTATTGTGGAACAACTTGCAAAGATCTCAAAACAAAAGGAAGAGAAAGAAGTTGATGTGACTGAAGAAACCATAGATGAGAACATCAGACAGTTGGAAGAAGCACTTGAGAAAGAAAAGAAGAGGAAACAGGAAATGAGAAGACGTAAAGAAAGAAATGTACAGCAAGAACAAAAAGTGGAAGAAATTAGACAAACTGTCATCCACACTGAAGGGGAAGAACAGGCAATCTCTTTGGCTCAACTTGTGACTTACCTCGCTCACATGGAGATAAAAATTGACCAGACTAATGCACGGATTGATGATATGGCCGCTGGATTACAAACAATCACGAACCTGGTCAAAGGAAAACAACATGTGACGGAGGAAAGCGAAACCGAAAAGGAAGAGAAGCAGAAGAAATTGATGGGAGACGCAATGAAGTCTCTCAAGGTAGAAATAGAGAAGATAAAAAAGAAACAGGAAACAAAGAAAGGGGAGTCTTCGAGTCCGTCGTCTTCTCCACCAAGCTCCCCTTCTTCCTCTCCACCTCCGAAGACTCCACCGCCAGTCAAGGTAAGTGCAGAACCGGAGAAACCAAAAAGGAAAGAAAAAGTGAAGATGAAACTGCCTTTTATATTCTGCAACCGAAAGGATGATTATTGGTTGCTTTGGATAGCCGAAATTCAGACATATTGTAGTACGGCCCTTGTCGAACCCGAGTCCCAGGTTGCTTTCTCTACTTCTTGTCTCGGGGGGGAAGCGAAGGAATGGGTATTGGCCGAAGCCAACGCTGCGGGGTTCGATGACATTGGGGAGTGGTCTGGAACCTTGAACCTCAAGCAGTTCCTTGGTAAGATGAAGGAACGGTTTTTGGACAAAACAACGGCCGACAAGGCCTTTGACCAGCTCACCACAATTGGTCAGAAACATTGGACCTGTGTGGAATCGTTGTCTCGGGAAGTTGGTCGGTTGCTGCAGGTTTCGGGATTGAACCTGCAAGACAACCAAGTCTTGTACATCTATTCCCGTGCTCTGCCCAAGCCCATCCGTGGACAACTCGTGGCAGAGTCCAAGGCAGGTAAGTATAATTATAGGCAGATTCGGGATCTGGCTCTCCAACGAGAGCAAATGACTTCACAAGTAAAAAAAATTGTATGCATCTGTGGTAAAGTATGGTGGTGGTGCAGGAACAGGTAAGCGGATACTTTGGCGCCAAAAGCGCCAGGACCACACCCTTGCCGTCTTTGATGACGATACCGTGGAGAAGTGGCCATTGGAGGTCGAGGGTGTGGCGAGCAGCAGTGATTCTGGGAAGGGGGAAGTCATTGCTGTCGTGGTCAACAGGGGAGGACCACGACCGCCAATCAAGAAGAAGAAGCCATGCTCGTTCCCAGAGCACCCCGGGATTGCGGTCGGGAAGCCTTGGGAAAAGATGGGCCTGTCACAAGAAACGTGGCAGGAGAGAATGGATAACGCAGTGTTTGAAGTGTGGGACCGCAGGGCATGTGATTGCATGGTGCCCACTTATCCATAACCCAAAAGTGAGCCGCCAGTAGGAGTAGCATCTGCTCCTACTGAGTTAAGGGTTTGGATCAAGATGAAGGTAAGGCGCCTACTAACCCTTCCAATCCTTTGACTCGCTCGGCAGAGGATGGTTCTTTTTCGGCCCATCGTCCGAAACACCCTGAACCTGTCTTATGTACTCTCTCTCCGGATGACTCCCTTGATGAGCTTGGTAACGAGTTGCTAGCACTACGAAGCTCGTGGGCTAAGAAATCTAAGTCTAAGGGTGACCTACTACTCGCAGATGTAGAGATTGCACGTACACGCGTAGGTGCACTGTAGGACTCAGGATCCACACGATCCTACATATCCGAGAAAGAAATCCGCAAATTGCATCTCGGAATGAAGGTGAAAAACCTGTCTAGACCTATCACGTCTGTTTTGGCTGACAACAACACAATCACTGTCTCGCAGTATGTTGACTATGTGAAGTGTCGATTTCGAACCAAGGAAGGGAAGATAATTCTTCACGAGGTATTCTTGCTTGTAGAAAGGAACTTGCCATTTGATTTGATTCTGGGAATGGATTGGCACGAGGAAGCCAACCCAGACATTAAGTTCAAAGAAAAGACTGTGCCATTGCGTGACGCACAATCTGATTTGAAACCAATCAAGTTGTTTCATAAGTCTGGCTCTGACTTTAATCTGTCTTTTTGTTGTATGAGTTATCCAGCCTTTCGTTCAATGCAGGAGAGTCTTCTACTTCCTATCCTTCTTCGACTGAAAAACTCTTTAGCGAGTATAAAGACTTATTTACCGAACCAACAAGAAAAATTGTGCATGTTATAAAGCACACCATTGAAATTATTCCTGAAAGTAAGATTCCCAAGGGCCCTATCTACCGAATGTCTGCTAGGGAACTTGAGGAACTGAGAAAACAACTCCAAGACTTAACAGAGAAAGGATGGATTCGCCCTAGCTCTTCTTCTTATGGTTCCCCTGTCCTATTTGTGCCCAAAAAGGAAGGTGAGTTGCGTCTCTGTATTGATTATAGAGGGTTGAATGTCGTCACTGTTAAGAATGTCGAACCTCTTCCACGAATTGACGACTTACTTGACCAGTTACAGGGTTGCAGGTACTTTAGCAAGATCGACTTGAAATCGGGGTATCCCCAGATCGAGGTGGAACCCTCCGATCAGCATAAGACCGCTTTCCAAACCAGGTATGGCCACTACGAGTTCGTGGTAAGCCCTTCGGATTAACGAATGCCCCTGCCACTTTTTAGAGGTCAATTAATGACTTGTTCCGTCAATGGCTGGATAAGTTTGTCATTGTCTATCTCGATGATATTCTAATGTATAGCAAAACACTAGAAGATCATGAGAAGCACCTTCGTCTGGTGCTAGAGAAGTTGCGAGAGGGCAGCTTCAAGATCAATGCCAAAAAGTCCGAGTTTGCTAAGTCCGAAGTGTTATACCTAGGACACATAGTAAACGAAGAAGGTCTAAGGCCAGAAGAGAAAAAGATATCAGCAATTAGAGATTGGCCACAACCTCAGTCTATTACTGAACTGCGATTTTTCCTTGGTGTAGTTAGTTATTATAGGAAGTTTGTCACCAAGGAAACTTCCTATAATAACTAGCTACACCAAGGAAAAATCGCAGTTCAGTGGTGACAATGAAACGCAAAGACGGGTCAGCAAGCTTAAGGACGGGGTAGTGAGTCAGGGCATACTTCAATTTTCGATAATAACAGCGCCAATCTTGAAGTATGCCCTGACTCACTACCCCGTCCTTAGTTCGATAAGCTGACCCGTCTTTGGGTTTCATTGTCACCACTGACGCAAGTCAGTATGGGATTGGCGCTGTTCTCCAGCAGGATGACGACACGGGCTACATGCCCATAGAGTTTATGTCTGCACGACTGCCGTCGGAAAAAGTTGCCAACTCCACCTATGAAAGGGAGTTGTATGCCTTAGTCTGTGCACTAAACACGTGGAAGCACTACTTATTGGGAGGCACTTTACTGTGTACTCAGACCACTCTACTCTGAAGTGGATAAAGATACAACCTAGGCTCTCTGATAAGCTGGTACGGTGGTCTGCGTTTATTGATACCTTTGATTTTGAATTGAAAACGATCAAAGGTAAGTCTAATGTGGTTGCAGATGCATTGCCCAGACGGAGTGATTTCTTTGGTGCAATTGTCTCTTACTTGGATGTTGGGAATGATCTGAAAGACCAGATTCGCCAAGGATATGCTATTGATCCTATCTGGAAACCAATCATGGATATCCTTGTATGAGATCCGTCCCAGCTACCCAACTATAGACTTGCTGATGGATTGTTGTTCTTGATTGACCAAATCGAACAAAGATTGTGTATTCCTCTTTAGGAAGAGATTAAAAGTCTGTTGATTAGGGAATGTCACGATTCTGAGGGTCATTTTGGTTTCAAGAAAACATATGCTGAAGTCAGAGAACGTTTCGAATGGAAGGGACTTAAATAAGATATACTAACATATGTTCGTACTTGTTTAGTGTGTCAGAGAAACAAGCCGTCCCATGAGAATCCCCGTGGACTTCTTAATCCATTACCTATACCAAGTGAACCAGGTGAGTCTATCTCAATTGACTTTATGAATCTGGTCAAAAGTCACAATGGTAATAGTCAAGTGATGGTAATTGTGGATCGTTTCTCTAAATACGCTATGTTTGTTCCCTTACCAGCAGAAGCGCGTACTGAACTTGTCATTCATAAATTTCAAATGCGATGGGTCACCGAGTATGGGTTCCCTAAAACCATTGTGTCTGATCAAGATGTCACGTTCACCAGTCCGCCATGGCATAAGCTAATGGAAGCTTGTGGCAGACGGCTGGCCATGTCGTCAGGGAGGCATCCCGAAACGAATGGCCAGACTGAACAGATGAACCGTCTGTGCCAGTAGCTTTTGCGTATGTATATTAGACCCGATCAGATTGATTGGGATGATAACTTACCTAAAATTGCGAGTTCATATAACAATAGTGTCCACACTTCTTCTGGACGAACCCCGAATGCACTTCACAAAGGGTGGAAGCCTAAACGTCCCATTGATGTACTAAATCGGGACCAGTTCCTTAGGTTGCCCCCAGGGACTCGAGAATATGCAATATTGTTTCAGGAGGACATCCAGAAGGTTAAAGATAATCTAAGGAAAACTCAACTATGTATGATTGAACAAGCCAATAAGCACCGTCGACCGTCTACATTCAAAGAGGGTGATCTGGTTTGGCTAAAATCTAAAGAGTTTTCATTAGAAGAAGATGTGCCCTAGAAATTGCTACCTGTTTATTTTGAACCTTGGGAAGTTCTCAAAGTAATTGGAGATGCAGAGGGACCGTCCTATCGAGTTGATATTCCCCCTCGTCTCAAAACATATCCTCTCTTTCATGCGTCCAAATTGTTGCCTTACGTAGAAGGAAACGAGTTTCCACACAGACCCTCTATGATTCCACCAGACATGGATGGCGGATACGAGGTTGACAGGATCATAGTGCATGGTTACTTCTCTACGGGAGGACGTGGGCGACCTCAGAAGCAGTTCAAGGTACGTTTTAAAACTCTAGCACCATATGAGGACAGATGGTTTAGTAAATGAGAACTACTTGAAACTGCTCCTGATATTGTCGCTGCTTATGAACGAGGGTTAAGGTCTTAAATATTTCTGCGGTGGAACTCGAAAATGGGTCGGCAGGAATGTAATAACCCTGTTCAGAAGTAGCCTGGGGCCCAGAACTCAGCCCCAGGCCACGCAGACCTGAGTTGGTCTGCGCTGGGCTGTGTGGCCAAGACACGCCCAGGCCTGAGTCTGTCGAGTATGGCTGTGTGATCGAATGCTGCACACAGGAAATTCAAGAGTCAAAGTCAATTGTAGAGTCAAAGGTACCGCACCCAGACCCTTGGTTGTGGCATTGAGATCTGGACGGCCGAAGGATACAACATCCGGAGTCTAGACCCCGCGTCAACACTACATAAGAATTGACTTCCTAGCTTTGACATTCATTCTGTCTTGCGTGGATGCTGAAGACACGCCCAGGCCTGAGTCTGTCGAGTGTGGATGTGTGACCGAATGCTGCACACAGGAAATTCAAGAGTCAAAGTCAATTGTAGAGTCGAAGGTACCGTTGTCGGCGCGAATACCCTTACAAGGGTATCCGCCCTGGTTTTTGCAAGCGACAGAAAATAGTCTTGGTTTAAAGTTTAAGTATACCGCGCCAGGCGCGGCCGCGTCTGTAATTTGTGTTGGCTAGATGGTTGACTAGAATAGAGAGTGTGTGGGCGCGCGGGTTTTTGAGGCGCGCGTGATCTTATAATTATTGATGATAAAAGGGTCGGCGTGTTCGCCGACCAGAATTTCTGTTGTCTCCTGATTAAAATAGGGATTAGAGAGATTATGTCTCGTTGACTAAGGTGCTCACCTGCAACCCATGCGTACGTATGGAGGACGGCATCGGCGACAGGATGACCGTTGAGGTGTTTTCAGTCGACCAGTGCGTTACGCAGGGTTTGGTTTATTTAGACGCCCGTCGAAGCCAAACCCAGGCATGGGCTTAGCCCTATAGGTTACGGCGTTGGGTTGACGCTATGAATGTTCGGCGTCGGCGCGGCAATTGCAGCGGAGCGTCGCGGAAGGGACCGATGGGGTCGAGGGCCACCAGGGCTATCCCCCTCGGTTCTGTTCACGAGCGCAGCGGCGGGCCCGATCCGCGGGACTGACGAGGCGCGAGCAGGCCCGTTGTTCCCCAATATTATTCTTTACTTTTATTTACTTCCCTCTTTTTGTTTTATTTATCGCGTCCTGTTCGGGGACGCGAGACGGAGGTAGTGTCACGTGGGGGTGTGCTGTGTCCGCAGGGTTGCCTGAAGTGCAATTACAAACTGTTTTCGTGGCTGCGTCGGAGCCGCGCCCCGTTTTGCCTTGGGGCGCGGTGCAGTGGGTGTGTGGCAGGCCCCAGGGGCTTAGTTCGATAAGCGCACCCATGAACTGTTGGGGTGCAGGCCCGTGGGCCGGGCCTGGGTGATGGGATTTTGTGAGAATGACCAGCTATCCCGGCCTTGTGCAGACTACGCAGGTTCCGAGGAGGGACCGCCTAGGCACCGGTAGGCCGCGGGGGATTGCCTCGAYCGTGGTCCTTCGGGACATCCGTCAAAATTGGAACGATACAGATAAGACTAGCATGGCCCCTGCGCAAGAGCATGAATCGGGGCGGGGTCCGACGGCCAGACGCTTCTCTGATATTGCTCGGTATCCGGGGGTAGCCAGAATTGCCATTGATATTTTGGTTTTTTTTCTACTGCGCGTGTCGGTTGAACCGGTGAGGGACAACGCTACGGGAAAGCGGACTAGGCCGGCCCCAACGGAGGAAGGAAGAGTGAACCTGGACGCGGGTCGCGCCAGGTGCTTGGAAAGCGAACGTAGCCATGGCGGAGCTCGGCAGGAGCATTGCGGAGCAGGGAGAGGAGTTCCCGCCCGATCTGTGATGAAATCGGGCGAAACAAGAGTCGAGGTAGGAGTTTCTGGCTATGGCAAGCTTGATCATGTGGCTGGAAGGGCATGGGAATTAGCAAATCGCGAGTTAGTTGAAGGAGGGGAAATGCGGGAGATGGTAGAGAGGTGAGTAGTGCTCAGTAGGCCAGGGCATAGTGAGGGAGATTGCAGATGAGGGGGGAATCTGAAGTGGGGTGAACCTGGACGCACGCTAGCGCAGTGTGCTTTCGGAAAGAGAGAGGGGGAGAGGGCTCACCTGACCAACTAGGGTTTGATAACATAGCACAGCGACGGGCGCTAGCAAGGTGGCGGGGGATGGGGCAGAAGCAGCGGGCGGAAGGCCGGTGAGGCGCATACAAGGGGGCGAGCGAAGAAGTGGTAGAGGGAATGGACCCGGGCGCGTTTCCGCGCCGGGTTCATTTGGAAGGAACGACAGTGGCAGGAGAGGGGTTGGGCGCAGCAGGAGGTAGGGAGTTCGTTCCATAGCGGGCCGAACCGAGTGGGGGAAGAACGTGAGTAGGGCTTCTTGGACTAGGCGAGCACGATCCTGAAGTCGGCTTGGTTAGAAAGTTAGTAGAATAATGGTAAGTAGGAAAAAGGTGTGCGGGGAGAGTGGGTATGGCAGGGTGAAAAACGCCTAGCTCACTCGATACTTATCAAAAATGAGTGAACTAAAGCTGTAGGTAAGGGTTTTAGTGGTGGGCGAATTCGTGGGTAAGGTTAGGTTAGAGGGAAAGTTAGCAAAACGGGAGTTAGTAAGAAAGTCCAGTGCGTGGGGAATATGGCGGGAGAAAGAGTGAAGTTTAAGATTTCGGCCCTTTTGTGACCGATTTTTGTGATTAAAAATGTTAAACTAAGTTTTTTGTCGAGCGGATGAGATGGCGAGCTGAGGGTTGGCGTCGGATTGGCAGAATAAGGAAAGAAAACGACCTTGTGATTTTTCGATGTATCTGTCCACTTAGTAGCGGAAGATTCATCCTCATTTTACACCTACCGTAAAGGAAAAAGGGAAGGGGGACTGCTTACCTGTACTGCCTCGCTGCATGGCTTGAGCTTCCCCTCTGGGAGATCGGGGCCATCTTTGCGTCTGCAGGATGGTTGTTCCCTCCAGGTGGTCGCAGTCTGCTGCGGGCAGCTGTCCTGGGCTGTTGTTGCTTGTATATAGCTGAGCATGGTCGGGCACTGTTGCATGTGCAGCGCCTCACGGTGCCCTCATTAAGCGGCCAACGGAGGGGCGTATCTCCACGGTCTAGTGGAAGACTCATTCCAAGTTCGCTCATCTTAGTGATTGAGGAGCGTGGGGACAGCAGAGAGGGGCGACAGTCAGTCTGGGTTTTGACTAGTGCATGTAGCAGTTGCGTACTATTGCGGTGACTAGCTGCTATGCCGGGTTGTGGTGCGCATGACACAGTGCGAAGGTTTGGCTATAGTCTGCGCCCACCTCGGATGGAAGGGTCGGGGAGTATTCAATTTGAGTGCGGTCTCTCTAAGCTACGGAATGACAGGTTAGTCATCAGAGTTAACATTATAACGTCAGGAGTATAACTGAGACTTCAGAGGTGGCCACGCCCTGCAAACAGGGTGTGTACTGCCAAGATTGGTAAGTTTAGGGAAGTGATCAGACTGTGAGGAAGAGGCACGTTGTTGTGTATTTCTTGGGTTGCACTTTGCGGCGCATTGAGGCTGGCTGTTGCGGGGCACTGCTGCTGCGTGTGGACAGTTATTGATAGTTACTGCATATTGCTGCATTTGAACTGTTACAGGCTGCTAGGCGGCCACGATTGGGCTGAAAAGAAGTGTTGAGGTCGGGGAGGTGATCAGACTGGACGAGTAGGGGGTCAGTGTTGCGACTTGGAAATTCGTCAGGCGAGCCTGTGTCGGCAATCGACTTCCGGTTGGCTGAGCTTGTACATTGTTTGGCTACCATTGTGGGGCCCTCAGGCGCGTCAAGGAAACAAGGCCCTCTCGTGCGAGTCTGAGTGCACCCCTTCTGGATCTGAGAGTCTCAAACTATCTCCTTCTTCCTTTCTTACTCTGAGTCTGGTCTATTGGTTGTGAGAGGAAGGCGGCAGGCGGGATTGCAACCCGTAATCCGTGCCAAGGCCTCCGTGGGAGGTTCACCCCACCAATTGCGGGAGCCCTGCCGGAACCCAGGAGTTCTGGAGGCAGGGAACTCAGAGGTAACCTTGGCTTTCCCCTGTAAACCCAGTATAACCCCTACCTATACACCTCCCCATATTTTGGTTGATTGGGTTATATGCAACGCTTACTTTGACTTTTTGGACTGACTTTCAGGACACAAAGCAGACTAACTAAAGGAATGCATGTATAATGGCTGTTTCAGCTTCTTTGATTGCCTGAAAGCAGATTGTCACAAGGGGTTGCATCAGGGGGAAGGTTGGAAGGAAGGCGGTTTTGCTTGCGATTGAACGGTTCTTATAGGGTCAGGCATTGTTTCTAAGATGAATGACCTGACTGCTGTGTCTTGTCATGTTTTCTGAAGAACCAAGCATTGTTTCTAAGACGAATGGCTTGGTTGCTGTGTTTCTTTAATTGTGCCAGACATTGTTTCTAAGATGAATGGTCTGACTACTTTATTTCTGAGGGGTATTGATTGCTCGACTTTCGAGGACCAGACATTGTTTCTAAGATGAATGGTCTGGTCGTTGTTTATTTTGGGTGGTTTCTGAACAGTCTCTGGGTCTTGACCCAGGGTACTTTGCTTTTTTWTGTGCTGAGAAAAAGGGGTTGAGCATTGTTTCTAAGATGAATGGCTCAACTCTTTTTGATTGTTTTATTCTGAGGGAGGCTCAGGCCAGAGGACTAGACATTGTTTCTTAAGATTAATGGTCCAAGTCTGAGGCCACAGGACTATAATGAGAACAAAGGAATAGGATTCTCTATAGTGCTGTATATATTTATATGAGAACAAGGCTAGCCAGACATTGTTTCTAAGACGAATGGTTTGACTATAGCCTTATCACAAGAGAAGAGAGTATAACTGAAGGTAACTTGGGCAGGCTGAGCATTGTTTCTAAGACGAATGGCTCAGCCCTACGCTCACTTGCGAAGATTAAGTTCAGAGAGGTATATATAATTTGGCTATTTAAACAGTTCAGGGCGACTAAGCATGGTTTCTAAGACGAATGGCTTAGTCATATGCCGAATGAAGAGAAAAGTAGTTGTGCATCCTGTTCGTGTATACCTAAGGCAGAGGGTTGGCATTGTTTCTAAGACGAATGGCCAGCCCCAATGCCCTGTGTAAGCAGGGTATAAAGGGTTAAATCATTGGAAGACTGAACTATTGTTTGCTAAATTGACTTGGGGTGGTGAGAGTACTTACCCTTGTGGTTTGGCTTGCATGTGACTGAGTGAGGCTACTACTTGGTCTGAGTTTTAGTTTGCCAGGTAGTTGCTTTAGAGGTTCGCCACGCGCTAAAGCGATAGGAGTTAGTTTCAATTCCTGCGTTTTTTTAGCTAAGTTTTTTTACTTAGATCAATTCTCGCATTTTCTGGGATCTTTTGTTATACTTGGCTTTGTATAAATTTTGTTAAGCTACTTTCTCTACGGGAAGCGGTTCCGAAATTTCTGCAAATCCAAGGAGTTAGTCAACTTTTGACTTTTCAAACTTCAACCTGTCTAAAGTTCATATATGGCTTAGTAAAAATCTGAAAAGTCTCCTTTTCTAAAGGGAGTGTTGCCCAAATTTTTGCTAATTCAGGAAGTTAGGCAAAATTGGATTTTGGAAAGTCAAAGACTATTTTTGTTTTCATATGCAGGCTGATATAAATTATGAAGAGGCACTTTTCCAACGGGGGCACGAGCTTAGAGGTAGGCTCAGGCTTAGCTTATAGGAAGATTTTGAGTGAGAGTGTGTTATGGAGTTGTATTCTCCATACACTTATGATTTTAGCTTGGGGATTGGCCTGTCTTGTGCTGCAGGCCTTCCTGACCATTTGATTCAGGATTTGAACTAGTTTCAGCTTTGATCCTACGAGGATCATCTTCTGTTATCACTGATAACAGGTCGGTTGCCGATTCGTCGATTTACGATTCAACTCATTCACTCCTGCCACCCAACCTAAAGGCTTTAGCCTTGAGATTTGAACTGTTTTGTTGTTTTTTTACCCGGACTTTATTGAATGGCCATCCTACAAAAGTACTGAGTATTTATTTAAGAGTTGCACGAGTGAGGCTTGTATGGCTAAAGCGAGGGGTATGAGTGCAAGGAATGGACCTCGTGTAGTGCGTGGATTTCTGAATGAATCTTTGATGTGATTGCAGGTGCGTTTGGGGTTCGGACTCGGGATGTGATTGTCTGCGATTACATACATATATGGTTGAGAGGAGCCCCACTGTGACTGTGAGAAGTGATCGTCCTATATAAATAAGCCTTATATATATATATATATATGAGTCGGTGAAACTCCGACGAAACAGTTTGTCACAGCCCCTCGTTTGTTGTCCTCTTCTCCCTCTCTGCCTACGGTTTACCGGGCAGTTCTATTTGACGATATATATATATTTATATGTGCCTTGGGTATGCGCGCGACTTACTGAGATCGTGCGCAAGGGTTAACCAGGTTATGATTTGAGGAAAAAGGGGGGGTCCCTTTTTATCCTTCGCTTTTAAGATATTTTTATGGTTGGACGTTGTAGTCTGTGGCAACCGTCAAAGTCAAACCCCTTGACTTTCGCCCAGGCCTGGAGTAGGACTTATCCCCAGGGCCGCAAGAAACGATTGCCACCACAGGTAAGGACCTGTGTACCACCCGCTCTACACAGAGTGCAGAAGAGGGTGTGTGGTCTTCAACCACGGATGGCGGTTGTCCGACGTCGAGAGATTAACCCTCAAGGCGCGTGTCAGCCGACACTTGAGTGTCGAATGCGACCCTCGAGATTAACGAGGGCTACGCGAGTATGGGTACGACATAGTACGCCATCATTGCGACCGCTTGCATACACTTGCATTTGCGAGTCGATATGAGCTAGCCCTGCGCCGACGCGGTTTTATATCAAGTCTCGCGCGTGACGCCTATCTGATTTTCGCGTCGGAAAGTTATGGGATGGTCACCGAGGGGCTAGGAGCGTGTCGCGTTGTTCGTATTGGGTCGTGTCGTGTGTGCGTGTGTGTTTTTTATTTTGTGTTCGTAGAGTGGTGTGCGCGTGGTGAGTGGGATGCGTCCTAGTCGACCGACGTCCAACCACGCTTGGGACTTCAGCCCCCCAAGATGTCGGTTCTCGTGCGGGTCCGATAGGCGTGCTACCGCACGTACCCCCTATGCTACAGCGAACGAGAAACGCCCTCGGCTGGTCCACCTCTGCGATTGCAACTGATTAACTTTCGTACTGTGGAGTGGTAGCTCGACGGGGATACGCCCACCGAAGGGAGGTGACAACTCCCGTAAGGTGGAGGTAAGTTGTGCCTCGCGTAGGCCATATCCTGCCGTAGGGGCTCGCGAGAGGTATGGCTGGCGCACTCGGCCGGAGCGGCCTAAGGAAACTCCATTTGTGTGTTCGCGACGAGGTTGGTCCAACTCCTGCGTGACGCGGCCGAGAGGGTCCCGCGCTGCCATGTGCGGTGCCGGACCGATGCGCCCGACACCGCACCCAGACCCTTGGTTGGATACACTCACTTGTTGTGGCATTGAGATCTGGACGACCGAAGGATACAGCATCCGGGGTCCAGCCCCGCGTCAACACTACATAAGAATTGACTTCCTTGCTTTGACATTCATTCTGTCTTGCGTGGATGCTGACTTCACGCGTTGACTTCAACGCTGGCTCGACGCTGCGACGCTGGCATTGTGACTTGGCGAGGTGCTGCTAGGTCGGCATGGTGGTGAGCTTGCTCCTGTCTTCTTGGCATGCTGACATGGCAGCTGCCTTGCGCCGTCGCTGATGTGGCCGCTGCCACGTGTATCATTGGTTGACGTGGCTGCTGCCACGTGTTCTATGGCTGGGATTACATGATCGACATTGTTGTTCTGTTCATCGTCACTTCAGGAGGAGATCAGGACTGTGGAGAGTTCGTGGATATGTACTTGGCTGTCTTCATGTCGACATTGCTCCAGTGCTGATGTTGGACTGATTAGACGTGCCATGTGGCACATTGAGGATACTTCGGATACTCGATCAGACTATTGATTATTGAGGTGGTAGTAGAGGAGGGAGCCCGAAGCAGGAGTGGGCATCGTACTTTCCTCTCCTTTGTCTCTTCTCCCTCCTCTCTCTTCGTCTGTGTATGATTACCTCATGTCATTCTGTCTGGTTACGATTTTGACTATTTAGTAATCATCAGCCGATGGACATTTATCTGGGCTTGCATTGTTGGCGACTGTCTCTACGATTTGGGTTTCATTGCAACTCAGACAGGCACGCGAGTCAACACGCACGCACACATACAGACTTAATAAACACAGCAGAATGTGGGAATCTCAACAAGGCATCCATTCCATTGACAAAACTTCATAAATCAGCAGTGTTCTCAGTCTGTGTTATGGCGGGTCATTACAAATTATCATATTCCGGAGTTCCAGTCACCAAGTGCCCATCAGCGCAAAGTTTGATAACTTGAGTACGGACGCCGGCCGGGCCCGGGTGGGCCGCCCGGGCAAACCGGGCGGGCAAAAAAACAGCCCAGAATTTTTTAATTTTTTTTTGAAGGTGGGGTCCTCCTGTGCTCGGCAAGAAAACCCCAAATCTGCAATAAAATTCTTGTTTGGGGGGGGGGACAAGTTGTTCGGG
>BFEA01000046.1:2300559-2316538 GCA_003427395.1 Chara braunii
GTTTTTTTTTTTTTTTTTTTTTCCAACCTGGCGCGTCTCACACGACCTACCAAACGATGGACAAGATGGCGGCGGCGGCAGGGCGGTATGGCGGCTGGGTATGGCGTTAGGGTATGGTGGTCGAAGAACAAGAAGAAGAAGATGGGCGGAAGAGGAGCAGGAGAGAAGAGAAAGAAGAAGAAGATGACTGTTTTTTTTTTTGTTTTGTTTTGTTTTTTGTTTTTTTTTACAACCTGGCGCGTCTCACACGACCTACCAAACGATGGACAAGATGGCGGTGGCGGCAGGGCGGTATGGCGGCGGGGTATGGCGTTAGGGTATGGCGGTCGAAGAACAAGAAGAAGAAGATGGGCAGAAGAGGAGGAGGAGAGAAGAGAAAGAAGAAGAAGATGAGTGGGAGGCGGAGGAGAAGAAGAAGAAGAAGAAGATGTGCTATGCCGGCGTTAGGGTATGGCGGCGGCGTGGGGGTATGACGGCGGGGTATGACGGCGGGGTATGGCGGTGGGGTATGGAGGTGGGGTATGGAGGTGGGGTATGGAGGCGGGGTCCGGCGGAGGGAAGTAGTAGGAGAGAACAAGAAGAAGAAGAAGAAGAAGAAGATGACGAGCGGATCAGTTTTTTTTTTCTTTTTTCTTACCTGTCATTTATCTCGCGACCTATCGCTAACGAATGTTAAAAAAAAAGAAGGAAAAGAAAATCGTCGGAAGAGGAGGAGGAGGAGAGAAGAATAAGAAGAAGGAGATGAGGGGAAGGGCGACGACGAGAGATGAAGAAGAAGAAGAAGAAGAATAAGATGGGCGGAAGAGGAGGAGGAGGAGAGAAAGAAGAAAAAGATGAGTGGGAGGCGGAGGAGGAGAGAAAAAGAAGAAGAAGAAGAAGAAAAAGAAGAAGAAGATGTACTATGTCGGCGTTAGGGTATGGCGGCGGCGTGGGGGTATGACGGCGGGGTATGGCGGCGGGGTACGGCGGAGGGAAGAGTATTAGGAGAGAAGATGATGATGAGAGGGGGAGGAGGAGGAGACAAGAGGCGGAAGAATGATCGGAGGAGCAGCAGGAGACAAGAGGCGGAAGAATGATCGACGACGCTGGCGACGGGCGACGGGAGACACGACGATGACGGGCGAGTGAAGCTCCCAGGCGATGGTGATGAGGGTAGCTACTTCGACGAGGGGCAGCAGCACGAACGCAGGCGGCTGGAGCAGGTTTCTAGGCCCCGTTTGGACAGCCAATGCAGGCTGCCCCAGCCAGGCGCTAGTTCAAACGGGGCCTCCGTTTCCCTCCAAAAACGAACGGCCCTCTAGCCGTCGATCATGGATGATCGACGGCCAGAGGGCTGTCCCAAATTCAGAAAAAAAAACAGGCCTCACAGGCCCGACGCGCCGTTTTCTCGGCATGGTTGGACCAGGTAGGCCCTGGGGAGGCCAAAACCACCCGATGTGGGGTCGGAAACCACCCGCCAACAAGGTGTTCTGGGGGCGCCCGGCCCCCAACCGGGCCGCCTGCCCGGCCAGGCCGCCCAGGACCTCCCCCGGGCGGGCGCCGGTGGGTCGGGCGGCCCAGATCCGTACTCGGTCGATAACCCAATTCCAGCCTCCTCATCAAGGTAGGTGACTCTCTTCTCTCCCTGGCTCACTCTCTCTGTACTCTCTTGGTCTTCGTCATGCTCTCTCTCTCTCTCTCTCTCTCTCTCTCTGTTACATGCTGCGCCTGCAACAGGCTGCACGGGCCATTTTCAGGCCCGTGACGTTTTTAGCCCGAAAGCCTAAAAACAAGGGCCTACAGGCCCTGCGTCGTTTCAGCCTGAAAGCCTGAAAACAAGGGCCTACAGGCCCTGCGTCGTTTCAGCCTAAAACATGGTCTTTCCGGCTCTGAGTCTTTTCAGCCTAAAACGGAGGGCCATTTTCGGGCCCTCATAAGGTCGACCTGCCCTGAAACTCAGGCACCAGACCAGGGTTTTAGCTCAGGCCAGTTTGGCCTATTTTCAAGACAACCTTTGTTTGAGCTTCAACCCCAGGGTCTGGCACGTTTTGGCATTGGCAAGAGCAGCCTCCTGGATGGGCCAGCACTATATAAGACTGGCCCGCCCTGTAGGCTGCAGGTAGTTCCTAGGTACTTCACATGCACTTCACGTGCTGTTCAGGAGGCAGGAGGTAGTCTTCAGGATTCGGCAGCAGCACTCTGGAGGAGGGCTGCAGGAGTAGTGGTAGCGCTAGCAGTAGTCTTCAGCACTGGGCGCTAGTAGCGTTAGCAGTAGTCTTCAGCGCTGGGTGCTAGTAGTAGCTAGAGTAGTACTGGAGAGAGAGAGAGATTGGGCGGAGGCCAGGGAGACTTACTTGCAGCGCCATAGCTCCAGCACATCGCCAACTTCATAGGTTAGTACCTGGCACATGAGAGAGAGAGAGAGAGAGAGAGAGAGAGAGAGAGAGAGAGAGAGAGAGAGAGAGAGAGAGAGAGTTCGTCTTCTTCCTCTTCTCAGTCCACCATCTCCCTCTCACCCTCTCGCTATCTGACTTCACTGCATCAGCAGACTACGAGAGAGAGCTTGGTGACATTTGGATCCAGACTCGATGTTGGGCTTCAGACATTTTGACGAGGGATTATTTGGGACTTGTAACGAAGAGTTGGTGTTGACGACTTTCCCATCTCCCCCCTCCTCTTCTTCGTTTGTTCCCCTCCTCTTCGTCTGTGCATGATCAGGACCTGGCGCTTTCTTCCTGTGTGTAGCGCTAGGCCTCCTTCACACCTTGTGATGAAGATGATGTATATTTGGTCTGCATTGCAACATTCATTGGGCTCATCATTGGTATTCTAGCATTCTGCTGCGCTGTCTTGTACTACGTGAGGAAGTTCAGTCCCGGTCAGGTCAGGACACGTATCTAAGTCTTCCGCTGTGCCACAAGGCGCCATTTTGTATGTATTAGAGTGTACATTGCTTGTTGAGATAAGGATCTCGTCATTCAACCAATTATGCTGCTCAAGCTACTTCACTAGCACTGCATTGTCCATTCAGTCCTTTTTATCACGTTGCGGATCCTTGGTTATATATGTACATCGCCCAACTGGGCATGTAACAGTTGGTATCTGAGCACCGCACGTGAATCAGGACAACCTGATTTGACACGTGTGCGGGGACTAAGTAGCTGATTAGTCTTGATTGATTGATTAGAGCACACTAGTTAGCCCCCAAAATCATGATTTTGACCTCACTGCCGAAAATCGTTTTTTTTTTTCTTTTCTTGGATTTTGTTTTTCCGTTATTTCTGTTGTGGAAAATCGCAATAGCGCAACACCTGAAATTTCCGTTTTCGTTTTCTGAAAATTCAAAATTTCGTTGTTGGGAATCCGGAATATCTTTTTCTCGAAAATTTCGATTTCCTTTTGCAATTTCCCGTTATTTGGAAATTCGAAATATTTTTTTCCGAAATTCGTTTTTTTTTTTAAATGGTACTGGAAATCCCTCTTGCAGTTATCATTTTCCAAACTGCACGTACTCTCATCTGAGTAATTCCTGAAACGATATTCACCAGTTCGCAGTAGCTGATGCAGATCCCAGGGCTCCATCCCTAGTTCCCCACATTACCTCTGTACAGTACCTGTGTAAACCCGTAGATTTGAACCTGCGACCTGTAGGACCGCCAGTGGTAGGTAGGATCTCGTAGGCTACAGGGTATAGGGGATTCGAACTGTAGACCTGCCTGGTAGGAGTCTAGAGAGTCCAGAGGTCGTAGCTGTAGATTGTCCGAAGGGTCAAAGTCGTAGCTGCTGCTTACCTGAAAGGGCAGAGTCGTAGCTGCTATAGGGACAGGTAGAGAGTTCTAGAAGTGGCCTTTCGGAAGTCAGTCCACTGTAGGTCTAGGCAAGTGGGCAAATGGTGGAAGTCCACCACGCAGAGTCAGCAGTCCCAGTCCAGCCAGTCCGGTCCAGTCAAGCAAGTACCGTTTGGGACTGTGCACACCGTGGGCCAGGGAAACAGGGGAGACCAACGACTCACAGAAGTATAAATCAAGAGGCTGCGCACAACCATTCATTCATTCCTGCGGAAGCCATGCGGAAGCGCTGCCTCAGCGTCTTGTGCGAGGAGGCCTGCAGTGGGCCCGAGGTCGAAGTGGGCAGAGAAGCATAGTATAGCGATAGGGTAGTGGCAGCTAGCGCTGCCATAGCTATAGTAGTGTGTTTGTGTGTGACGTGAGTGTTCTGAGTGAAGCGTGTGGGATATCCAGGGTGATCCTGAGGGTGTGAACAGTGGGTTGTTGGGCGCTCAGTCGCCATAGCCAGTGGAAGTGAACTTACCTGGAAGCCATATCTCTGAGTACTGTGTGGGCGCATGTCGCCAGTTTGGTGTGCTGCTGTTCACGTGCATGAGTGCATGTCGCCAGTTTGGTGTGCTGCTGTTCACGTGCATGAAAAGTGTGAATAAGTCGAGTCTGATTGCACTGCTATCGGAGCAGGTACCCGCTATTCCATGTGCGAAGTCGTGTGCAGGGCTGAGGCGCCATAGCAGAGGTGGCCGCTGAAGGTGACAGTCCGCCACAGCGGACCTGAGGTGGAAGAAGCCGCCGCGCACCTGCAAGGAGACCACGACAAAGAAGAAGACTGAGAGAGAGAGAGAGAGAGATTAGTGATACAAGATTGGGTTGCTACCTGCTGCGCTGAAGATACCGCTACGGCGAGAGAGAGAGAGAGAGAGAGAGAGAGATAAGCGATACAAGATTGGTTGTTACATACCTGTGAAGTTGCTGCGCAGACCCACGAAGAAGGAAGAAGGCGGTTATAGCCGCGGAGCCGTACCACTGAGTGACGAAGGAGGACAAAGAGGAGGGACTGAAGAGAGAGAGAGGGGAAGAAGTGTGGAAGGAGGGACATCGGAGAAGAAGACAGACATAGCCGAGGGTGAAAAAAGATAAAAGAAAAAAAGAGAAAGACAGCAAGGAAGAAGAAGGTGAAGGAAGGGGAAGAAAGAGACAAGGGTGGTGAAGGTGAAGGTCCCGGCAGCCATAGTCGAGGTGGAAGTTGACCGGAGGGTTGACCGGGTGTTGATCGGAAGGTTGACCGGGGTGTTGACCGGGGTCATGCAGCGTTGACCGAGGAGTTGACCGGCGCCGGTGACCAAGACTTGGACCAAGCTGGAGTCGGTAATATCTCGCCAAGCCCTTACCTTGCCCCCTCACCCTGTGGATGTGCACTCACCCTACGGTACTTGCTGAGTCTAAGTCTGTCTGCCTTTCCTTTCTGCATCGAGTCTCTTCTGTCCTAAGTGGTAGCACTCTGTGGATGAAGGATAGTGCTTGGATGACGAAACCTTAGTCTGACCTTGTAGGGCTGAGACTGTGGCTGATCCAACTTTCCAGAGGGGCATAACCCTCCCAAGGACCGGTGCTGACCGACTGGAAACGGTTGGTAGGACTCAGTGGGCCTGAACGGCAGCTAAGGCTGACACACCAGGCAGTCTTTAAGTGTTGAGGGTCTGTTTGAACCACTCCCCTACCGGACCAAGTAAGGTTGAGGATCTGTGTCTGACGACTTGACTGTCCCGGGGGATACGAACCCTCCGAAGGACCGATACAGACCGGCGGGCTGCTCGGTGTGGCACAGTAGGTCGGAAAGGCTGAGTTGTGGGCTGAAAGCACAGGCAAGAACCAAGCTTATCACGTCGTCCTGTCTGCAACGTTAAAGAATTCTTGCGGAGTTTGGGGGATCTCCTTAAATGCCTCCAGATCAGCTGTTGGTTCAGTAGTGACAACCTTAGAGTAGGTCCAAATTAGTGACCATAGTTGACAGGGTTCCACCTTGTGGTCCTTAGAGAGTCAGTCAGTGGGTCAGTGTCCGGGTAGGTCTAAGTGGTGAGGAGTGGGACTCCTTGTCGTGCACTTGACACCACCATGGATGACTATCCGATGTATGGGTTACTTGTTGGGTTCTCCTTGTGGGGGACCCTTTGGCGTCTCCTCTTCCCCCTGGGGTTTTGGCCCACACTCACATGTAGAGTAGGAACCCGGGGCGGCACCTCCACTACACCTTACACAAAGGAAGAGGAGGAGAAGATGACCGCCATCCTGAGGGAAAGGAAAGAGAAGAAAGAGGCCAAGAAAAAGGCCCTACAGGAGGAGCAGGCGGCAAAGTTGAAAAAGATAGAGGAGGAGATGGCCAGAGAAAAGGAGAGGGTCAAATAGGTGGAAGAAGAAGAGGAGGAAGATGATCAGCCACTGGTAAGGAGAAGAGAGCAGCGAGGGCAGTACAGTGGCAGCAAGAGTGAGGAGATGGAGAAGAGGATCTCAGAATGGGTCGCCGACTTATCCTTGGGGGAAGAAGAAGAGGTAGCCATGTACATCCCCAAGGATGAGCAGGAAGCCGCTATGAAGGAGTGGGAAGCAGAAGGAGATGTTTTGAAGCGGCAGGCAATGGAGGATGAGAAGAGGATGGAATGGAAGTTAAGGATGATGAGGGAGAAGAAGAAGAGGGTGGACGCGGCGAGTGAAGCGGTCAAAGATCTGGAGGAGGTGCAAAAACTGACTCTACGATTGACCCCCCAGGTAGACCTCCAACAAAAGGTAGAGATCATTGCCCAGAGTGTTGAGCGTTTAGCCCGAGTACAGGAACAACAGTATGAGTTTAGTCGAAGTCAGGATATGGCCGTGCGCTCGATGCGAATGGGATTTCGGGACTTTGTTCGCGAACTGGTAGGCGCAGTAGGAGTCGAGGTGAACCATCGCCTCGAGAAGACTGAACGCTTCTGCGTCGGCGCCATTGAAGGCGTCAAGGAGGCAACTCCCAAGGAGGAGGAGGCACGTTCTGGCAGGGAGCCAGTCAAAGTCAAGTTCCCTGATTCCTACAGTGGAAAAAGGGAAGAAAACTTTAACAATTGGGAGGCCAACGTGAAGACCTATGTGCATCTGCAACAGATCCCCCCAGATCAGCACGTGTTGATTGCGATTCATGTGCTTAGAGATGAAGTCGCCAGTTTCGCGATGTCCCTCGTCCGCGCTGCCAACTGCAATGAAGATGCAGTTGTGTACTCCACATTCACCCCCCTCGTTGAGTTTATGAAATTGCTGCGCGAGCGATTCGCTGATGTTGCTCATAGTGTTAAGGCCTCCGATAGGCTGCAAACTATCCATTCCCGTCAGTGGAAGAGCGCGAGGGCACTCAAAAGCACGATGGATGAGTTAGTGGCTGTTCCTGACCACGGGGTCACAGTGCCCCAATTGGTCAACCTCTTCTACCGGGCTATGCTCGAAACATTTAGAGGGCACTTCTTCGCGAAGAGCCAAGACCCTGCTATGACGTATGATGCGCTTAGCAGGGAAGTGGTGGCGTTTGAGGCAAAGTCTGTGTCAGTTTCCACTTTTTGGCACAAGGACTTAGACAAGGGAAAGAAGTGGAAGGGTCGCATTATCTCAGGGCAAGTTAAGACTAAGGATAGTTTTGTCCTGACCTTAGACGAAAGTAGCGTCGACGAGATCCCCTACGAACAGATTGAGTGGGGGTTAGAGGATGAGGACAGCGGTGCGAGCCAGGGGAGAACTTACGCTGCTGTAGCGGCTGGAGGGAGGCCGCAAGGAGGAGGACGAGGCCAGGGCCAAGGGGGYCGGGCCTCAGGGAGCCGATTTCAGGGCGATCAGGGGGTTGGCGGCAGAGGAGGAAACCGCCAAGCGGGAGGAAGGGGTCAAGGTCCCCCGCAAAACCGTCCTAGGAATAGGTCTCCCTATAGGGTAGGTGGATGTCACCCAGGGCTACCGCAGGGTAGGCCTTGGGAAAGTGTGGGTCTGGACCAGGGCTTATGGCAACAGCGTTTGGACCGGGGCCAGTGCATTTACTGCAGTGACCCGGGCCATATCATTAAACATTGTCCTAAGTATAGAGAGACCCGGACGGCTGCTCAAGGGCCAAAATTGCCGTCGGTAGGGGTGGCAATTGCCGCTACCATTAGGCCATGTGGGGAACATAGCGCTAGCCGGCAAGAGACTCCCACACCACATGTGCCTATGGCAGAGGTTGCAAGCCTGTGTCTAGATCGCTGTCCAGAGACTACTTGTGTTAGAGTCTCTCTAGACACCTCCCTCACAGGCGTGGCTAAAGAATTGAAGGAGAGGATGCCCGCCTGGGCCAAGATGAAGAAGGAGAATAAAGGGCAGCTTATACCAGTAGATACAGAGATATTTAGAGGACGAGTAGGCGCCCTAGTGGATAGTGGAGCCACTCCTAGTTATATTAGTAGGAAGGCGCTACAGAAGTTGAAGTTGCAGTTAAAGGTCCAAAGATTAGCAGACCCTATAGTAAGTATCCTCGCAGACAATTGCACCATGCGAGTAGAGGAATACGTAGAGGGAGTCCAGGCGTATTTTCGCTTAGAAAACGAGGAGAAAGTGGAGAAGGTTCTCCATTCCCCGACTCTCCTCGTCGAGGACAACCTCCCGTTTGAAATAGTCCTAGGTATGGATTGGGGAGAGGCAGCAAAGGCCACACTCCACTTGAGAGAGCACGAGTGTAGGCTCCCTAGTCCGTCAGGTGGCGTCAAGGCTGCCCGTCTGTTCCATGTGTCAGGAGTAGACAACTCCTTGGCGCATTGCTGCCTTAGTGCTCCTGCGTTTGCAAGGTTAGTAAAGAAGGAGCAACCAGAGGAACAGGTTTTTGTAGCCTATGTTAGGCCGGTCACTGAGCCTAAAGAGGAGAAGCCCCTAGACCCTGCGATTGCCAAGCTGCTGGAAGAGTTTAAAGACTTAGCTGAGCCGCCAACAGGAGTAGTGTCGCGGCCCATCCAGCACCGTATTGAGATAGAGCCTGGCAGTAGAACTCCTAAGGGTGCCGTATATAGGATGTCCCCACGGTGGTTAAAGGAGCTTCGCAAACAGTTAGACGAGCTCCTCGAAAAGGGTTGGATTAGGCCCAGTTCGTCTCCCTTTGGAGCACCTGTTCTATTTGTCCCCAAGAAGGAGGGAGAGCTGAGGATGTGCATAGACTATGGAGGTTTGGATGCTGCTACAGTGAAGAATGCTGAGCCACTGCCTAGGATAGATGATCTCTTGGATCGAGTGCAAGGGGCAGAATACTTCTCCAAGATAGATTTGAAGTCCGGATATCATCAGATAGAGGTGCATCCTGATGATCAGTATAAGACAGCCTTCCGGACTAGATATGGGCACTATGAGTTCATAGTGATGCCCTTTGGACTAACCAATGCGCCAGCGACGTTCCAGCGTTGTATGAACGAGTTGTTTAGGCCATGGTTAGATAGATTTGTTGTTGTCTACTTAGATGATATCTTAGTGTTTAGCAAGACCCTCCAAGAACATCAGGCTCATCTCAGGCAGGTCTTGGAGAAGCAGAGAGGGGCTAACTTCAAGATCAATGCAAAGAAGTGCGATTGGGCGAAAACCCAAGTTTTATACTTAGGCCACGTCTTAGACGGAGACGGCGTTAAGCCAGAAGATTGCAAAATCGCAGCGATTAGAGATTGGCCCACGCCGCGTACGTTAACAGAATTGCGGTCGTTCTTGGGCTGCGCCCCTTCGCAGATTGTTGAGGAAAGAAACCATTTGGAAGTGGGATAAGGACTGCACGTCTGCCATGAAGACGTTGAAGCAAGCGTTGATAGAATACCCAGTCCTTAAGGTAACCGATCCGTCCTTGCCCTTTGTCGTCACTACGGACGCCAGTCAGTACGGCATAGGTGCTGTGTTGCAGCAAGACGATGGCAATGGTTATAGGCCCGTAGAGTTCATGTCTGCTAGGATGCCTTCAGAGAAGGTTGCGACATCTACCTATGAGAGGGAACTCTACGCTCTCAGGCAAGCATTAGAACACTGGAAGCACTACTTGCTTGGGAGGCACTTCAAAGTTTATTCCGACCACGAAACGTTAAGGTGGTTGAAGACGCAGGCCAAGATGACACCTAACCGTATTAGGTGGGCCGCAGAGATAGACCAGTATGATTTCGAGCTCAAGCCAGTCAAAGGGAAGTATAATGTAGTTGCGGACGCTCTGAGTAGGAGAGCTTACTACTTTGGAGCGATAGTTCACTATCTAGACACCGGACAAGACCTTCAGCAAAAGGTCAGAGAAGCGTACGCGCAGGACCCCATCTATAGTGAACTTCTTAAGAAAGTAAAGGAGGCCCCTGAGACCGAGCCAGATTACCGCACTACTGAGGGATTGCTCTTTGAGAAGACTAATGTATTCGACCGATTGTGCATTCCCAATAGTGAAGAGATCCGCAGTCTGATCTTAGGAGAATGTCACGACACAGAGGGTCATTTGGTTGGCAAAAGACTCTAGCCAATGTAATGCACGCGCGCACTTGGCCGGGTATGAAGAATGACTGCATAGAGTATGTTCGCAATTGCAAAGTCTGCCAGCGGAATAAGACCACTATGCATGCCCCGTTAGGCCTTCTCAGACCCTTACCTATCCCTGATCAGCCCGGAGATTCGGTATCCATCGACTTTATGGACGCGGGCGTCAAGAGTAGACATGGCAAGAGCCAAGTCATGGTGATAGTCGATAGGTTTAGTAAGTATGCTGTTTTTGTTCCTTTGCCTTCAGAGGCACGAACAGAGTTAAGTCATTCGTAAGTTTTTTTATCATTGGGTCAGTGAGCACGGGGTCCCATTGTCCATAGTCAGTGATAGAGACACCCGGCTCACGAGTCAGAACTGGCAGGAGTTGATGAAAGTCTATGGCTCTAAGTTGCTAATGTCATCTGGCCGTCACCCAGAGACCAACGGTCAGACTGAACAAATGAATAAGATCCTGCAGCAAGTTCTGAGAATGTACATTAGCCCAGATCAAGTTGGCTGGGACGAGATGCTTCCCAAGGTAGCCAGTGCTTACAACAATAGTGTGCATCTGTCTGCGTGCGACACTCCCAACGAACTGCAAGTCCTTCAGACCGCGTAGACCATTTGAGGGACTTAACAAGGATCAGATCCATAGGCTACCGCCCGGTACTAGGGAGTTTGCTATACAGCACGAAAAAGAACTAGCTACCGTTGTAGAGAACCTCAGGAAGGCCCAGCATAGGATGATAGAGCAAGCCAACAGACATCGTCGCCCCTCACAGTTCTAAGTAGGCGATTTAGTCTGGGTTAGCGCTAAAGAGTTTGCTCCGAGGAGGACATCTCGGAGAAGTTACTGCCTACGTATAGAGGGCCATGGCCAGTTCTAGAAGTCAAAGGTGGCGAGGATGGGCCGTCCTACAGTGTGGAGCTTCCACTACACCTCCACACCTACCCAGTTTTCCATGCGTCAAAGTTGTTACCATGCACAGTGAGTGATCAGTTCCCGTCTAGACGATCCATGATCCCACCAGACATGGATGGAAGGTACGACATTGACGGCATTGTAGGTGAAGATGTGTTTAGAACAGGGGGTAGAGGTCGTCCCCAGAAGTAGTACAAGGTCCGATTTGCTTATCAGGAACCCTAAGACGACCGGTGGTTTACTAGATCTGAACTTCTAGAAACAGCTCCCGACATAGTTCACGCTTATGAACGGGACAAAAAGGGTAAAGGTCCTGCCTTGGACTGAAATATTCTCGGAGGACCTCGAATTCAGGCCGGCGCGAGTGAAACGGTATTCACCAGTTCGCAGTAGCTGATGCAGATCCCAGGGCTCGATCCCTAGTTCCCCACCTTACCTGTGTACAGTACCTGTGTCAACCCGTAGATTTGAACCTGTGACCTGTAGGACCGTCAGTGGTAGGTAGGATCTTGTAGGCTACAGGGTATAGGGGATTCGAACTGTAGACCTGTCGGGTAGGAGTCTAGACAGTCCAGAGGTCGTAGCTGTAGATTGTCCGAAGGGTCAAAGTCGTAGTTGCTACTTAACTGAAAGGGCAGAGTCGTAGCTGCTACAGTACCAAAAGGCCAGGTAGAGAGTTCTAGAAGTGGCCTTTCGGAAGTCAGTCCACTGTAGGTCTAGGCAAGTGGGCAAGTGGTGGAAGTCCACCATGCAGAGTCAGCAGTCCCAGTCCCTGTTAGGCTGGTGGGCAACCAACAGCTTAAGGTCAGCCAGCAAGGACCTTAGGAATTATTTACCGATGCAGATAGGACGTGCCCACCAGGATTTGAAGGTTCGCTCTCAAGACTTACAGCTCACTGCATCAACACCGGTTCGGTCGCATACCGGTCAGTACCGGTCTTAGGGCAAGATGAGTTGTTTTACGAGCGCTCGCCGCTCATGCCCATGCTCCCTACTTTACGAGTGATGCATCCAGCTGTCGAGCTTCTATCCTAGACACAACCTACTTCATACACATGTGTTTGACCATATGCTGATTCAAGACAAAATCAAATATGTCCTAAAGTGTTCTTGTCTAGCAGCTGTGACACCAAGATGTGGGAAGGTACCATGACACACATCCCTGCATCAAAGCAAATGCAGGGCTTACGGAAGGTACCATGACACACATTCCTTCATCAAAGCAAATGCAGGGCTTAGCGGGGTACCATGCAATGCTATCTTGTACTATGTGAGAGAGGTCGGTTCTTGTTCTGGTCTGTACCGTTACGGTATGCGACAATGGGACTGTGCTAATTTAGCACGGGACTAAGACAGGCCTGGTCCCAAGTAGTCGAACAGTCAGTCTTGTGCCAAAAAAGCATAGGACTCTGCTAATTTTAGCACAAGACTGGGACAGGCCCAGTCCCAAGTAGTCGAACAGTCAGTCCCGTGTCGGGACTGCTAATTTTAGCATGGGATTGAAATAGGCCCAGTACCAAGTAGTCCCATGCCAAAATAGCATGGGAATGTGCTAATTTTAGTACGGGACTGGGACAGGCCCAGTCCCAAGTAGTCAAACAGTCAATCCCGTGCGAAAAATAGCAAGGTACTATGCTAATTTTAGCACAGAACTGGGATAGGCTCAGTCCCAAGTAGTCGAACAGTCAGTCCCATGCCAAAAATGCCAGGGGATTATGGGAATTTTAGCACGAAATTGGGAAGGCCCAGTCCCAAGTAGTCGAACAGTGCCAAAAACAACAAGGGACTGTGCTAATTTTAGCACGGGACTGGTCAGTCCTGTGCCAAAAATAGCACTGGACTGTGCTAATCTTAGCACAGGACCTAGTCCCAAGTAGTCAAACAGTCAGTCCTGAGCCAAAAAGAGCACGGGACTCTGCTAATTTTAGCATGGGACTGGGATAGGTCCAGGCCCGACTTTGGAAAACGAAGGGTCAGTCCCATGCCGAAAATAGCACAGGACCCCCTTTAATTATCAGAATTGTCCAATTGCTTATTTACTTGGTCGTTTTGGGCCGTCCCTTTCTCGACCCGGTCTCGCAGTCGTGTCGTTCCGGTCCCAAACGGTCAAACTCAATTTTCTCACTAACCTACGGTCCGTCTCCCAGGCCGCTTGGACTAGGCCCCACTAATTCAGCCCTTGCGATCGCGATGGTTCTGTCTAGAAGGGATGATGAGGTTACCTGAGGGTTGTACCGTCGCACCATCTTTTATGTAGTTTCGGCCTTGGGGAATTGCCCGACGTGTTAGCGCTCGGTTGACCGGGACTGCTGGTTGCCTCTGGCGCAGACTTGTCATGGCGTGGAGGCTGGCTGCGTCGAGTTAACTTTCGTTGACGCGGCGTGGCGGTCTCCGATAACGTCACCCTTTCCTGACTCACCGCCACAAGACTCTTTTCCCATTCCCAGACCCCCTGTTGGTCCACTCCTCACAACGTTAGCGTAGGTTCCCTCAACCTGTGAGGTCATCTACTCTCGTTGAAGGGATAGATGCCTGAATCGCTTATAGTTATACTTACCAGACTTGGCATCTGCCACGAGCTGTCCTCGTATGGGCTCCGACAATGCCCGTGAGTAGATGTACAAAACCTGTTTTTTTTGCAAGTTCAATCCAGGTACCTGCAACAAACAATCCACTTCACGGGATAGAGATTCAACATTTGACCAACATTTCTGACTAATGGTAGTGAGCTCGTCGAATGCCTTATCGGTTGTCGTTTTGTCGAGGAATCTCTCCTTTGTCTTTTGTAGAAATTCCCGTAGTGTCATGGTTCGAGCCCAGTCCCTGATGTCCTCGAATCCAGCAGCGTTAGCTTCCGACAACACCCATTCTTTGGGAGTTTCTCCAAAACACGATGTGGAGAGTGCCACTTGGCTGTCCTCTGCCACTGGTGTGGTCCGACAGCAAGTCTGTATTTCAGCAATCCATAAAAGCAGATGTTCACATTTCTTACCTTTCTTACCGAAGTGAATGGAAGTTTCATTTTCACTTTTTCTTTCCTTGGTCTTTCCCTTTCTTCCTTCTTTGAGGCTTCTTTCTTGGTGGGTTCGGGTTCTTACTGAGCACTGGGTTTCATGGCGTCTTTCATCAACTTGTCCTGAGGCTCCTTTTCTTCTTTCTCCTCGGCTTCCTCTTCATGCACAACCTTGTTCTTCCCTTTTACAAGTCTGGTCACTGTCTGTACTTCAGCGGTGACATTGTCAATTTTAAGTTCTAGGTGTGCTAGGTAGGCCGTCATGTTTTGCAAGACCGACGTAGACCAGTTTCTGATTCCGCAATGTGAAATTACTGCTTGGTTTCTTCTACCTTTCTTGTATGTTGTTCTTGTTCTTTTTTCTGCCTCTGGTATTCGTCTTTCTTTTTCAGTTCAGCATCTAACGCAGCTTGCAACTGTTTGATTGTGACGTCCATTATCTCTTCTGTTAATTCCGGTTCTTCTCTCCTCTCACTTGCTTCTCCTTTCTCTTCTTCTTTGGCCCCTGTACCAGCTGTATTCGCCGACTGCTCAGCGACAAATTGACCGAGGGCCATTCGTCCCCGGTCAATTATCTGTAGCACTGTCCCGCTGGTTTCCAGCATCTGAACGGCAGTTTCAGCCCTTGACAGTTCGTCCTCTGCAGCACGCAGATCGAACTGGCTGCGAACATGCCGCTCAGCGTCGTGCAGTCCAGTCCAGTGAGCAGTTGGTGAAGACACCCCAGCATCTGCTGCCATCTCTCTTCCACATGGCCACAGGTTCTGATCACCCCGCCTACATCAGCGAAGAAGGTGATCGAGATGGGAAAGAAGAAGAAAGAGATGAATCTTGTCCAGATGGATGCACGCAAACAGTTCCAGAGGTAAGTCATTTTCCCCAGCGTGTCTGCCGCACAATAAACTTTAGACGACAGTTGTAAATTCCACGGCCACACTTCAATCAAATTCCAATCTACACGGCAAGAAATAAGAATAAAATAAATTACAAATGGAAACAGAATCCTCTAATTTCTGTCTATATCTGCTAATTATTTTTCTGATGATGTTTTCCTACAGTTTGTGCACAGGTTCCGCAGCCACGGACAGTGTGATCAAGACGACGACACAATGGGGAGTTTGCAAACATCCACAGGACAGCCCACGACAGGTAAGTATCATCAACAGATCAGCACACAGCAATCAACAACGTGTTAGCTGATCATCTTCTAGCTGTCCTCATGCAGATGTCTGTATGACCAGGCACAAGTTCTGATGTGTGGCACGACAGCATAATCTAGTGCTGTACCGCCTGTCAGACAGACAGGTGCACCAATCCTCAACAGATGGCAGCGCACATCAGATCTACCTTGTGGCACACTCCAGCCCAGCCAAAGTGACACATCACCAAGAGAGGTGCCAGCATCAGTGGCCAATAGGCCGTCGTGAATGGAGATACTTCGTAGCCACATAAGCAGCAAGAGACTGCCAATCCGTATGTGATCGCTTGAACGTCAACTTCAAAATGCTGTGTCAACCTGATGTGCTGCTGCTTCGTCAGGGATGCCACGCCAGCAGGTAAGTCGCAACATTGGTAAGTGCCATGTCAGACCCTGTAACCCGCTGCTTCTTCTTAGGTGCCACGCCAGCAGGTAAGTCGCAACATTGGTAAGTGCCATGTCAGACCCTGAACGTCAACTACAACGGACGTCTGTAGTTGAGAGACGCCCTACAGATAAGCTTACTTGCAGCCCTCATGTGACAGAGGCACTACAACGGACGTCTGTAGTTG